>QEPC01002375.1:197011-215404 GCA_003113815.1 Sphenodon punctatus
CACTTCTTCATAAAGTTAAGAAGTAAGTTTATTGATTACATAAACAAGATAGTTGATACAGAGTGGTAACTAGAAATAAAAGGTAAACATAACGCAGTCCTAACTTATACTGGTTGAGTTCCTAAATTAGGCATCTTACCCTAGCAAGGTCCAGAAGTTCTGGTTTCTCAGTCATAAAAGTGAATGACTGGGCACTGACTTAGAGAGCAAAATCCTTTCTCTCAGTTCATGTCCCTCCAGCCTGCCGTTGCCAGGCTGGCTTTCACATGTAGATGTTCTCTCCAAGAAGCTTTGCAAGAATCTCCTTCTGTGCCTTACTGGCTCATTTAAATAGTCTTTAGCTTCCTTTGTCTCGGATTTCCCGCCTTTGGGGAATCATGTATCAGGTCACTTAGTCAACCCAGGTAAACATGGAAGTCAATCTACGTATCAACAGGCTGTCTGGCAAGTGTCCCTCAAAACACATCTTGTTATCTCACTGTATTTCCTGTAGGCTGGTGACGTCTGAGAGCCCTATTTCGAGTTGTGCCGTTCTCAATTTCAACATTACAAACATGTGGAACCTTTGACATTACACATTCACCAGACTTGTAGTGTACATGTAGTCCCGTGTAACACATGTGTGACCCTATGTTCCTCCGTGACACCCTGCCTGGGTATTTTTGGCTCAGAATCACAGTTATGAAACTTGTCCTCCTGTGCTGGGGGGAGGGGGCATTGCTCAGGAGACTCATGTCAGTCTCTCTGTTTTGCACACACTGTCTCACAGCCGCAAACATACAGTTTCTTTTCTCGTGTATACAAACACACACATACAATCTCTCAGATTTAGTGGGGGTGTCATTCCCAGCATTTTGTTTTTGACCCTGGGACGCAAAGACAACTGAGACTGAGCTGCTGTCCTTCTGATTGGGTTTGGGAATGGGGCGGGGCTCACAATCCAGCCACTCAGAGAGGGGCTTTGCTCACTCTCTCCCCTCCCATACTGCTTGAAAGGGAGAGGGAACGAGAGTGGGCAGGACTAAGCTCAAATTTCCACTCCAGCAGCTCAAGTTTAGGGGTGGGTGGGAGGGAGAGAGCGAGAGAGGGGAAAAAAAAAACAGGCCCCGAGAGCCAGATTTGACCCCCAAGTCACCTATTGAGGAATCTTGCTCTAGGAGGAAGGCGCCCACACAGCCTTCACCTCAGTGCCAGCAGGGAACCACAAAGGAAAGTCCTTTCCCCCTAAAGCTGAAGTGGGTAGCTCACCTGCTACCCCAGGGTAATGCCCACAATTCCAAGTACCGTATTATTGGGCATCCAGTGGGCTAGCCGAGTACTGATCTGGCACCCAATTACCCCATTATATGGGGCACTTCTGCTTTGGCATTTACTGATCTGTAGATTGGGACAGGAATCTGGACGGACCGTCGCCAAAATAGTGTCCAGCGGTCAGAAAATTGATACCGGACATTTGAAAAACTAGACAAAAAATTGGTACATTGAGTAAAACCACTGAGCTTTATTCAGGTACAGATTGGTGCCCGATGTTACCGAGTTGAGTCAGAGACTGTAATTTTGACAGGTTAACCTGGTTTTGAGGTTACTTCCCCCTCCCCCCCCCTTCATTCTCTAGTGTGTGAGGTGGCAGGAGAGGGAGGGTACAGGGAGCAGAGTGACCAGAGCTCCCACCTTAGCCAGCTTTTCTTTGTGCGTCCCTCTCTTAACACTTCCTAACCATTATGTGGTCACGAGCCACAACTTTATTCTGAAAGACAAAGTCCTACCAACAGGTTATGTTTGAAGGTTGTAAATAAAGCAGAAAAGACAATGAAATGACAATTTGGGAGCTCCTTCCAAACATACCCTGCAGCAGTAAGTGCTACTTTTTTTTCTTTTTTTTTAATAAAGTTATTTTATTGTTAAATTGAAATACAATCACAAATAAAGAACATGTATGAACAGAAACATATATATAAAATACACACAGTATTCTTGATAGCTTCCCTTTGCTACTCTGCCAACCGTATACCTGTTCGTCTAACCAATAGTGCCAATAATAAAGAAAACTACAAAAATAAAATGACATTTCTCTCGCATGTACAGCTTTCATCCTTGGCGCTAATTAGATCCAGACTTCAAACTGATTTTAAGTTAATAGATGTTTTTGTCTTGTCCATGTCTATGTGTTCCACAAGCAAACTCCATGTCGGAGTCCATGTTTCATAAAACTTCTCCAGTGTATCCTTTAGCCCTGCTGAAATTCTTTCCATTGTCAATACGTGCCAAAGTCTTTTTATCCAGTCTTGAGTAGTCGGGCCCCCTGGCGTTTTCCACTTTTGCAGAATCGAATGGATGGCTTCCAGGATCATCACCCTTCCAGCGGGAGCTTTGGAGTGTTTTTCCAGTTCCTTGGGCCAGAGCCCCAGCAATGCTAACTGCGGCGTACAAGGTATCGTTATTCCAGTATGCTTCTCTATTTTCCCCCATATTTTTTGCCAGAACTTATTTATCACCGGGCAGTCCCACCATTGGTGCAGATAAGTACCTATCTGCCCACATTCCCGCCAGCACAAATTACTGTAACCCCTGTTTCCCTGGTGGAGCCTTTGCGGGGTTAGATAAAATCTATGAACTAATTTTATTTGCGGCTCTCGAACCATCAGGGAACCAGCACATTTCTGTATATGTGCCCATATTTTAATCATACACTTATCTGTAATCGGAAGGTTTAGTTCCTCGCTCCATACAGAGATATATCCTGCGTCTGGGGGATGAAATAGATTCCTAATGATCTGGTAGAGCCTGGAGATGATTTTTCTTTGTGGAGTATTGTTAAACATCTCCGATTCTATAGGATGCGGTTTCCTTATAAATTCTGGCTTATTTCTTGGGTGCATTAAGTAGCTATGCAATTTTGTGTACAGCCACCCATCAATTCTTTCCCCACACTGTGTCTGTAATGTATCCCTAGTCAATATATCCTCGTTCACATAAAAATGCCTGACCTGCCACAGGCCCTTTTTTTTCCACCTTTCTAAGGTTGCCTTCTCCCTACCACTCAGGGAGAGAGCCCCACAGATCACTGGCTTGAGTGGCGTCTTTCCCTGGGTAATGTCTGCTTTGTATTGGCACATTTTCCATATTCTAGTCGCTGTATCAATGAACGGGTGCAGTATTTTATTTTTCGTTTGCATTTTAGGAGGGGATTCTTCCATTAGATAAGGTCTAAATGAAGTAATCTGTGCGATTTGTTTTTCCAGCTGCACCCATGCGGGTTCCCCTCTATCCTCATACCACATTTTTACTCCCCTCAAAACAGATGCCCAGTAATAAATTTTAAAATTTGGGACATTAAGGCCACCTTTTTCTGTTGGTGTTAACATAATAGAGCGTCTGACCCTTGGTTTGTTCTTATTCCATATTATATTATTGATAATTTTGTTCAGCTTATTAAAGAAATCTCCTGGGACTTGGATAGGGAGCGCAATTATGGTATATAGTAACTTCGGTAGTAGTATCATTCTAATCAGGTTTATTTTTCCTACCCAGGAGCAGTTTACCGTCGCCCATGATTCCTTGAGTCTCATGGCCTCATCTAACAGAGGTAAATAATTATATTTGTATAAATTTGCTATGTTTTTTGAAAGATTGATTCCCAAGTATTTTAGGGATGTATTATTTATTTGGAATGGGGTAATATGTTCCAGGTCTGATTTAGGAATCCCCTTCTCATTAAGTAGAAACATCTGAGATTTAGCTATATTGACCTTATAGCCAGATATTTTACCAAACCGCTCCAGCGTAGCCAGAACAGCAGGCATAGATTGTTGTAAATTGGTCAAGAACAGCATAGTATCATCCGCGTATAGAGAGATTTTAACCTGTTGTTCTCCGAATTGGACACCTGAGATCTGTGGATTTTGTTTGATAGCAAGAGCTAACGGCTCCAGCCCTATATCAAATAGTAGCGGAGACAGAGGGCAGCCCTGTCGAGTGCCTCTCTGGAGCACAAATTTATTTGTTAAGTCCCCGTTCACTATTAACCTGGAAGTGGGGCATTTGTGCAGCAGTTTGACCCATTGTAGAAAGTTACCCTTAAAGCCCATGTGTTCCATTGTTTTGGTTAGAAATAAATATTCCAGATGATCAAAAGCTTTCTCCGCATCTAGGGAGATTATTGCCGCTGGTGTTTTGTCTTGTGTTACCTTGTACAGCACATTAGTAACCTTCCTGATGTTATCAATTCCCATCCTACCCCCTATGAACCCCGTTTGATCTGGTGAGATCAGATCTTTAATGCATAGCTGTAGCCTGTCCGCCAGAATTTTTGTAAAGATCTTCAAGTCTGTGTTGAGTAAGGATATGGGGCGATATCCTGCACATTCTTCTAAATTTTTTCCACTTTTAGGGCATAGTGTAATGTTGGCCTCATAAAAAGATGGAACTAAGCTTCTTTGCGATATAAACATTCTAAACACAGACTCCAAGACCGGGGTTATTTCCTTATTATAGTTTTTATAGAATTCTGTGGGATATCCGTCTGGTCCTGGGGCCTTATTGGACGGTAGATTTTTTATTGTACCCGCTATTTCCTCTTGTGTTATTGGGGCGTTCAGGAAGGACCTTTGCGCATCCTTCAACTGTGGGATATTTAATTTCTCTAAGAATTCCTGTATATCTTTTTCCGGTGGTTGGGTGGATTGATAGAGGTCTGCATAGAATTGAACAAACCTGTCCTTTAATTTGGCCCCCGTCAAGTTAGTGTGTCCTGCTTTATCTCTGATATGCGAGATATGATTTTTTTCCCTTCGTTTTTTCACCATCCAAGCAAGCGTTTTGTCTGCCTTGTTTGCTCTTTCAAAATAAAATTGTTTAGTATATCGCAGTTTGCTAATTATGTGCTCTGTATTTATGGCGTCTATCATTCCCCTCAATTCTCCTATTTCCTTCCCTCTTTTCTTTGTTGGTTTTGTCTTTTGTATCGTCTGTAGGGCAGATAATTTTAATTGTAACTCCCTAATTTCTTTATTCTTTTCCCTCCATTTATGTGCTGCAGCTGAGATGTATGATCCCCTAATGACTGCCTTCATTGCGTCCCACACTACCAATGGGGAGACACCACCCGTCATGTTATTACTGAAGTATTCCACTAGTTCTTTCTTAATTTGCTCCTTAATCTGTGGATCCATTAAAACTGATTTGTTCAAGATCCAACGTGTGTGTGTGTGTTTTTTAACTGGGTGTTGGCTCATTTTAAGCCAAACTGCACTGTGGTCTGTAAACGTGTTCTGCAATATCTGGCACTGAAAGTCTGCTTGGTACATTTTTTTTTCTATGACTATGTGGTCGATTAGGGAGAACGTCAAGTGCTTGTTAGAGTAGAAGGAGTAATCTCTTTGTGTTGGATGCTTGGTGCGCCAGACGCTCACCCACCCTTCCTCTTCTATTAATCTCATTATTCTCAATTGGTATTTTTTTAACTTTGCCGGGTTGGATTTATCCATTGTCGATAAGGGGGTATTAAAGTCTCAGCATATTATCATTTTACCTTTCTTTTCTTGTTTTATGATCGGTACAAGTGTCTTAAAATATGACAGGGTATTCTTATTGGGTGCGTATACACAAACCAATGTATACATTTGTCCCTGTATCTCCCCCACCAGGACGAGATACCTGCCTTCTTTATCTGCTATTCTCTTATGGCAGGAGAATTTAATAGTATTAGCAAATGCGATCAGGACACCCGCCTTTTTACCTTGTGCATTGGCAAAATAGATTTTATTATAATGTTTATTTTTAACCCTAAAGTTATCTTTACTCAGCAGGTGAGTTTCTTGCACCGCCATTATTTCAATTTTCTTTTGTTCCACAAATTGCCATAATTTGCGTCTTTTTATGGGGTTATTGAGTCCTTTAACATTTAGCGTGCCCACACTAAATTCCTCCATTTGTATGCTTAAGTTCAATTTGGTACCTGTCTTCTATGTGACAACAACTCTGTCTTCCACTCACTCCCCTTTCAAGATGTTCATGAGCAGCCCCCTTGTCTCTGTGGTGTCCTCTCCCTCCACATCCTACCTCAGCCTGGTTTGCCATCCCTCGCAGCCCATTACCTTGTCCCAGTCTTATTGCCTTTCCATCCCTCATCTTTTTCACTGTATATTGAGAGAAATTACAAAAATTAAAACACATAATAACAATACATACAACAAACGACAGTTTTAGCTCTGATGCAGAGTCCCTGTCACTCTGCGGGGGGGTCAGGGACTGATCTCGCGCGGTTTGGTACTATGCATCCACTCCGCCCGATCTATTTTTCCTTAAACGTCTTTTAATATGGGCTACCCGTTCTGTTATTGGCCTCATGGTTTCATGAATATTTTCATGGTAACAGTGCCTTGTCTACTTTTCCATCCTTAGGTCCCAGCGCCCTCTTGTGACCAAATAAGAAATAGACAGGATTTAAAACATTTGATGATAAAATCTTATTTTAACAACTGTGACTGCCTCTATACAATATAGAGCATTCCTATAGCCAATGTCAGTTATACCTTGCAATCAGCTAGGCAATAGTGCTCTCTTATAACTCAGTAGGCAGTGAACATAAACTGAATCATATAACATTAACCTCCTATTTTATCAATTATATCTGCGCACTGCTGAACTCTATCAAACCTAGTAACCAGCTCTAGCAACTTTCCTGCTCAGGTCAGAGTTTTTGTCCAAGCCAGGTCAGCCATGAACTTTTCCATATATACTTTCAACTGTGACACATGCGTGAAAACTCGAAGTCTGTCTTGATAGTAGAAAGAGAATTTTGCAGGAAACAACAGGCGTGCTTTAATGCCATTCTTGTAGAAGAGGTTAAGATGATCCTTCCATTGCTTTCTCTTGTTTAATGTTTCTGTGGCAAGGTCTGGATAGAATAGAATTCGCTTTTCTTCAAATTTAAGCTCTCTGTCTTTTCTTGCAGCAGTTAGAATAGCCTCCTTGTCCAGGTACCTAAGGCATTTGAAAATGATGGCGCGCGGGGGCTCCCCCTCTTTAGGTTTTGCACGGAGCGCCCTGTGTGCACGCTCAATCTCTATATTATGCAATTCAGGGTTGCGGGGGAATACCTTTGTGAGAATTTCCAGCACTAGAGTTCTGATATTTGTGGTGTCTCTCTGTTCTGGCACCCCCACTATTTTAATATTACATCTCCTGCTGCGGTTCTCTAAGTCTTCAATTTTATTAATCAATATATTCACATTCAGATCCATGCCCTTTATCTTTTCATCCCTTCTGGAAGCACAGTCTTCCTGTTGGCCCAGCCTGGTTTCCAATTCGGTCACCCTTTTTGCCAGGGTATCAAATTTCTTATTCAGGGTTTCTGTATTTGAGATCACTTTTGTTAACTCTTCCTTTATAGTTTCTCTGTCCATTTGAGAGCTCTCATGCTGGCATTTAATCAGCTCAACCAGGTTAGCTGTCTGGGAAGATGCATCCTCCTCCTCAGCTCTCTCCCTCTCAGGGCTCTCAGCTAAAGTAGAAGTCGCCATTTTGTTCCCCTCCTCCCCGGGCCTCGTGGAGCTCTGCTCTGAGCCTTGCAAAAGGACTGGATTGTATCTTTATTTATGGTTTTTTTTTGTTGCGAGCGCCTCCGGGTCCTCCCGCTCATGAGGAAACGCTTTTTTTCTTCTTTTGAACAGGGAAGCCGCTTTTTTAAACTTTTTGAACGATCGGGCTGAGCGGAGCTGTTTCCCCGCGCTGTTTCCCTGAGCACATGCTCAGTCCACCCCAGTGAGTGCTACTTGAAAGGAGGCCAATTGCTAAGGGGAAAAGCTGACCCTGGTAGAATATCGCTTGGCCCTACGGACTCCAGTCCCTTTCTATGCTATTTTGGCAAAATCTGTAAATAAACTAACCCTTCCTATGCAACTAGTGACACGGGAGCGGCAGGCCATTCACCTGGCAGCTCAAGTGAGAAGGGGCTTTGATTGAGGAGGCGAGTTTTCCAATCCAGAATAGCGGTTTGCAACTTGGTGCAAGCAGATGGCTGGAGGCCAGAGACAAATTGGGTGACAATCAATCCTTGGGTGTCTGGCAGCTCGGGATTTATTCCCGAGTGTTTTCTGAAAGCTGCTAGGAGGCGTGCCTGGTAATCAGCTGGGTGTTCGTCCTTCTTCTGGTTAACAGAGGAAATTTTATGCCAATCTTGCTGGGGCGGAACAAGTTCAGGAATGCTGGCAAGCAGGCGCTCCACCCCAAGGCAGCACGCTCGGCAGGGGTGCTGTGCCCCGGGTCTTGCTGTGGCCACCCATTGGGATCATTACCTGATCGGGACTGATTAAAAAGGGCGGAGCGCTGCTCTGTAGTTAAAAGACCAGACAAAAGCATTCCAACATCTCCCCAAGTTGGATTATAAAACTGAGAAAAGCTGCTGCAGCTTGGACCTAAATTCACCTGGGGAATCTCTTAATTTGGGGAACATTTGGGACCAATTCATAACGTCCCCAGGAGTCCACGGGACATGGACTGTAACAGGTTCATGTTCACCCGTTGGATCGGGGTATGTACGAAGGGGTGCCTGGATATTATATTGGCTCCGGGTCTGAGGTCCAGCTCATTCGAGGTCTGCCGAACCCTCCGCAAGGTCAATAAGACCCTGGGGGCCGGGTGACCCCGCCTTGGATGCCGGGGGAGTTGGCAAGGACGCTGCAGCCCCGGCATCAGGAGGCTGACCGGGAGGGGGGCTGGGGACCCAGGAGTCCAAAAGGTCATCAGATAGGCTGGGGTATATTTGGGGAACAGATGAGACTGGGGCTGGGGCTTCCTTTAAGGGGAACATGGAAGCAGATTTAAACCCCTCCAGGGAAGGGGGGATAAGGGGCTGGGGTTTCTTAAAACGAGCCTGGACATTTGGCTTGTAGGCTTCTTCATCCCACAGATACCAGGCATCCATTTGTCGGGGTTGATTGTGCTCCAGATTCTTACGGAGATGTTTGAGAATCAGGAAATCAAAGGACCCGCCCAAAGGAAACTGCAGATCAGGATTATCAGCAGTATAAAAGTTCCATTTGGTGACAAACTTTACAGCAGAGGATCCATACTTTTGGGACATATAACAGGTTGGGGTATCCCCAGAGGGGATTTTAGACCCACCCGAACCCATGACTACACCAGTCCCAGACACAACACGATTGGTCTTGGGCAAAGACAGGACCGGGCAGCAGGGACCAGGTCCGAGCTGCGCACCCGTCGCCTAGGCGTCCCCCAGCAACCAGGAGCAGCACTTACTGTAGGATCCGTAGGATTCCTATGTTCCTCTCATCCCACTTCTGACACCAGAATTGTCAGAGAAATTCTGCTTTGTAAGGGCAATAATGAGAGGAGGCTGCACAGAGACGTCTATCAGATCAGGCTTTATTGCAGGATACACAGCAGCTGTGGGACTGAGGATCTTTGGATCATCAGGCACCCAACAAAGAAAGGCACATGTATTTATACATTCTCATCTAACACCATGCTCCTGTTCATGACCCAATCAATGCACAGTTCTTTGTTTCCCCAGCTCCAATCAGAACACAGTATTCAGCTTGATTCTTGATATGGCACTAGTGCCCAGTGCTATGTAACTGGGGCCTACTACGCAGGTCAGATGCTGATGCCTGGGATTAGTACTGCGCTTGCATCAGGAAGTCCCTGTGTAATCTGCTGAGTCCATGTTAATAAATCGCTACAGTGCCTGCGCTTGGGAACAAACACAGTATTCAGAGCTAATCTACATACTCTGTCCTGCCACCTTGGGAATCAGACACAGGCAGAGCTAATCTGCACACTCTGTTCTGTCACACCTCCCTGGTGCCCCCTGGCCAGCATGATGGCCTAGAGGGTGGGTTGTGTGTTGAGGAGTCATACCCTCGAGCCCAAATTGGCAGGAATCTGGGTTCTTGTAGGTCCAAACCAGTCCCGGTCTTGGGGGCGGCGGCATTTAGGATCTACCCCCTACCCAATGGCCATCTTCCTCCTTGGAATACTAAATATGCAGTGGCATACCATCTTAGGTTGGGTGCCATTTGGGGTAATTGACTCAGTTCAGGTTTTGCCCTCATATGGGTGTTTACATAAGAGTAGTGGTGCAATTTTATTGCCCCACCTTTGCCTATAGTGTTCTGGATCAGGCCCATTTGTTGGCTACTTAGGGTATATATGTGGGGGAGATATTTAAGGACCTGCCAATTGATTCCCCCCCACACCCCCTTTCAAGAAGCAGGGGGGAGCTCAGTTTCTGGGATCCAGTGGTATTGGCGGCACGGCTGCAAGGGCAGCGGTGGGCGGTGGCCAGACCATTAAAGAACCATGATGAATCCATCAAATGTGCAGCCGGGCTCAATAATCCAACTTTGTGCCCAGTGGATTCAACATGGATTTGGATTTTCCAGGAACACTGTCTCCCTCCCTTTTGGTGAAGCCTTCACAGGGTATGAAATTTCAGGTGTAACTCCGGGAGCAAAAAATAATAATAATAATCAGTTGGCAGACTTTATCCTGATATTAAACCGTTCTTGTCCCACTACACCCCTGAACCAGTTGCCAGCCTCAGTTTTCTGGACACCAATGGCTCCCAGGTGCCTGCAAGTTTCACACCCTGCCATCAGCTCTTCCCTGCATCTCCTCTCCTGCGGCCATCACCGCACCCCTTCCTCCAGGCTGTCATTGCCCTTTGCCGTCTGCTCCCGGAGCGCCCGCTGATGGGGGAGCAGGCAATAAGATCAGGAGGAAGGCGTACCAAGCTCACAGCAGCAAACTGGACATCCTCATCTTCGGGTACTAAGAACTGGGGAGCCTGTATCTAGTATCCCCAGCACCTCACCATGGCCACTGGGCTAGAGGAGGCAGCAGCATGTGTGTAGGGCTGGGGTGGCAAGCGAGGGGAATGTGGTCTCATCTCTCCTGCACCTTAACATACAGTTGCAGACTCCTTGAGGTGTGGGACAAGACAGCAGGACATGGACAAACAAAAAAACAAGCTGGGTGTTTACATATTAAATAAGCACCACCGTAATGTCCAACAAAAGCCTTAGCGAGATTTCCTGCAGAACCAGAGCAGCTGGGGATGGGTTTTATTTTTAATTTAATGAGATTCTGGAGAGCAAGGAACAGGTTGAAAGAAGAGCTGCCATCGCCCTCATGTCACCATGTCAGATCTCTGCAGCCCAGGACTGAGCACGCTGCGGGGGGGGAGGGTGCAACGCACTCAGATGTTCAGATTTGTGTGAAATTTTTAAAAAATCTGAATGTTTCATGCATGTCTGAACTCATCAATTCGATAAACTGCTGTCAATATCGCAGTGAAGCAATGCGAGTTGCAAAGCTACTCGAACCTACCTTTTTGGTGTCCGTTTCTAATTAATCCGCACGTTGAATCAGTGTGAAAGCAAGTGGTTTTAACTTGTGCAAAATACCACCAGCATGTGAATGCAAGCGTGCTTCTTAGTGCAATGTTTTAGTCCTGCCCCCACCAGATGTATTGAAACCACTGAAATCATTCCCGGAAGTTAGCAGAGCGCCCGGAAGTTATTGAGAGGAGAAGAATGGAGGAGGATACAGCAACTGTTAGGGAAAAATTTCCTCCCTGATTGAAGAGTGGAGGCTGCACTGGATCCAAAAGATTAGTTTATTTTAAATTGAGCAAAAACAAATTAAAATACACAGCGCTGTGGATCTCAGTAACACAATGGATTCTGAGATCCCAAGTAAAAATGGAGTACAGTATATATACCCTTAAGCAGGGACATTCGCTTATGCACAATACAAAGGATTATACATACTTTAACTTCATGATGATTGGTCCTGTGCTAGTTGCTGAGGAGAAAGCCTGCTTAGAGCATGATCTCCTGACTTCTGCCATCATATTGAATGTTTCAATATGGCCATCTGCAAGGTCACAGCGCATTTTGCAGAATAAAGCAGTTTTGCTGTTTATTTGAACTGGGATAACCTCTTCAGTCTGTAATTTTCCACCTCAAGTCCCCCCTTTGATACTTATGAAGATATGAATAGTATCACTACTTAGGACAGGTAGATACAGTGTGTGTTATGATGCGAGACCAGGGGGAAAGGGTCGATGAGGGGCTTGCCTTTGATTTTTAAAAATTTTTTTACTACATCCTCAAAATACACATTTTATGAAAACATACATAGCAAGGAGAAAAATTAAAATCATAAAGGGCCTCATACAATAATATTTTTTAAGTTTTTTAAAATTTTTTACCCACCCTGAAATGTTAGGGAACCAGTCAGTCAGCCAGGACCATAAACTTCAATCCTGCGACTCATGTAGCTTTGTTACTGCAGTTCTGATGTGCTGCGTGTTTTAAAATATGGTATTAGTGTTATCTGGTATGTAGGTGCAACATTCCTTTTGTATTAAGCACAAAGCCCACCCTTGCTGGCCAAAGTGAAATCTAGGGCTAATCTGTTCTGCAAAACCATTTGTCTGATGTTGCCTATCTCAGTGGCTATACTTTGAAAGGTGTCAGCTGTTAGGTTTGCTACTTCTAAGTACAGGTGTGTATAAAGAAATACTTGATGGTAATAACCTGTCAGGTGAAAGTCTGCAGGAGTAAAATCAGGAAGGAAGGTGTTATTAAAGTTAAGCATTACTCCATTTTTTAACAACAGTGGCATTACAAGTGGATTTACCTACAAACTGTCCAGTGCCATTACATTGCAAGCAAAATGGGACTTTGGGAGGGGCTATAATGTAAATAAATTCAAAGATGTTGCACTGTACAACTGCCCATGTGGCATTAGGAGACAACTCAGGCCTATATGGAAACTTTAATTTACTGTAATTAAGCGGATATGCGTGCATAAGAATACCTTCTAAAAATGTAAGGGAATGTAAGCAGAAATCCAGCAATTAGATACATTTAAATCTATGTGAAGCTGTTCCATTACTAGCAAAAACGTGTTAGCAAAATCTAAAGAGCGTTTCTCTTGAGGAGAGTTATTTTTGTACAAGCTGTGCTGTGTAAGGTGAAAGACCCAAAGTGAAAAGGCACAAATGGTGACAATACTGATTGTTCAGAGGAGCATACTCTTCAGGCCACGAGGTTGGCTGCTGTTTTTGCTCCTTGTGGAAATGTCATTGTTGTGGTGCTTCTTCTTCATCGTGAGGTGGCACAGCCGGTTCTTGCACAGGGGAGAGGTTACCAGCACTTGCACTCTGTTCCTTTGGCCCTGTTTCTATAGGCTCAGAGGTCTTTTTGCAGTGTGAAGCGTGGATCCAGGCACTTTTCCCCCCCAATTTGGGTTGTTAGGAGAACTTGGTGAGGTCCAGTCCAGCAAGGAGCCAAACAGTTCTTTCTTTTGAATTTCTTTATATAGACCCAGTCTCCTGGCTCGAGAGAATGGCAGGATTCAGTGAGCGGTGTCTTGTGTGCCTCTTTAGCCTGGTTGTGTGCACTCTTCAATGCCTTGGAAAGAGAAATTACATTTTGAGTTATATGGTCATTCAAATCAGACAAATCACGTACCTAAGGAGGGCGTAGTTCAATGCCCACACGCATGGCCCGGCCAAAGACAAGTTCATAGGGGCTCATGCCATGTTTCCAGTTTGGATTGGCTCTGGTGGCCATCAGGACTAGAGGGAATGCCATCAGGACTAGAGTCCAGTTTCATGAGTCAACGTAGCTAGACGAGTTTTGAGATCTGAGTTCTTTCGTTCAACCTGTCCACTGCTTTGTGGATGGTATGGTGTGTGAAAATGCAACTTGAATTGCAAACTTTTGCATAGTAACTGAATCAATTTTGCAGTAAAGTGAGAACCTTGGTCACAGTCAATGGAAAGAGGAATACCAAAACGGGGAATAAAGTCTTGAAGAAGATGTTTGGCCACTGCTTCTGCATTTGCTTTACGGCAGGGGTAAGCTTCAGTCCATGAGGAAAAAGTGCAAACAACAAGAAGCATGTGTTTGAACCCTTGGGCCGGTGGTAACTCAGCAAAGTCAATCTGTATGTTCTGGAAGGGGCCATCATTCCATGGGCGAGATGATGGTCGAACAGGTTCAGTACAAGAAGGGTTAAAAAACTGACAGGTAGGGCAGGATTGGGCAACCTTTTTTGTTTCATTGGTTACAAATGGAGCAAACCAGGAAGCTGAAATCATGGCCGCCATCCCCCCTTTGCTCGAGTGAGTCCTACCATGGCACACACGAGCAAGATGTTGGACTAAAGATCTGGGTGCTACTGGATGTCCGTCGGGGTGCCGGAAAATGCCTTGATCATCAGGGGCGCGGTCAGCCTTTGTCCAGATGATGTGTTCTGACGGATGTGCCTTCTGATGATAATCCTGGAGATCACAGAGGAGCGGCGCTGACAAAGGTGAATCTGAAAGGGAAACTGCAACAACGAGAGAGGCAGAAGGGCCAGATATTGCTACTCATTTTGCAGTCTGATCAGCAAACCTGTTGCCCAGAGCTTCAAAGGAGGAAGAAGTAGTGTGTGCTCGTACATGAACAGCAGCTATTTGAGAGGGGAGAAGTAAAGCAGGTAAAAGTTCAGAAATTAAAGGAGCATGTGAAATAGATGATCCTGAAGAAGTCAAAAATCCCCGTTCTTTCCAAATTAATCCAAAAGAATGACAAACTCCAAAGGCATAACGGGAGTCAGTGTAAATGTTGCTCTTTGGTCAGCAGCTAAGGTGCAGGCCCTGGTAAGGGCCAACAGTTCTGCAGGTTGAGCTGATCGCAATGAAGGAAGGGAAAAAGGCTTCTACAACCTCGGTAGGGGTACAAACAGCATAACCCACCTGTAAAATGTCCTCCTTGCAAAAACAGCTTCCATTTACAAAAAGTTCCAAGTCAGGATTTTGGAGGGGTATATCAGTGAGACCCACCCTTGGTGTAAACAAATAATCTAGTGTCAATACAGTCATGAGGTTGTGAATCAAGTATACAATCAGGTTTTCCTTCACCAGGAGTTGGAAGAAGGGATGCAGGGTTTAAAGGAGGCACTCTCTGCAAGGTGATGTTCTCAGGAGCTAACAAAGTTAACTCGTATTTGGTTAATCTAGAATTAGAAAGAAATTGTGTCTTTTTGTGCTGTAACAAAGAAGAAACAGCATGAGGAACAGCAACAGTTAGGGGATGACCTAATACCAAAGTAGAGGCCTTTTCAACCAAGTCTGAGGCTGCTGCCACAGCCCGTACACAAGGGGGCAGTCCCCAGGCTACAGAATCCAAACGGGAAGAAAAATAAGCAACAGGGCGTTGATCAGGGCCAAAGGGCTGAGTGAGGACTCCCAGAGCAAAGCCCTGAGATTCATGGCAAAACAGGGTGAAAGGCTTTTGATAATCTGGTCGGGCTAAGGTAGGTAGGGCTGCTAACGTACTTTTGATAGCGTGAAATGCCTGTATAGTTTCCATGTTTAAGGGGAAAGGGTCCAAATTTAATGCTGAGTACAAGGGTTGGGCCAAATAGGCAAACCCTAAAATCCGTTGGTGGCAGTAGTTAGCTGCTCCCAAAAATTTCCGCAGCTGCCGTTTGGTGGTGGGCAGGGGGAGAGACACAATAAGCCTGTAAATGGTCCAAGGAAAGTGATCTAGAATGGGCAGTGATGGCATGTCCTAAATAAGAAATACTGGTCTGACAAAATTGTAACTTACTTTTGGAAACCTAGTGTCCCTGTCCCATCTCCTCAGTGGCAAGGGCCATCAGTAACGTTGGAGAATCAGGAGACAATCGTTTGACAAACATGCCATCAGGAGAACACAAAGTTTGAGCATTCAATTTGCACAGTAAATTCCTTCCCAACAAGTTGACTGGGGTGTCACGGCTAATGAAAGAGTGCCGCTCCGTGAGTGGGCCCAGGGTTACAGTGGCAACTTCAGAGAGCGGCTGGCTAGCTGTGACACCCTCCACCCCTAATAGTAAACCCACACCCCGGGCAAGAAAGGGAGCATCTGACACTTTAAACACAGAACAAGTAGCCCCGGTATTTACTAGGGCAGAAATAACATGACTATTGACATTTGTAAACTGAAATAATAATAATTATTATTATGTGTGTGATGTGAAGCACACTCAAAGAAAATCCTCAAACTCACATACATTCTCACTCAAAGACCTACAAACTTTAAACACACGTTTTGTTTCACACCCCTATATTCACATGAAGCCGGCATACATTGTTTCTTGCAGACATCCAGTATTAAACTTACACACAAATGCATACACCAGCGTGTGTGGAAAATAAGCTCTTTTTAGGATGAACAACACCCTATTTACATGGAGAAGGTTCTTCTTTGTTAGGGAGTTTCAGTGTGCGCTGATTTACAAGGAAATCTCTTGCTATGAAAAACCCTATGCGCATGTGTCTCAGGACAGGGCTTTTACGCATGACAAAATGTTGACCTCTAGCGTCACCTCCCGGAGAGAAAGGGGGCCATCCATCCCGGCGGGGACGAAAGGGAGCCTGATTTGGGGTCCTGCAGGACTGGAGGAGCTGGGGCTGTACTTGCATAACACACATTTTGGCAAGTTGCTTTTTATCTGTTTCTTCCTATATTATTTCCCAAATCTGGGAACAGGCAGAGGTAACATCATTCAAGGATTGGGTCCTATAATTAATCATAGCAGTCTGTAAGCGAGTGCGTACCACTGGCTGAAGGCCAGCCACTGCCTGAGTGACCAGGATACCTTGGGATTCCTCTGCATCAGGATTTAACCCTGAGTGTAATTTAAAAGCAATAAGGAGGGAAAAAAAGAGACTAGCATTAGGACCCAACGGAAAATCGCAGGAGAAACAGCCAGGGTTTGCCTGTCGTCTCTCCCTCGATGTAGCAGCTGAGTTGCAACGCAGCTCGAGCAGTACTTGAGGAGGAGGGTTGAAATACGGAGGTACAGGGAACTGGAGGTGAAATGGGTTGGGGAGAAAGGAGAGTCGGGGAAGTTACAGGGAATAGGGAACACTTAGGAGGGGATCCTGGTGTCTCGGGACGAGGAGAAAAACATTCTTGAAAAGTGAATTTATTGGCTTCATCGTCCCACAGATACCAGGCATCCATCTGATAGGGGTGTTTGGACTCAAGGTTTAGTCTCAAATGTGTAAGAACAGGAATGCAAAAAGACCCAATTAAAGGAAACTGCAGTTCCGGATTATCTGCAGTATAAAAATACCATTTATGCACATAACGGCACACAGGCCGATCATATCTTTGGGCCATGTAGCCTACCAGGGTGTCACCCGGGGGCAACTTGGACTCCTCTGAGCCCATAACATAATTATCAAATTACCAAAGTAACAATAAAACTCACTCTATAATTTTTACAAATATAAACCACATTCCATTATCAAAAATCAGACAAAGTTAAAACAACCATCAACAACCCAATTATCCATCTAATAACAACTGCCAGCAGCAGCTTCTAATAACCACCAGAAACAAAGTAAAAAAAAACACATCAAAAAACCAGTTATCAATATTTCAGATCAGATTCAGTATCAGATTCAGTATCAGACTATCAGTACCAGATTCAGTAGTTAGCTTTCAACTACTGATCTTAAAACTTTTAAATCTCAGGCCCTGTGGTAGTTAGAAGGACTAAATAAATTAATTAAGTCCTAATTTCTACACATTCAGAAGCAAGGGGCGTCCCCCAGAGTACCAGCAGCACTTACCTTAGGAAATCACTCCCGATTCCTAAGTCCCACTCTTCCCGGGTTTTGGCACCAATTGTTAGGGAAAAATTCCCTCCCTGATTGAAGAGTGGAGGCTGCACTAATCCAAAAGATTAGTTTATTTTAAATTGATCAAAAACAAATTAAAATACACAGCACTGTGGATCTCAGTAACACAATGGATTCTGAGATCCCAAGTAAAAATGGAGTACAGTATATATACCCTTAAGCAGGGACATTCGCTTATGCGCAATACAAAGGATTACACATACTTTAACTTCATGATGATTGGTCCTGTGCTAGTCACTGAGGAGAAAGCCTGCTTAGAGCATGATCTCCTGACTTCTGCCATCATATTGAATGTTTCAAATATGGCCATCTGCAAGGTCACAGTGCATTTTGCAGAATAAAGCAATTTTGCTGTTTATTTGAACTGGGGTAACCTCTTCAGTCTGTAATTTTCCACCTCACAACTCACGGGCCACATTGGAGCGACGGCGAAACACTGTATTTTATCGAGCTATGGAGGGAGGAGACGATCCAGGACGACTTACAGAGGAACCACCGGTGAGTTCCTTGTGGAGCACGACTGAATGGTGAAAAATAAAATAAAAAAGCACCCAGCACCGAGCCATGTGTGTAACATGGAGGGGGAGGTGGTAGATCAAAAATGTACGGCCCCAAAGGATGCGAGGAGGCACCAGGCTTCTGTATGAACATAGTGGGGGGGGGGGGGGGGGGGG
>QEPC01002375.1:215802-290719 GCA_003113815.1 Sphenodon punctatus
TTGAAAAGCAAGGGCTACAGGAAGCACATGAGGGAACAGGGTTCTGTTGAACAGAGCGGGTTAACATTGAAAAGCAAGGGCTACAGGAAGCACATGAGGGAACAGGGTTCTGTTGAACAGAGTTGGGGGCAAAGAGATCCAAACGCAGCAGCAGCCAGCATCACACCCAATAATTCCCCACCCCCTCCATGGTTCCCATGTGCATCCCTTATATTATCTCCCTCCTATTAGCACTGCAGCCATCAGCTGAAGCAGCATTGGGGATAACTTCTCCCCACGTGACTCCCCAATTAATCAATTGTTTATTCTTTATCTTTCACTAATATAAAAGTGTACAACCAGCTAACAGAAATAATGAGGAAGGAGGGCTTCAATCGGACAGATGCAGAGCTACGGAATAAGGCAAAGTGGCTGAAGAGTGAGTGGAAGAAGTTGAAGAAGCATAATAGCAAATCTGGAAATAGCAGGAAATCCTGGGAATTTGAGGCGATACTCTGACATTTTAATCCTGCGGAAAGGACAAGTTCATTCAAAGGTTCGAGGCTCAGGGGTTACACATGAAGATGACAGCAGTAATGAGAATGAAAACGAAGATGACAACACTGATGCCCTATCAATAACATCGGCCTCAACCACAGTGGACGGAGACATAGTCCTGTCTGTACAACCGTCAGGACAGGTATTGCAGGACACAGTGCAAGACGACAGCACCATGATGTCAGATATGGACTACTTCAGAGAGGAAACCCTGCCCGATGAGCCCACAGCTGATGCTTCAGGAGACCACATAGAGACACCTAATTCAGATGTACTAGGTGAGTATCTTTGTAGTGCACCTCTGTAGTTCACTTTCCCCAAAGCACTGTAGGTTATAGGTATACAACATTTTTTCCTGAGCTGTTTTATCCTTGCGTGTGTGCTGCTGGTAGTTGTATTGCTGGTCATGCACGCGAGTTCTCTGCAGGTGTGTAAAACATAGAATGTGTGATGGTGCTGCTGACAAGGAGTAATGTGTGTCCCCATCTATAGCCATATATTGTACACTACTGTCTCATTGTGTGCATGTCTGTCAACCTATTGACCCAGCCATGTGTGTGTCTGCTTTGTCTGGGAGTGCAATGACTTTTTGTTTCTTGATTTTGGATGTTTGGGGACCTTTTTGCATGTATGACCGTATGAATTGTGCTTCACCAGAGAAACCCAGAACGTATGATGCGTTTCTATGTTTGCAGACACCCAGTGCCCGGAACTCTCTCAATCACGACAAAGCGCTATGCAAAGGACACGCGATTTGCATAACAGGAAAAACGTTATGCAATTGAACATAGCTAAGGCACTATCGAAGGGTTCTGTAGCAGCAGCGAACATCATGGCTCAGGAGGTTGCCAAGCTGAACAAAGCCACAGTATTGGAAATGGCAAAGCAGAGGGAGGAGAAATCACGGCGTGAAGACAGACAGCCGAACAGTACAGAGGCACATGCACAAGCGGTATCGCTCGATGGGAGGGAAATTGCTGTTGCACAGAGGTTTTTAGAAGACAGTGGGCGTCGCACAAAGGCACTCGAAGCAACTGCAAGTGAAGTGTGCAATCAGGGGGAAATGATGGCCTCCGCATTTCAGAGGTTTCTAGATATGCAGGGACAAAATGTACATCCTCATTACAATCCATTCCAGCAACAGCATGATCGGGCACCACAACAAAGTGGGCCAAGCCAGGCATGTCAGCCTTGTCCAAGCCATGCTGCCCCTCCTGCAATGCCATCAGCAACCATTCGAACAAGCGCAACCTACCCCGGCTGCAGCAGCAGAGCATCCCAAGCGAGAGCGACGGAAAATCAAAAGAAAGAATTGGGATGACTTTGCAAATTCATATGTATAGCAAGTTACATCTGAAAACATTATTTTAATCTGGTAATACTCATGAAGCTTTTCAAGATGTTATTGCTATTGAAAGTGTGTTTTGTGTGACTTTGGCAGATTTGCACAAAACCAAGTAACTGGAGTTAAACATTATTACATTGATTTTAACTGAACCACTGAAGCCAGTTTGCATGTTCACAGAAAGTACAGTGGACACAACAATGTACAGTTCGTGCAACACATGCCTGTTGTGACATATGTGCCTTTATCTAATGGTACTGCCTTTAAAAAAGTGTCTTGTGTACTGGACCTAACAACATTTGTGGCAATGCGTGTTTGAAAGCACATGAATAAGTTAGTTCATCTGTATACACGCACTTTTTTTTAATTGAAATAACCGTGTACGTGTTAGCAATGCATTTATACTGTACAGTTATAATGTATACTGGCAGGGGCTACGTAACTAGTTGACATTCAAAATACACCATTCACATAATTATAACAATGCTTTGCAGAACATTTATTTCAC
This sequence comes from Sphenodon punctatus, assembly GCA_003113815.1. Classification (NCBI taxonomy): domain Eukaryota; kingdom Metazoa; phylum Chordata; class Lepidosauria; order Sphenodontia; family Sphenodontidae; genus Sphenodon; species Sphenodon punctatus. The sequence continues at coordinate 218,193 of QEPC01002375.1, forward strand.
TATGGTTCTCAGGTTGTTTTTTGCTGCGGGATGGCATACAAAATGTCCGGTAGTTTAAGCACAGGGTTCAGTGTGCAGCTCTTTAAAGAAATTGCAGTATGCTGTACGTACCGCATTTCCCCGATTCTTGACTGCAGTGGGTATTTGGCCTGCTCCCGGTACAACCACATCCGCCAACTCCTGATCATTACAAATTTGTGCAGGCCATGATAGGGCGTCACCTCCTGTTTCACAAACGTTGTGAAGCACACAGGCAGTAACAGCAAGTTCTGCCACTCTTTCTGGCTGCATCTCTATTATGCCACCCAGGGAGCGCCATCTTGATTTTAGACGGCCAAAGGACCGTTCCACTACTTGTCGAGCTCGAGTTAGTATGTTATTGAAACGCTCCGTATCTGCGTTTAACTGATTCCTGGGGTAGGGTTTCATTAGCCAGGGAAGGCATGTGTACGCAGGATCAGCAATTATTACTGGTGATACATTCATCCCATTTATTTCAAGTATAGGATTGGAAAAGAAGTTACCACTATTTTTCTTTTTGAAGAATGGTGATGCATGCATTACTGCAGAGTTGTGTGCACCACCATGAAATCCTGCAAAGACATCAGTAAATAGCCCATTCGCATCAACTATAGCCTGCAGTACTATTGAATGGTATCCCTTTCTGCATACATAGGACTCTTTATTCACTGCCGGCGCAATAATGCGTATGTGGCTACCATTAATTGCTCCCATGCATTGCGGGAAGCCTAGCATTTGGAATCCATTCACAATTTCACTCAAATCATGAAACTGGATCACTTTAGGCAGAAGGATGTCATTGATGGTTTTGCAGACTTCAATGACAATATTGCACACTGTAGATACCCCTACTCCGAAGCGAGCAGCAACCGAGCGGTATCCATCAGTGGTTGCTAGCTTCAACAGTGTAATTGCTAGTCTCTTTTCCACAGAAATTGCTTTTCTCATACATGTATCCTTGCGCTTTAGATGTGGTGTTAACGTTTCAACAAGTTTGGTGAAAACATCCTTCGTCATTCTAAAGTTCTGAAACCACTGTATTTCATTCCAAGAATCGCAAACATTGCTCTGCCACCAATCATCACTTTTTTGCATCACCCATATTTCCCTACTTATTGGTAAAACATTATCAATTGTGGAAAATGTATTTGGGAAAATCCTAATTATACAGCCAAGGACCTCCATTATTTTGCTGTAATTTTTTTGCAAAAAATGGACAGTTTCATCATCACACTGAGAAAGGTTTTGTGCTACATTCATTGAATTATTAATTGCTTGCCGTGTTTCTCCACAGGTTGTTTTGCAGTCTTCACAGAGGTCTTGCAGGACTCTGATTTCATCTGCTTCGTGTGCAGAGATGCTGCTTACCAGTAGCATGACTTTTTGTAACCAGTTCTGGTAGCATATGATAATGTTCAGGAAGGAAACTGTGTCCGGTGGCAGCGACATGTCTAAGTTCTGTCTGTCGTAAAGAGAAAACGTATGGTTTAGTACAGTTGAACATGGTACTTACAAGCCGCTGAACTGCTGTGTGTTTCTGTATGGTTTTCTCTATGGTTGTATTTTTCTATCTGGTTTCATAATGTTGTGCCTGTTACTCATAAGCCATGACAGTAGTGCAGGCTTTTGTATGGCTTTCAGTATGTTCAAACATCAACCAGGCAATATTAAAAGTAAAAAAAACCCATCTATATGTCACTGAACTCAGGATGAGGGATTCTGAACATTATGAGGGATTCTGGATGAAGGATTCTGGACAGGATGAGGGATTGGATGAGGGATTCTGGACAGGATGAAGGAATGGCACTGAACTCAGGATTATGTGCCTATCAATGGCACTGAACTCATGATGAGGGAAGGCTCCAGGCAGGAGTTGGGCAGAGTGCGGGGAGCAGGTGGTAACAGAACAAAGCTGCAGCCAGCTTTTCCCACAATTTCACATATTCACAATTTAAGTAAAATGTGCGCTCTAGCTATCAACACCTCCCCTCCTCCCATCCCCTCCAGACCAGCAAAGTCCTCTGATGGACAGCATAAACAAAAATGCACCCAGGAGCAGGGAAGGCAACTGTGTGGAAGATAGTGGGGGGAGGGGGGCCGTATAGCAACACGCAAGGGCAGGCATCTTCTTGGCCTCCGCTTCGGGACGCTCCCCCTCCCCACATCCACTCTGTTCCAGACCAGCAAAGCCCTCTGTCCCCTCCGCCCCGCACCCATCCCCCTCCGCCCCACGCCCCCTCCACAATTCCTCTCCGTTCCAATCCAGCAAAGCCCTCTGTCCACACCGCACCCTCTCCCCACTGGTTCAGTCCAGCAAAGCCCTCTGTCCCCTCCACTCCGCGCCCCCTCTCCCCTCCGGTCCAATCAAGCAAAGCCCTGTGTCCCCTACACTCCCCCTCCCCCCCAGTGCAGCAAAGCCCTCTGTCCCCTCCACTCCGCGCCCCCTCCCCCCAGGTCCAGTCCAGCAAAGCCCTCTGTTCCCTCCACTCCGCGCCCCCTCCCCATCTCCCCTCCGGTCCAATCAAGCAAAGCCCTCTGTCCCCTCCATCAAGCACCCCCTCCCCATCCCCCGTCCAATGCCCAATCCAGCAAAGCCCCCTGTCCCCTCCGTGCCCCCTCCCCACCGGTCCAATCAAGCAAAGCCCTGTCCCCTCCACTCCGCGCCCCTGCTCCCCTCCGGTCCAATCAAGCAAAGCCCTCTGTCCCCTCCACTCCGCGCCCTCTCCCCACCGGTCAAGTACAGTCCAGCACAGACCCCCAGACCAGCAAAGCCCTCAGGTTTAGAGCTGACAATGAACTGCTGTGCCCGGTGTTCTGTATGATCCGCCAGCTGGCGTTTACACTTCCGGGGTCAAACCGCACAGCTTCCGTGCTGCCATTTCCTGAATTAAAACCGCACAAAGGCTGCTTAAACCGCACTGCGCCGAGACACACCGAGTCTGGGAGCAACGGATCTTGTGGACCCAACTTGCTCACGCAGCACAAGCGGCTGTCACCCCCAAGCGTCACTCCCTCGGGGGAATGAACATTTAGATGCGAGGCAGTCCTAAAACTAGTCAACAGGGGAGCAAATTGCCACAGAGCATCTCCCAAATTGCTCCGGAGCAGCGCATCCACACTGGGGAATGTTTTGTTGCTGCCCAGGGACTAGAGTTGCAATTAGCACCCACAGATAATGACTGCATTTTCGGGCACCCAACAGGCTTCCCAGAGATCAGTCAGGTGCCCAATGCCTGAAAACGCAAGTACTACCCAGAGCAACTGGCAAGTCCAGCGGCCTCAGCCAGGACGTGTCAGTTTCAAAGGCTGAATGGCACTCTCCCCCCCCCCCCGCCCCCCCTTACAACGCCTCTCAGCTGAAAGGTGCTGTAGAGGGGGAAGTGGGCTTTAAAAGTGACGGGATCTGTTCCAGGCTGCCGCAGTCCCAGTAGGGGTCTGTCCTTTTCAAAGGCCAGCCAGCGCCTCCTCTCCTCGAGCACCTCTCAGCTGCAAGGCAAGTGCTCGAGGAGGGGAAAGCAATCTTTGAAAGCAACAGGATCTGGTCCACGCCACTGCGAGTCTGGTTTCCGCGACGGTCTCGGCTGGGGCCTGTCACTTCCAAAGGCCAGCCAGCACAATTGAGCAGCCCATCAGGTCCTGTTTGGGAATCAATGGTGTTTGAAAGGGTGCCGGGTCAATGCAGGAACCGCAGATTTGTCGGGGCGGTGGCAGCTCTACCTGGGACATAAGCATCTTTTGCTGAAGGGAACATCCTAGGAGAACAAGGCTTCAGATGTGACACTGGCACTAAGCACCCAGGGCTGGCTTTACACAGGGGGGGGGACCAAACCAACAACCCTGGTCTCTGCCTCTCCTGATGCCCCATCCAAGCAGGGGCAGTGTTGGGGATTCTGAGACTATGCTGTGTCCGAGGCTGACAGGGCAGGCTCTTAGACGGCCCTCTGTTCCCCACCCACGGCCCCATCCCAAGATCAACCATTGCAAAGGCTGGTCCTGTAGACCCCAAGTGCTGCTGAGCCTCCGGGAGGGAGGGGGAACAACAGCCACTCTGCCCCCTGGAACCAGCTCTGGAGATTGGGACTAGATTAGCATCTCCAGCAGGTTTCTGACTCTCCAATCCCAGAGGTGGAGGAGGAAAAGGCTCCTCGCACTGGTTCTGGGAACCACAGGGGTTCAATCTCCTGAAATGTAAGGGACTGGGCATCTGCTGAACTAGGCCCCAGACCCTAATAACCGTGGGGTAAGGATTCTTACCCAGTGAGGCCACATTCTCATAATTCTCCTGCATGACGCTGCTGTAAAGGACTCTCTGCTCTGGGTCCAGCAGGGCCCCCTGCTCCCAGGTGAAATACACGGCCACATCCTTAAAGGTTGTCGCCATCTAGAATAACCAGCCTTGGTCAGGATTGGCTCCTGCCAGCAGCACTTTGGTTGAGAGCACCCTCTCCCTATAGTCCCTTGAGCCTTTGATCCAAGACTGCTGAGAGACTTTAAGAGAAAACCAGGGTCTGACCTGCTTGGGGGAGGGGGGGGGGAGAACAGGACTAACCAGTGTCTGAGGGGGGAAAAAACTCATTATAGGAGCATCAGGAATGAGAATTTCCAATGGTCCCTCTGGGCAAACTAAGCAGCTTCACCCCCCCACCTGGCATATGATTGGGGCATAGCAACCATGGAGCAAGGATGCTCAGTTGAGCCCAAGGCCCTAAGCGGGCCTTCTGGAAGCAGCCTCAGCAGCACAAGTAAAATTTCAGTCAAGCACCTCCCTACTCAGTACCCACGGTGCTTGTGTGAAGCCCCCACTGGAAACCAGTGGATACTGGGGGGGTGGGTACTGAGCGGATAAACATGCTTGCCTTAAAACACCCAGAGTGGGCAGAGGAGGGAGCAGGGCCAACACTCTGCCCCCACCTACTCTGAAAGTTTTCTAGCCGTCCTCACGCTGCTTACGAAGGGCCCAGCCAAGAAAGCAGCTTTCAGAGTAAGCCGTGGGGGGCTGAAAACTGGACCCACGGACTCACACTTCCTTCCTGATGGAGTTGCTGCTGCTCTGGGGCAAGGGGGAGGGAGCTACCTTGGAGCCAGGGCAGCACCGCGGAAGAAGCAGAGGCTGGCAGGGAGCTTTGGGAGAGAAGACTAGTCCGTCCCCCCCCCCCCGCACTTTTAGGCTGGGGGGGGTGGGGGTTCATCATGGGACATGAGCCTCGACCTACCCCAGCCTTTCCACACACACACACCCTGCATTTGAGAAAATGTTTCTATGGCCAAGCTCAGCAGCTCCAGCCCCGCACATCGGAGGCAGGACCCCGCATTTACCCCCACGGGGCTGGGAAAAAGGGGTGGGGGGGGTCACCTGGGAAAGTCAGCCCCCAGAGCAGAAACAACGCACCTGTTTGAGAGGTGGTTCCTGGTCTTCGAACCAGGACTCCTCCTGGCTCCCTCCAGTGACCCGGTCCCGCAGTGGGGAGGCTGGAAGCGGAGTCTGCGCACACACACAGTCTTGCCGACGCGTGCTCTGAACTGGAAACAGCAAGAAAAGCAACCGCGCCTGCGCGCTGAGTAAGTTTAGCCGGAAGGCGCCGCCAGGCCAAACTGAAGGAGCAGGAGGAAGAGGCGGGACTGTATCCCAGAGATGCAGACAGGTCGAGCGGCCAATAGGAAGTGTCTAATCAAGGGAGAAAGTGGGGCAGAGAATGTTTTTATTGGCTGATAGGGTTGATGATGAGGCAGCAAAGTACAATCTCTTCTTCGCCAATCAGGATCCACAGCGTCGTTGAGTGACGGGGCAAGGAGACCAGCCCTGTTCCCTCCCCCCCCCAGCCCAGAGCGACACTAAGGGAGTCTGGCCCCGCCTCGCGGCTCAGCAGAGTCAACCAATCAGCAGGCAAGGAAGCTGTAGTCCCGCCCACTAGTAGAGCCTGTACACCTCTAAACCTCGTGCTTTAGGAACAAGGTTAAGAGACACTCCCTCCAGCAGCAAGAGCGGGGCTGGGGGCTCTTTTGCAGACTCCTTCCAGCCTCCCCGCTGCAGGGCCAGCTCGGGGAGCAAGGAGCCTGTCTTTTGAGTCCCTCCTCCCCTGCTTTGGGATCCTGCTTCCAATGCGGGGGGGGCGGGCTGGAGCTGCTGAGTTTGGCCAGAGAAACTCTTGTCCCTGATCAAGGCTCCCACATGGGATTTTTCACCACAATGGGGAGTTTCTTCCCTGGAGTTTCAGAGCCACCTCCTTGCAAGCCTAACCCTTCCTTACTCCTACCACTGTTGAAACTTCTAATCCATCTGCCAGTCACCTCACTGGCTTGACTAATGCATCCTCCTCTTTACTGGCCTTCCCTGTTCACTTCACCCCCCTGCTGTCAAAGCCCACCTTCCTCACCCGCTCCATTATCACTCCCATCCTCGCCTTTACTTTATGGGTGCTATGCCACATTGCACCCCACACAAACTCATCCTCCCCCCCCCCCCCCCCATGGCCTTGCGCCTCCCTATCTTTCTGTCCTTATTTCAAATAGCATTCCACCCGGGGGCTTCGCTCTCTCGTCTGCCCTCACTCTCGGTGACCCAGAGCCTTTTACTCCCTAAACTATCTTTGCCCCCTTCCCCAGGTTTGGAACTCTCCCTACTCAAGCACATAAACTCTTCTCCTGTCCCTAGCTGCCTTGTGCTCCACTCCCTTTCTTCTCTTTCTAGCCAGACTCTAACCGAGGAGCGAGAGCAGGTGAAGCTGGGTTCAGATTTCAGCTCCAGCAGCTTGGGCTGAGAACTGTGATGCAAGGCAGTCAGGGGAGGCTACAAAAACAAGCTCTCCCTGCCAGCCATTTGTTGACTCAGAAACAGGCTCGTGGTTCGCCCCAGCGACCTGGCCCTGCAGCGGGGAGGCTGGAAACGAATCTACAAAGAGCCCTAAACCCCACCCAGCTGCAATGTGCTCTGAGCGGCAAACAAGCAAGGAGAGCAACTGCGCACGCGCACTAGAAGCGCAATGGGCTGGCTTTATTAGCGAAGAGGAACGGAAAGCGAAACGGAAGCGGTTAGCAGGAGGCGGGACCTGTATCCCAGCGACCCAGAGAAGGTACGGATAGCCAATAAGATGCGTCAGTGCAAAAGAGACGGTGGGGCGGAGAGAGAGAAAGTGTTTCTATTGGCTTATAGAATTGAAGAGGCAGGCGGATACAATGAGCTCCACCCATCATGACCAATCAGGATTCTCAGTGTTGCTGAGTGACAGGGTTAAGGAGCTAGCTTGGTCCCTTCTGCCGCGGCCAGACTCGCACCCCGGCCCCCTCTTCCTTCGAACACCGCAGCTACGAAGGGGAACACTTGCACCGTCTCCGACTTCATCAGAGACAGCCAATCAATAGACGAGGAAGCTCTAACTCGCCAGCCTAAGCCCCGCCCACTAGAGCCTGTGCACTTCTAACCCGCGTGCCCTGGGAGCAAGGTAAGAGATACCCCCGCCCCGCGTGTCGTTAGGGTGGTCAAATGTGCAAATTTTAGAAGACACGCATGAGAAATACAGTTTGCAGGGCAGCATCCACCCTGCAACATGCATTTCCCATAAGTGTCCTTTAAAATTTGCATATCTGGCCACCCTTTGTGTCCTCTGCCCCCACCCCCCAGCAGCAAGAGTGGGGTTGGGCCGGGTTGGGGGTTCAGTGCCCTTCTGCAAACTCTGCTTCCAGCCTCCCAGCTGCAGGGACAGGTCACTGGGGGGGAGCCAGCCATGAGCTCAACTTGCTTTGTTTCTGCCCTTGGGGTGGTTTCCCCAGGCGCCGCCTCATGCAATTGTTTTTTCCCAGCCCCTGGGTGAAATGGGGGGGGGGGATCCTAACCCCAATGTCTATGAGACTGGAGCTGCTGAGTTTGGCTAGAGAAATCCTTGGAAACTCTCATCCCTGATCGACGCTCCCAAATGGGTTTTTTCTCCCCAGACACTGGTGAGTTTCAGACCCTGATTCTTCCTGCCAGTCGTTCAGGAGCCCTGAATCAGACACACAGGAGAAAACAGGGAGGGGACCATCAGCGTTGGAAGGGGCTGCTCTGATCCTGAGTACGAGGCTTGTTGTTCCAGATGACGGTGACCTTTCAGGATGTGGCCGTGTATTTCACCAGGGAGCAGGGGGCCCTGCTGGACCCAGAGCAAAGAGCCCTTTACAGCAACGTCATGCGGGAAAATTATGAGAACGTGGCCTCAGTGGGTAAGGATCCTTCCCCCTTGGTCACTGGGTGTGGGGGTTTGGGGCCTAGTTCAGCTGCTGCCCACGTTCCCTTAAATCTCTAGAAACTGAATCTCTGTGGTTCCCGGAGTCTGTGTGAGGCTGTTTCCTCCCCCACCTCTGGTATTGAAGATGCTAACCCAGCCCCAGTCTCTAGAGCTGGTTACTGGGGACAGAGTGATTGCTTTTGCCCTCCCTAACTGCCACCAGTTCTGTCCAGGGCGATGGCACTGGTCTCTGGATGCTCACCAGTCACTGAGGTACCTAGCTGTAGCGTTCAGTCTGAAGACTTGTTCTCTGCTGTTTGCAATGAGGAAAACCCAATGAACGTGGGTTCCTGCCCATAGGAAATGTTTACTTAATCACATAAGCACGAGAAGCGGCATACTGGGTCAGACCAATGGTCCATCAGGCCCGGTATCCTGTCTCCGACAGTGGCCAATTTCCGTGCTTTGGAAGAGGTACCCAACAGATCAAAATAGAGAGATCCATTCCCTGCTTTTCACTCCCAGCTTCCAACAGTCAGAGGTTCCATTCCCCAAAACCTACTTGGCTAATAGCTGTTGATGAACCTAGCCTCCAAAAACTTAGCCAATCCTTTTTTAAACCCACCTATTCTACTGGCCTTGGCCACATCCTCTGGCAACCAAAATCCACAAGTTAATTGTGTGTTGAGTGAAAAAGATATTTTTATTTGTTTTAAATCTGCTGCCAGTTAGTTTCATTCAGTGTCCCCTAGTTCTAGTACTATTAGAGAGGTTAAATAACCACTTCCTATTTACTCATTCCATACTACTCATGATTTTATACAATTCTATCATATCCCTTCTCGGTCATCTCTTCTCCAAGCTGGAGAAACCTAACCTATCGTGCCTCTCATACGGAAGCTGTGCCGTACCCTTGATCATTTTTGTTGCCCTTCTCTGCACCTTTGCTAGGTGGTCTGTATCTTTTTTGAGATGGTATGAGTAGAACTGCACACAGTATTCAAGGTGCAGTCACACCATAGCGGCATTATTTATATAGCAACATTATAGTTTCTGTTTTATTCTCTATCCCTTTCCAAATCGTTCCTAACGTTTGCTTTTTTTGACCACCACCACCACACATTGAGCTGAGGATTTCAGTGTATTCTCCACAATGACTCCCAAGATCCTTTTCTTGAGTGCTAACCAACCCCTAATTTAGATTCCAGCACTGTGTACATAAAGTTTGGATTATTTTTCCCAATGTGCATCACTTCGCGCTTGTCACCGTTAAATTTTCATCTGCCATTTAGTTGCCCAGTCACGCAAGATCCTCCTGCAATTCCTCACAGTGCATTCAGGTTTTAACTACCTTGAATAACTTTGTGTCCCCTGCAGATTTGATCCCCTCACTCTTGACTCCCTTCTCCAGATCATTAATGAATACGTTAAATAACTCCAGTCCCAGCACAGATCCCTGGGGCGCTCCACTATGTACGTCTCGTCATAGGCTGAATTCTTAAGAGACGTTACTTTGGCTGAGTTCCGTAAACATAAATATGCAGATTTAATAAGAAACAAACTTCCCGTCTTCTCCTTCAAGCCTCTTCATAGTCTTCCGCCTCCATATCTTCCTGTTGTTGTTCCTCTGCCATCATGATCATCCTCCCAGAGTCCAACACCAAGGCTGGGTAGGGCTGGTGACCCTGTGCTTTGCACTCACAGTGCCACAAATCCTCCCTCATCTTCTCTGTTTTTTTCTTCCCAGCACGGTTTGCAGTTTCCAAACCTGACCTGATCTTCCGGCTGGAGCAAGGGGAAGAGCCGTGGATCCCAGATCTGCAGGCTGTTGAAGACGGAGAGACCCTGAGTGGCAGGAGTCCAGGTGAGGGATCCGGTAACCTGACTTGAATAACGTTGGGGGGGTGGAAGCAGAGGCTCCCACAAAGGTCTGAAAAGCTCCCCAAGGGCTCCTCCTCTGCCTGAAACCAGTTTTGTGTAATCAATGTGAGTGTCCCCTTGGGATCTGCAAGCCACAAGCGGAAAGGGGAGAATGGGGGAAAACAGACATTTTTTTTCATTTCATTTTTAATTTGTATCCCGCACTCTCCCGCCCAAAGGCAGCTCGACGCAGCTCACAACAGCAAATAAATACAATAATTGTGGTTTTTTTCCCACGTAGGGGAACCCAACAATCAAAGCAACACACAAATACAGCAACACTAGGGTCTGTATCCCACACAGGAGGACCCAGCGTTTCAAAAACAATACACAATCGACCCCCCAAATAATAATAAATAATTACATCTTACCCCCCTCCATTTTTCCTCTGCTATTTTCAGTCCTAACATTCCCATCCTGTTCACATCACTTCTACAGTACATCCTTCTGTCCCCTGCTGCCACCAGGGGACATCCTCCCTCTCAGCCCCTCTCTCACTGGGGAGAGCGGGAGGCCTTCTCACAATCCATAACAGCAAAGAATTCACATCAGCTAGTCCCATCGACAAGCCCCCCTTCCCCAACCTCCCGGCTCAACCAAAGGGCAGGCCCCTTTGATCGTGCCCCCGACATGTGCCTCCGGCACGGCCTCTGGCTGCCCCCAATATTATGGGGAGTGGCCGATGGAAGCCTCCCCATGCCCCGCCCCTGCAAGTGGGGCAGGGGGGAGGGAGGACAAGCTTCTCCATGGCCCCTTGCTGGCTAACTGCCAGTGCCCCGCCCCCAGTACCAGTTGTTAATGTCTGTAGTCATCAGGAGGCGGGAGGAAGATCTTGTCACCTTGAATGGCCACCGCGCCGCCTCTGGAGCCTCCGACATGCATGTAACTCTGCTTTAACATTTCTTATGCATGTTGCAGGACTCTATCAGCGCCCTGTGCAGCTCTACAATGCGCATAAGGAATGTTAAAAGTGGAGTCACGGTCCGTGTCTGTTTTCACCCAATGTCTGTGTCATTGCAGCTCCGCCGATAGGGCCGGAAGGGGGAGAGAGAGAGAGAGCATGGGGAAGGCTTTCCTAGGAGCGAGTTTGGTTCTTATTAAAGATCCTGGATGCCTCACCTTTGAAGAAACCCCATCTCTTCCCAGGCTGGAGAGAGCAAAGCATCTATGGAGCCGGGCCCTCTCCAGGGTCAGGAGACTGTAACAATCAATGTCCCCCTTTTTGTGCAAACCCCAGGTAGAGAAAGAGGAAGCCTTGGTCAGCTCCTCCTCGCTGCTTCAGCCTGAGCTGCATGGCCTCCCTGCCCACTCAGGAGAGGAGAGAAAGATCCCCTTCCGGATTCTCTGTCCATGGAGACCAGGAGACGGAACAGAGAACAGTAACAATTCTCTGGCACCGTGGAGCCTGGCCTAAGATCCCTCACTTAAGCAGATCCATCTGAAGCAGGAGGGCTGTCCCAGGAGCTTGCGTACCCTCTATTTCCCCTAGAGGCCCTTGGGTGGTGATGGTGGGGGATGCAATGAAAGTTCACAGAGAGTGGGATGAGATAGAAGGGCAGTGGGAGGGAGGATGACTATGGATTTCTCAGCAGTGCTTTCCCCATCCCCTTTCTGGGGTTTTCTCTCTCTCGGTGCAGGCAGTGGTTCTTGGCTGAACTCTCTCTGTCTCCGCAGGGAGCGGGGCAATAAGGGAGAACATGGAGGAGAATCCCCAGCAGGGAGGCACTACAGAAATGGAGTCAAATGTGAGGTTACTGGGAAGATCCCAAGGGAACATTTCCCTAAGCACTGAAATCGGCAAGAGCAAGTGTGGCTCAAAGAATCAGAAGGACAAGCTCCAAGGAAAGGGAGCCGCTGCAATGGCTCCTACCAACAGCCAAGCAACGGCCGGCACTACCACTTGCACCTCACGGACTTCAAGATCTTCCCGCCAACCCTGCATCCTTTGGAGCAAGGAAGAAACTGAGGCCTTCATCGCTCTCTGGGGAGAGGAAAAGGTCCAGTATGCCCTGGTGCAGTGCTACAAGAATGAGGCGCTGTTCCAGGAGATATCGGCGGCCATGGTGCAGCAGGGATATATGAGGGATATAAGCCAGTGCCGGCAGCGAGCCAAAGACTTGAGGCGTGGATACAAGGCGATCCGGGACAACAATGTTACCTCTGGCCGCGCGAGGCAAACGTTGCCGTACTATGATCTCCTTGACCGTTTCCTGTGTATGGATGGAGACGTGGTGACATCCAGGCTCTATGGATGCGCCTTTGCCAGGGGCCAGAAGCGAGTAGATGCCACCCGCTCACTCCCTACACTTGCTTCAGCCACCTCCCTCAGCCCCGCCACCATGGCTGCACCCCCAGCGCGTGCCACAGTAGAAATCGTGCTACCTGGTGGACCTCTATCGTTGCCTGTCATGACTCCGGTGCCTGCACGCGTCGGGGAGAACAAGACTCTTGCAACATCACCCCTTCAGCACCTCGTTGACGAGGTACCCGAGATTTTGGTTCAAAACGCAGAAAAGCCACATGCCACCTTTATCAAGGAAGCGGATGAGGATGCTAATCGCGGTACGTGCGGGTTCCTGGGGAGAGGTGGGGTCCGTGAGGAAGGAAAAGCATGAGGCGTGGTGTGTCCGGCCATGGAACCGCATTCATATGCACCGTTTTCAAGAGATGCTGCATCTGTTGCTGTGTTCCCAGGTTCCCTGGAGATCTATGCTCGCCCAGTGAATGAGCCACGGGAAAATCCCCAGGGCACAGAGACCCAAGGTGAGACAGGAAAGCATGCCCATGGCAGGACACGCCATATGGGAAACCAGTCGCGAGGCAGGAAAACAACATGGTTCTAATGCCGTGGTTTTATTTTTCGCTGCCGTTCTTTCCTCTGCAGTTGGGAAGGTCCGAGAGCAGAGGCAGCTGCTCCAAAATGGCAGCCCGGTCCCACAGCAGCCTGCTGTCTCGCAGGCCCCAAGGGAAGGTAAGCTTATTCCGCATCACGTTGCCGTTCCTGGGCAGTAACAATTAGGTGGCTGCTAGGTGAATATGGTCCAGAAAGGGTGTGGGGCAGTTGCATCTAATCGGCTGCGTTTGCCTTGGTACAGGTCCCATCCATCATCCACGCCTTGAAGCCTTCGCTACAAACGCTCAGCAGAAGCAGGGCAACTGGATCTGCAGACGGACCCGCAGGGAGGACTTGGCACGGGAACTGCTTGACGAAACCTTGAGACAAGCAGACGAAGTGAAGGACATCTTCAAGGACCTCAACCGATATCAGAAGCGGTTACTGCAGAGAAACTCAAGAGACCGATTGGCTGACATGGCCGAGTCCAGGGCTGACCGGCATCGGGAGGCCTGCAACTGGGGCCGCCTGTGGCAGCAATTCAAGCGGTCGGACGACCTGTTCGAGCGGACGTACAAGGACATGAAGGACATGGAGGAGAAAACTCGTAACCGCCTCTCCCAGTCCATTCATATCCAGATCGCCTTCCTGGAGCGGGTTTCTGCTGTAGCTACAAGCATTGCCTCACAGGCGCCCTTGTCCAACCTCCTTTGAGCATGTACAACTGCCTAGGCAGACTGAGCCCCTTTGCTGAGACACCTACCGCTCCACCCCACAGGACAAGTAGCACAGCCCACTCGATATAGCCCCCTGTGCATTGCACAAATGCCTGGGTGATGCACGGATCCCTCCTCCCTTGCAAATCATCCATGCACCCCTCCCGTCCAGCTGCTGCTGATACAGGAACCTCGGGGTGAGGATTGGGGGACTTTTCCTCCTGCCACCCCCACCAAAGCATGTGCTAATGTTGCTCCAAAAGGAGCAGGCGAACATGTATTTCGCTTTAGGTTAATCATGACAGTAATTAGAGTTAATAAAGTTACTTGTTTTCTGAAATTCTCTGAGTACTGTGTTTTGTTTGGGTTTGGGGGGTGCTTTTTGGGCAATTGGGAGGAATGGGATGTGTGGTGGGGGGCTTCTTGGACAATTGAGAACGCAATGGGGCAATGGCATGGTCGGGTTTGTGGGGTGGGGGGAACAAGTAAGAAACCCAACACTCAAAAGATCCCTTTATCAATGCTTTATTAAAAGGTCCATTAAGAGTTAACACTTGTGTTTGTTCGGACATGCATGCTGGTTTATGTGAGGGCACAGCACAAGTCTGATCTCCCCAGCTATGTGCTGCTCCACATGTTTGGCTGGTCCTAAAACAGAAAAGGCTTGGTTGAGTTCTCTGAGGGGGGTGGTTCTCCAAGGCTGCTTCCCCGGTCTCGCATATGTTGTGGAGAACACGTTGTAGTTGTTAACAGCAATGTGTGTCTCAAACTGAAAATCAACTTGCGCCATAATTGCCTGCCTTCACATCGGGTCAAGGGAAAGGAAGAACAGGGAAACCTCTCAGCTGCCATCTGTATGGAGGTTAATACACCCACCTAAACTGAGGGGCAGCAGCTCATCATAGAGGTTGTGAAGAATGAGGGGAAGCAAGAGATTAAGGAAGGAAAATGGAGAAGTAGCGAGATAGCAGAAAGGGTCCAACAAGGACACGAGTCAGACACAGGAAGGGGACAGACACTAGGAGGTTACACCTAGGGCCAAGCAGAAATCCTGAAGATCAAAAGGGGTAACAGCCATCTGGATCAGAGTGTGCAGAGAACATAAGTAGTGCCATAGTGGGTCAGGCCAATGGCCCATCAAACCCAGCATCCGGTCTCCGACATTGGCCAAACTCTCTTGGGAGAAGTACCCAACAGGTCACAATAGGCAATCAATGCCCTGTTGCTTCACTCCCGGCAGTAAGAATGTACGTCCCCTAAACCTACTTGGCTAATAGCCGTTAATGGACCTGCCCTCCAAGAACGTATCCAATCCTTTTTTAAACCCAGCAATACTACTGGCCTTAACCACATCCTCTGGCAACAAATTCTACAAGTTAATTGTGTGTGGAGTGAAAAAATACTTTATTTGTTTTAAATCTGCTGCCAGTTTGATTCATGGGGTGTCCCCTCGTAGTACTAGCTGAGAGGGTAAATAACGGTTTCCTGTTTACTCGTTCCACACCACTCGTGACTTTATGAACTTCTATCCTATTCCCTCTCAATTGTCGTCTTCAGGCTGAAGAGCCTTAACCTCTTCAGTCTCATACAGGAGTCACTCCATACCTTTGATCATTTTTGTTGCTGTTCTCTGTAGCTTTTCTAATTCTACTGTTGCTACCTAATAGGGCCCCATTTGGTTATGGTTCTGTGACTTGGGTGTTGTAACCTGAAAGGAAAAGACCAATGGTTAATGAGGGGTTAAGCCTAACTTGATACCCATCTGTTTAGAGGGAAAGGAAAGGGTCTGTGTCACTCAGAGAAGCTATAGAATTCCTTAGGCTTCAAACCAGAGTCCCCAAGTTAAGTCAATCAGTGTAAAAGGGTCCGAGTGTTTTTCAATAGCTGTCCGTTCTAATGCACCAATCACATGCAGAATTCTCATTCCAAATATGTTACTGTTATACATACTGATTATAGTATGATAGAAGTTCTCAATTTGGTCCTCCATTGTTTTGAACTCACTTCTGAGATATATAGCCAATCATAAGATTGGTCATTGGGGCTGGGGGTGGCTAGCAAGTGCTGGAATGTTGCCCAGAGCAATGTCCCAGAAATACCATAAGCAGCTGGGGCCACTTCTTCCCATAGTTGGCCATGAAAGTGAGTCACCAATAGCATGAAATGCATGATGGGATACTAACGAGGAAGCGGGACCTAGCGTGCCAGTGAAAAAAAACAAGAACTCAGGTGCATGGGGGCTTTGCAGATAAAAATTTATCCACTGTGGCTATTGTAGTTTGATAGCATCCAGGGAAACCTGGGGCTCACCCCCTTATGGCCTGCTTGAGCCTCCCAGAGTGAGAACTGATGGGATTTCATCCACAGATCCCTGGGGTACTCCACTATTTACTTCTTGCCATAGGCTGGATTCTAAATAGATGTTATTTTGTGGGTCAAATGGCTGCATTCCATAAACATAAGAGACAAACTTTTCATCTTCTCCTTCAAGCCTCTTCATGGCCTTGTTTCTCCTCATCTTCGCTCCTCTGCCACCACGGTCATCCACCCCTGAGTCCAACACCAAGGCTGAGTAGGTCCGGTGACCGTGTGCTTTGCATCCACAGTGCCACTAATCCTCAGTTACTTCCTCATCTCTGATTTCTTTCTCCCCAGCAGGGTTTCCAGTTTCCACACCTGACCTGATCTTCCGGTTGGAGCGAGGAGAGGAGCCATGGGTCCTGGATCTGCAGGCTGTTGAAGAGGCAGAGAGCCTGAGGGCCAGGAGTCCAGGTGAGGGATCCGGTAACCCGTCTTGGAGTTTTGTGGTTGGGGGAGCTCGGGCTCCCACAAAGGTCTGAAGAGTTCCCCCGGGGCTGCCTCCTCTTGATGAAGCCAGTTTTGTATCTGGTCGATCAGTGTCCCTCTGAGATCTGCAAACGGAAAGGGGAGACTGGCTGAAAACAGACATGCACGTAACTAGGCTTTAGTGTTTCTTATGCATGGTGCAGGGCTGTATCTGCGCCCTAGGCAGCCCTGCAACATGCATGAGGCAGGGCAGCAGCAGGAGGGAGGATGAGAGGGATAGGATTTCCCAGCAGTTTATTGTGCCTTTCCATGTCCCCTTTGTGGGGTTTTCTCTCTCTCGGTGCAGGCAGTGGTTCTTGTCTGAACTCTCTTTGTCTCCGCAGGGAGCAGGGCAATGAGGGAGAACATGGAGGAGAATCCCCAGCAGGGAGGCTGTGCAGAAATGGAGTCAAATGGGAGGTTACTGGGAAGATCCCAAAGGAACTTTTCCCTAAGCACTGAAATCAGCAAGAGCAGGCATGGCTCAAAGAATTGGCAGGGCACGCTCCAAGGAAAGGGAGCCGCTGCAACAGCTCCTACCGACAGCCAAGAAACCTCATGGGCTTCAAGATCTTCCCGCCAACCCTTCGTCCTCTGGAGCAAGGAAGAAACCGAGGCCTTCATCGCTCTCTGGGGGGAGGAAAAGGTCCAGTATGCCCTGGTGCAGTGCTACAGGAATGAGGCGCTGTTCCAGGAGATATCAGCGACCTTGGCGCAGCAGGGATATACGAGGGATATAAACCAGTGCCGGCAGCGAGCCAAAGACTTGAGGCGTGGATACAAGGCGATCCGGAACAACAACTTTACCTCTGGCCGCGCGAGGCAAACATTGCCGTACTATGATCTCCTTGACCGTTTCTTGTGTATGGATGGAGACGTGGTGACATCCAGGCTGTATGGATGCGCCTTTGCCAGGGGCCAGAATCGGGTAGACGCCACCCGCTCACTCCCCACATTTGCTTCAGCCGCCTTCCTCGGCCCTGCCACCGTGACTGCACGCCCAACGCATACCACAGTGGAAAGCGTGCTACCTGGTGGACCTCTGTCGATGCCCATCATGACTCCGGAGCTGGCGCACATCGGGGAGAACAGCGTGACTCGCGCAACATACCCCCTTCGGTACCTCGTCGATGAGGTTTCGGTTCAGATCATGGAAGAGCCGGTTGCCACCTTCATCAAAGAGGAGCAAGAGGATGCAGATGCTGATCACGGTATGTGCGGGTTCCTGGGGAGCAGTGAGGTCCGCGTGGAAGGGAAAGCATTGGGGGACGGGGCATAAAACCGCGTTGATATGCACCACTTTCAAGAGATGCTGCTTCTATTGCTGCTGAGGGGCCGGAGTCCAGGTGAGGGATCCAGTAACCGCTCTTTGATAACACTGGAGGCTGGAAGGGGGCGGCAGGGAGCTGAGACTACCACAAAGGTCTGAAAAGCTCCCCCAGGGCTGCCTCCTCTTATTGAAGCCAGTTTTGTGCCCAGTCAGTTTGTGTCCCCCTGGGATCTGCAAACCGCAAGCGGAAAGAGGAGAATGGGTGAAGACAGACATGCACGTACTCCACCTTAACATTTCTAATGCATGTTGCAGGGCTGTAGCGGTGCCCTAGGCAGCCCTGCGACATGCATGAGGAATGTTAAAGCGGCGTTTTAGCTGCGTGTCTGTTTTCACCTGTCTCTGACGTTGCAGCTCCACTGATGTGGTCCTTGGCCAATATGGGGTAAGGAGAGGGACGTAGGCCCTAGAATCTCGGTACTGATCCCTGTTCTTCCCTGGGGTTTGTGGCGGGGAGCACACTTGGGACAGCCCCACCTTCCTTTTATCACCCGGGCTTGGATGCTTCTCCCACTCTCCCTCCCAGTGGGGGGAGGGGGGGTGATCTTCTGGCCTTGTAATACTGTGGTGCGGCAGGGGATGAGACTTTGGGGCGAGTGGCGAAGATGCTCCTGATTTCTTATCTTCCCTTCCAAACTGGTTGGGATTATTCCCCCCCCCCCCCAAAAAAAAACTCCTTTCCTGATCCCCTTCCTTCCTGGTGCAGGGAGTGACTCCTTTCTGCATTCTCTGCCGCCCCTAATAGAATCATAGAGTTGTAAGGGTGCCTAGAGGGGTCATCTAGTCCAGCCCCCTGCTGGGATGCAGGATGGCGACAGTTATAACACCCCCGACAGATCGCTGCCCAGCCTCCTTTTGAAAACCTGGCAGAGAGGCTACACCCCCCCCCCGAGGCAGCTTGACCCATCGCAGCGCAGTTCTTCCTGTTAGGAAGCTTTTCCTGATACCTAACCAAAAACTCCTTTCCTGTAACTGGCGCCCCATTATTTCCAGGCCTGTCCTCGGTAGCCGTGCAGAGCTCAGAGAGAGGCAGCGGGGGAAATGCTAGCCAAGAGGCCATGGGACTGCTCAGTGGGGGGTGAAATGTCACGACTGTAAACAAAAACTAGCACCCGCCTCTGGGAGAAGATGGGGAGGAAGGGAGAGAGGCGACTCGTAGCACAGGGAAAACTTTCCTACGAGCAAGTTCGGTTCTTATGAAAGATCCCAAATGCCTCGCGTCTTGAAGAAACCCCATCCCTGCCCAGGCTGGAGAGAGCAAAGCATCTTCATGGAGCCGGGCCCTCTCCAGGGTCAGGGTAGGAGGCTGCAATTCTGCCTGAACTGATCAGCGTCCCCCTTTTTCTGCAAACCCCAGGCAGAGAAAGTGGAAGCCTCGGTCAGCTCCTCCTCACTGCTTCAGCCTGAGCTGCAGGGTCTCTCTGCCCACTCAAGAGAGGAGAGACGGATCATAACATAAGTAGCGCCATACTGAGTCAGTTCAATGGTCCATCAAGCCCAGCATCCTGTCCTCCAACACTGGTCAATCTCGATCGCATGGGAGAAGAACCAACAGTCACAATGGGCAATCCATTCCCAGTTGTTCACTCCCGCCTCCCGACAGTAAGAAGTTCATCCCGTAAGCTGCTTGGTTAATAGCCATTAGTGGACCTACTCTCTAAGAACTTATCCAGGCCTTTTTTAAACCCAGCTAGACTACTGGCCTTGACAACGTCCTCTGGCAACAAATTCCATAAGCTAATTATGCGTTGAGTGAAAAAGTACTTCCTTTTTATTTGTTTTAAATCTGCCGGCAGCTAGTTTCATGAAGTGTCCCCTAGTTCTGGTACTATTTGAGAGGGTAAATAACGGTTCCCTATCTACTCGTTCCACACCACTCAAGATTTTATAAACCTCTATCATGTCCCCTCTCAGTCTTCTCTTCTGTAAGCTGAAGGGACCCGGCTTGTCAAGTCTCTGTGCAGAAGCCGTTCCATACCCTTTATCGTTCTCATTGCCCTTCTCTGTACTTTTTCTAGTTCAGCTATGTCTTTTTTGAGATGGGGCGACCAGAACTGCACACAATATTCCAGGTCCGGTCGCACCATTGATTTGTATAGAGGAATTATGACATCCTCAGTTTTATTCTCTATCCCTTTGCGAATAACTCCTAACATTCTGTTTGCTTTTTTTACTGCTGCTGCGGCACACTGGGCTGAGAATTTCAGTGTATTGTCCACAATCACTCCCAGATCCTTTTCCTGAGTGGTAACTCGTAGCTTAGTACCCAGCATTGTGTACTCATAGTTTGGGTTATTTTTCCCTACGTGAATCACTTTGCACTTGTCCACATTAAATCTCATTTGCCATTTAGATGCCCAGACACCCAGTCTCGTAAGATCCTGTTGCAGTTCCTCACAGTCTGCTCGTGATCCCCTTCCGGATTCTCTATCCATGGAGACCAGGAGACAGAACAGAGAACAGTAACAATTCTCTGGCACTGTAGTGCCTGGTCTAAGATTCCCCCAAGTTCCCAGAGCCATTTGCAGCAGGAGGGCGATCCCAGGAGCTTGAGTGTCCTCTATTTCCCCCAAACACCCTAGGGGGCAGAGGCATGGTGCAATGATAGTTCATGGGAGGGTGATTAGATGGAAGGGCAGTGGGAGGGAGGGTGGGGAAGTGCAGCAGGAGGGAGAATTCAGATGACTTTAGATTTCCCAGCAGTTTCCCTGGCCCCTTTCTGGGGTTTTCTCTCTCTCGGTGCAGGCAGTGGTTCTTGGCTGAACTCTCTTTGTCTCCGCAGGGAGCGGGGCAATGAGGGAGAACACTGAGGAGACTCCCCAGCAAGGAGGCTCTGCAGAAATGGAGTCAAATGGGAGGTTACTGGGAAGATCCCGAAGGAACTTTTCCCTGAGCACTGAAATCGGCAAGAGCAAGTGTGGCTCAAAGAATCAGCACAGCAAGCTCCAAGGAAAGGGAGCCGCTGCAATGGCTTCTACTGACAGCCAAGCAACCACCAGCACAGCTACCACCACTAGCCCCTCGCGAACTTCAAGATCTTCCCACCAGTCCTACATTTTCTGGAGCAAGGAAGAAACCGAGGCCTTCATTGCTCTCTGGGGGGAGGAAAAGGTCCAGTATGCCCTGGTGCAGTGCTACAAGAATGAGGCGCTGTTCCAGGAGATATCGGCGGCCATGGCACAGCAGGGATATACGAGGGATATAAACCAGTGCCGGCAGCGAGCCAAAGACTTGAGGCGTGGATACAAGGCGATCCTGGACAACGATTTTACCTCTGGCCGCGCGAGGCAAACATTGCCGTACTATGATCTCCTTGACCGTTTCCTGTGTATGGATGGAGACGTGGTGACATCCAGGCTCTATGGATGCGCCTTTGCCAGGGGCCAGAAGCGAGTAGATGCCACCCGCTCACTCCCTACACTTGCTTCAGCCACCTCCCTCAGCCCCGCCACCATGGCTGCACCCCCAGCGCGTGCCACAGTAGAAATCGTGCTACCTGGTGGACCTCTATCGATGCCTGTCATGACTCCGGAGCCAGCACACATCAGGGAGAACAATATGGCTCTCGTAATATCACCCCTTCAGCACCTAGTTGATGAGGTACCTGAGGTTTTGGTTCAGATCATGGAGGAGCCAGATGCCACCTTCATCAAAGAAGAGGATGCAGATGCTGATCGCGGTACGTGCGGGTTCCTAGGGAGAGGTGGGATCCGTGAGGAAGGAAAAGCATGAGGCGTGGTATGTCCGGCCATGGAACCACATTGATATGCACCATTTTCAAGAGATGCTGTATCTGTTGCTGTGTTCCCAGGTTCCCTGGAGATCTATGCTCACCCAGTGAATGAGCCACAGGAAAATCCCCAGGGCACAGAGACCCAAGGTGAGACAGGAAAGCATGCCCATGGCAGGACACGCCATATGGGAAACCAGTCGCGAGGCGGGAGGACAACATGGCGCTAATTCCATTGTTTTATTTTTCACTGCCGTTCTTTCCTCTGCAGTTGGGAAGGTCCGAGAGCAGAGGCAGCTGCCCCAAAATGGCAGCCCGGTCCCACCGCAGCCTGCTGTCTCGCAGGCCCCAAGGGAAGGTAAGTTTATTTTATGTCACGTTGCCATTACTGGGAAGTAATGACAGGTGACTGCTAGGTGAATCTTCTCCAGGAAGGGGGGTGGGGCAGTTGCATCTAACCGGCTTTGTTTGCCTTGGTACAGGTCCCATCCATCATCCACGCCTTGTGACCCCCTCTACAAATCCTCAGCGGAAGCGGGACAACCGGATCCGCAGACGGCCACGCAGGGAGGACTTGGCACGGGAACTGCTTGGCGAAACCTTGAGACGAGCGGACGAAGTGAAGGACATCTTCAAGGACCTCAACCGAGTTCAGAAGCGGTTACTGCAGAGAAACTCAAGAGACCGGTTGGCTGACGTGGCCGAGTCCAGGGCTGACCAGCGTCGGGAGGCCTGCAACTGGGGCCGCCTGTGGCAGCAATTCAAGCGGTCGGACGACCTGTTTGAGCGGACTTACAAGGACATGAAGGACATGGAGGAGAAAACTCGTAACCTCCTCTCCCAGTCCATTCGTATCCAGACCGCCTTCCTGGAGCGGGTTTCTGCTGTAGCAACAAGCGTTGTCTCACAGGCACCCTTGTCCAACCTCCTTTGAGCATGTACAACTGCCTATGCAGACTGAGCACCTTTGCTGAGACCCCTACCACTCCACCCTGTGCTAACCCCCTTTGCCCAACTGGCTTTCAGTGGCTTCAGTGCTGCACGAGGACCACCCCTGCGTTTAATATGTATGCAGCATTTATTGATAGACTAGCAAGCAGTATTGATAGTACAGTAGGCACGCAAAATGCTCTAACAATGAGTGTCTCACCAATCCGGTTCGCTGTCCGAATCCCTTGGTGCTGGTGCACATGGCTAGCAGGCAATGGAGCTGAGTAGTCAGCTGCCCCACCTCTGTCTTGCTTTTTAATACACTTTGCTTGTCCCAACCTACCTGACCATTACTAACCAATCTAGTTCAGGCCCTCCCGTTTTGGCATTCCAAAGCTTGGTTTGGGGGGGGGGGCGGCTCACCTGGCTAGAATTGACCAATCCAGGCTTGGTCCATCCTTTTCGGCAGCCCGAGGTGAGATTCTAAATTCAGCCCACTTACAGCACCTCCTTAATCTTGTTAGCCCTTCTTCCCTTTGACAGGGTAAAGCCCCTGGCCTGAGGCCATAGCTGTTTCCTGGCAAATATACTCTCGCTTTGGTTGCCAAGTCAATATGGATGCCTGCTACCTTCTTTATTCTGCTTGACCAAAGTTTCTTATTAACTGCTTAATATAAACTGCTTGT
Organism: Sphenodon punctatus; assembly: GCA_003113815.1. NCBI lineage: Eukaryota > Metazoa > Chordata > Lepidosauria > Sphenodontia > Sphenodontidae > Sphenodon > Sphenodon punctatus. The sequence continues at coordinate 241,386 of QEPC01002375.1, forward strand.
AACCAAGCACCTCGATCCTCGCATCTTCGTGAATGTTACGCTCCTTGTCTCCCTCTATTCCCCTTCCTTCGTCCCCCGTCGTTGCCGCCCCCCACCCCCCACCCCGATTGTAAGCCCTAGGGCAGGGACCGTGTCTTTTCCATTACTTTGTAAAGCACCAGGTACATTGCTGGCGCTATATAAATGCTTGATGATAATAATAATAATATAATAATACTGTGAATGTGCAGGTGTTCATTGATGTTTCTTTGTCTATTTGTGTACAAGTGTTCTGGATCAATCATATATGTATTTTGATCTGGTCTTCTGCTAAGTAAAATACTACGAGGGTGGGTTGTTCCCTTTTGTCTTTTTTAGCTGGGTGTTCTGAAAGGAGTTCGGAACATGGTCCTTGGCAATGTTTGAGCTTAATCTCCTGTTAAGGGAATTTATAGGATAGCTTCGTTGTCCACCCAAGTTCTATTTGAAAGCAGACAGGGGTACTTTTGTCTGCCCTTTATGTGACTTCTGGCTGTATCTATGAAACTTGTTCTTCCTGGCATCCGGTTGATGACTGTGAACCCCAGTATTTAAAACGTGAATGAGTGCAGTTTAAAGCTATGTTTAGAAACAGCTGTGCTGTTGCTAGAAACCATTAGGAGGCACTCGTGCATCATTAACGAAAGCCTTTGGGCGAGACGGCCAGAAATATTTCCATTATCTGTTCTGGCACTGGTTGAGGATCTGTTTATGAATGTTTGAATTGCACCATTTGGGTGCCTAGATCTTCTGGCCGCATACCTGACTATGTTTTCCTGTATTGCCCGGAACTTGATTCTTGGTATTTTACATTTATTAGGGTCTTGAGCACTAAAATGGACTCTCTGGGGCGTCCTAATAGTTCAGCACTATTTTGTGTTGGGGAGCTATCCCTGTTCTGTTTGTGTTTCTAAGGAGGGACTCCCCGTCCTGTTTCTATGCGTCCTGTATTTTAGAGCAAGCCGACCTGTTGTTCGTCAAGTTTTGACAGCCTTATCTTGTTTGTCTTGGTATCAACGAAGAACCTCCCTGCCTCTGCTTACGTCACTAAATACCAGCTTGTTATGCAATATTTTCCACGGCCTGCTTTTAGCATCTGCTTTCCTGGCTAACAATGATTGCCCCGGCTGCTGCCATCACCTCAGCAAGGGTGTCATTGTCCTGTGTCACAGTCAGATATGGGAAGGGGGCAGACGCTACAAGAACACACCAAGGGCCAAGCAGGAATCCTGAAGATCAAAATGGGTAACAGGCATCAAGATCAGAGCGTGCAAAGTACAGAGAATATTAGTGCCATACTGCGTCCGATCAATGGCCCATCAAACCCAGCATCCTGTCTCCGACAGATGCCCAGTCACCCAGGACAAACTCCCCCACAACTATGCTGCTCCATCCAGGGGCAGTTCTACAGTAAAGGCTCGGGTGGTGCCACGCAGATCGAATTGCCTCGTAGCCTTTGCACATGCGCACACGGTGTTTTCTCACTGTTTGTGCATGCACAAGGGGACAATGGCAGCGCAGCAGCAGGTCAGGTTAGTGATATGGGGGCTCTAGGGGCTGTGCTGGCCTGGGAAGGGGCTTAGGCAGAGAGCATGTGTGAGAGGGAGGGCAGTAGCAATTTCCTCCCTATTTTACCCCTTTCATGCATGCTCAGTGAGGGTATAGAGGCTGAGGAGCTTGCCTATGGATTCCAATGCAGAAATCCAACAAATTAATCATTTTGGGGATGATAGAGCCACTCTTTATTGATTCTTTTCTTTTGGGGGGTGGAGGGGGAGGTAGCTATTCCTGCATGATTTCTCTTTTGGTGCCCCTTCCCACTGTGTGGGGGGGCGCTATTCCTGCTTGATTGTTCTTGGTTCTGCCCCTTTTAAAACTGATTACAACTTGTTTGGGGGAGCAATCCTAGTTTGTTTTTTAATCCTGAGCATGGGGGAGCATTCTTGCTTTATTTTTTTAACAATTTTTTTTGTGACTTTGCCCCTTTTTAAAGCTAACTAAAAATGATTTGGGGGAAAAATCCTGGTTTGGTTTTTAATCCCAATTGGTTTTGGGTTTAGGATGGTCAGATATGCAAATTTTAGAGGATACTTATAAGAAATACAGGTTGCAGGGCTGCATTAGCGCCAGTCCTCTAAATCTTTGCATTTCTGGCCACCCTATTTGGGTTTTTAATCGCAATTGGTTTAGGATTGGTTTTTGTGGGGGAAATCCTGGTTTGATTTTTCATTTGGTTTTTGAACAAACTTGAAGCCTTGAGCTGCCAAGTGTTTTTTTCCCTAGCACCTGATCTACAGCAGGAGCAAATGTTGCTTTTCCATTTTTTATTTCTTCACACAGAAGTTTGCATTTTGCTCACTATTGCATGCCACCAGCATTGGGTTGTTTTTCGTTCTGCATGCACTGTGACGTATCCATTCATTAGGTGTTGATCATGTAAGTGGGTGACATTTTAATGCTGGCTTGGCCCCTGCTCCCCACCCCAAAGTTCACAAGCCACCACTGCTCTACGCTGTAGCTTAGCCACCAAGCCTTGCCTCTCAGTTCTCTGCACGCAGGACTAAAAAGTTCCGCGCACACAGAAGGACTTCTCTTCACGCAGGACAAATAATGCACCTTTTCGGGACAGTGTAAAAGCCGGAACGGAACAGACCGGAATGGCCAGATAGCACATAGATTTCTTGAGCAACACAGCGCAATGTGAGAGACACAGTTAAGATTGATTTTTGAAATAGGACTCCCAGACAATATTGATTTTCGTTAACCCCTTAACACCCAAAACCAATTTTTCACAACAAAAACAGCCCGGAACCCCCATTTCCCAGGCATCCTAGTCCGCCAAACTCACAGGCCACACAGGACCCGATGGGAGTCATGCCCCGAGCCACAGAAACCCCAAAGAATCCCCCTTCCGCTACCTGTTCCGGGTGACCCCCCCCCCAGATTGCATATTATCAGCCCAGAACCCCCACTTCCCAGGCATCCCAGGCCACCAAACTCACAGGCCACACAGGACCAGATGGGGGTCACGCCCCGAGCCACAGAAATCCCAAATAAGCTCCCATCTGCTACCCGTTCCGGGCTACCTTCCGTATTACCCATAAATGCACAGGCCATTCACCACTACATGGGACTCCTCTGGCTATATCATGTTCCTGGCAATGAACAGTTCTTCATAAAGAGATCCTCGACTACCCACGTACCACCTAGCAGGTAGTACACGAAACAATTATTCCTAACTTGTTATGTATCGCAAAACGTTCTTTGCAATAAATGGTTTTAAGAAGAAATTGTGTTCAAGCAAAGTATCTGCATTGTTTTAGTAATATGGGTTTTGTATTTTATTGTGTTTTTACATTTTTTTGCAAGCTGCCTGTTAGGCAGAAGATAGTGTGGAATATTCAATTTAAAAATAAATAAATAAATAAATAATATGCTGGTGTATTTGAAAGGCAGCTGATTCATCCAGTAAGTATCCTTTCTCATCACGTAACTGTCCTAGTAAAGAAGATCTGGACACTGTAATGAGGTGGTTGTATGTTTGTCACTCCCTATTTGCAAACAGTAGAAATGAGAAGAGGGGATTGCAGTCAAGGTTTTCAGAGCAAGCTACAGCTGCTGTCACGAATGTCCACTCTTGATTACTTTTGGTGCTAAGGGTAGCGGCAGTTTTGTTCCCCCGCCAGCAGAGGGTGCTGAAAGATGTGATGGTTCCTGCAACAAGAGGTTGCTCCCTTCCTTTGGAGACTGAACAGGCCACAGACCATGTGATTAGTAGTGGTGGGACCCCGGGCCCATTACCGGCTACCGGATTTACCAGTTACCGGTTCTACGAAAACCGGATTCCCGGATTAAATCCGGTATACCGGTACCGGATTTATTTCATTGGTTTCAATGGGGCGCTGTGTCCCCATTGAAACCAATGAAATAAATTAATTCCCTCCCCCTCCCCCTCCCAGGCTGCGCGGGTGGAAGGGGGGACACCCCCCACCCACCCTGCCCAGCCTGGATTTTTGTTTAAAAAAAGACGCAGAGGCGAGCCCACCCCCCAGCACCAGCGGCCGCGGCGTCCCCGCAGCCGCCGGTAAGTATGACCCGATCCCGGGGGGGGGGGTGTTTAACACCCCCCCCCCCCCAGGGATCACCCCTACTAACGTTCAGTGCGCTTACCTTTGGGAGCTCCGGCGGCGGCGGGCGGTCCGGCGGCCTCAGCGCCGGCTGTGGCTGCCGGCGTCAGGACGCTCTAGGCCTTCCGGGGAAACCCGGAAGTTCCCCGGAAGGCCTAGAGCGTCCTGACGCCGGCAGCCACAGCCGGCGCTGAGGCCGCCGGACCGCCCGCCGCCGCCGGAGCTCCCAAAGGTAAGCGCACTGAACGTTAGTAGGGGTGATCCCTGGGGTGGGGGGGGTGTTAAACACCCCCCCCAGGGATCGGGTCATACTTACCGGCGGCTGCGGGGACGCCGCGGCCGCTGGTGCTGGGGGGTGGGCTCGCCTCTGCCTCTTGGTCTTTTTTAAAACAAAAATCCAGGCTGGGCAGGGTGGGTGGGGGGTGTCCCCCCTTCCACCCGCGCAGCCTGGACTCGGGGAGGGTTTTTTTTAAAAAAACTTTTTTGCTGGGGCTTTAAGTTTTTTTACATTGCAGCCATTTTTAAATGGCTGCAACGTAAAAAAATCCGGTACCCCGAAATCCGGTACCGGGTCCGGATTACCGGGTCGAATCCGATAATGCCGGTACGCCCGATACCGGCATTATCGGATACCGGATTCTACCGGTTTCCCACCCCTAGTGATTAGTATGTTCACTGTGTACGTGGCTCAGTGGCAGCATTTAGTACCTTCACTTGTGACTTGAACTATGCAAAGAGAAACCGAGAATTAAGAGTGTGGAAAGTGTAGGGGAAGATTCCAAAGATATTTTGCTAATATTAGGATACCCATTCTAATATACAAGTTAGTGTTATTTTTTAAAAACATGAGCATAGTCTATATGAATAAGTTTGAACAACTTTCACCATATGAAGCACTGGAAATATTAAGACATCCTATAGCAGGAAAAATATCAACTCTCCCAGCTTGTAAGCCGAAATGTGGACAGCTATTTGTATATAGCTATGAAGGCCTCAAGCATAAAAAAAGATGACTGGAGGTGTGATCAGTATAAATGGATCCACAATGGCAGGCATCTGTTGCCAAAGGCGAATCCTCTGGTAAGGAAGCTCTACTTTCAAAGATGAATTGGTGTAGAGCAAGTGATGTTTGATAGATATGGATATAAAGTCCCTGATGGAAGTGTGGAGAACGTAATTGTCCATTATCTTGGCCAAGATGAAAGACCTGAACCCACTGTGCCCCATGGAAATATGAGAAAATATCCTATGAGATCTCACGTACGTACTATGCCCTCTGTTCTGTCAGAAGCGATGGAGCAGAAACATTTTCCCCCAAGTAAAATTTATCAGCACAAAATAAATACAAATATTGCTTCACCTGACCATATGAAAGTGATGCTGCCTAAAAATACACAGCAAATAAAAAATAAAATGAAGTACAAGAAACAGAAAAGCAGAATAAGTCATGATGATTTATATGGTGTGCACGAGCTTCACTATGCTCTGTGTAAGGTTCTGCCTGGGGCGGAGGCCTTGGGGACTCCACGGCGGGCGGAAGCGTCAGAGGGCCACCCCTGCAGCGCAGCGGGAGGATAGAAAATCCCGGAGGGAGGAGCAACACCGAGTGACATCACGCCGCTCACGTAGGGGATTCCCCAGTAGAACAGTGGCACAAGGAGGCGGGGCCTTCAGACTCCGTGCGCCGCTCCGCATGTATCCGGGCACTCAAGGGGGGCGGAGTCAGGATCTTAAAAGAAGGAAGCAGTCACCACGGCAGCGCCGGTGATCAGCGCAGCTGTGAGACTGGCCTCTTGCGAGGAAGTCTGGAGGAGTCCTATCGCGGTTTGTGTGTGGAGTACATGGAGTGTGGATGCTGAGCGGTGCGAGGAGAGAGAGAGGAGATCTGAGTGTAACTGTGAGAGCATGGTTGCCTGGTGAGTGGTGAGAGAGTGGACCTGTTGAGAGTGCGAGCGCGTGACTGGTGTTGAGTGTTACAGCACATCCCCTTCCTTCCCTCCCTGTTACCACTGACCTATATTTCCCTTGCGTGAGTGTTGCCAGCCCTACCTTCCCTGGCTCTTGTCTTCCCCGGTTACCCCCACTATTGAGAGCACTCCCCTGTCTTCTTCCCCAGTTGCACTCTCAGGAAACGCGTGTGGTGTGGATCAAAGGGGTTGTGGTGGGATACTTGCTTAGGTTGCACAAGTGGGGGCTGAGCTCTGGGCTGTGTTGTCTCCACCCCTGTGAGAAGGCCTGTCTTCTTTTGAGGGCACTAAGGCCAACTGTTAACCTGAGGGGTTGTTTTTCCATCTCAAGAGCACATAGCCTGAGCGTGTGGGGTGTATGCAAGCTCCCTGAGTACATTATAGGTTCTGGGCATAGCAGACCCTATCCTCTCTGGGTTCTTCCCGCCCCTTCTTCACACACCCCTACCGTGACACTCTGGAAGGGTTTGTATGTCAGTACTCCCTTGTCCCTGAAGTGTCCGTAGCTTTGGCCCTTCCTGAAATTATTGGCATTTTTGAGGCGGTGGCAACATTGTCTGAAACTGTCCTCCTTTCATGTGACACAACTTTCCACTTGGGAGATTTCTATGTCTCATTAATTTTCCAGTGTACACTATTTGAGGAGAACCCAGCAATCCCTTTGGCTGTACTGATTCATGATAAGCGCGCAACAAATGTGCATGAGGCCTTTTTTTCATTTATACGAAAGCATTTGCCCCAGGTCAGCAATGGTTCCACTGTGATAGTCACAGACAGAGAAGCAGCAATTGTACAAGCTATAGAAAAAAGTATTCCAGGCTGCACACATACATGTCCTTTGCTGGAACCATATTATAAAAGATGTTGAAATTTGGGTTTCAGCACATGATGGAGGGAAAGCTGATAGCAAAGATTACACCAACAATGTTCTTCAGCTGCTGGACTGTAAAAGTGAGGATGAGTTTCTGGGATTGCTGGAGAGACTCAAGGTTCACTGGAGGACAGCCGTTCTCCATTATTTTGATCAGAAGTTTTAAAATGTCCTTAAGACAAAGGGCAAATTCACACGTGCAGCAATTATCTGGATTTTTAAAAACTGGTTCTCAATAGTTCGCTGTTAACAAGTCCTGTTGCATTCACATGCATGCCATACCGATTTTAAGTACAGCGAAATAATGCATTCAGACCTTCTTGTAGTGCGTGCTTACCCGGCTGCTCAGTACGGTTCAGTTACAGGAAGTGGCCTGTGGGGAGCCAGAAGGTTGCTACTTTGTAGCAAAGTACAACTTTGCTACAACCTTTGCTGCAACTTTGCAAACTTTGCAACAACCTTTGCTACAACCTTTGTAGCAAAGGTTGCTACTTTGTAGAATCAGGGAGTAAAGAGGGAGAGCCTGAGGCTGCTGGAAAGAAGCCCCTCGCATTCTCTCCCTGGTTTCTTTCCGGTATCCCGCTGCTGCTACTGCTGCAGCACTACGGTAGAGGTAGAGGCAGATGATTGAAAGTCCCTTGGAGGGAAGAACTTTTTTGGGGAGAAGCATGGAGGGGAAACATGGAGGGGAAGAACTTTTTTGGGGAGAAGCTGGCTGCAGCCTGCACCCAGCGAGGCAACTACAGGGCTCCAGCTGGTCTCACTGCTTCCGGTAGGGGCAGGAGTAAAACAGCGCACTTGGAAGCACGGTTGCATTCACATCAGAAAAGATTACACACTAGTTAAAACCAGTACGATGTTGCTTTCACACTGCTGTTAAGTGCGGATTTATTGAAAACGGACAGCAAAAAGGTAGGTTTGAGTAGCTTTTCAACACGCATTGCTTTAGTGCGATATTGACTCCATTTAATCGAATTTAAGTGTTCAGACAGGCATGAAACATTCGGGTTTTTTTAAAAATCACACAAATCAGAACGTCTGAATCCCCCCAAAGTGTGCCAGGTGGCTGTTGGAAAAAAGAGGGTTATATAAGGGAGCCAATGGGATTACAACAGATGTTTCTGAAAGCATGAATGCCGTGTTTAAGAGGCTGTGTAATGAGAAAGATCTAAACATGGATGAAATGGTACTGGCCTTTTCCTTCCTTCAGACATTCTACCACAAAGAAATTTTGAGAGGATTATGTGGCACTGGAAATTACCACCTCTTACCAGAGCACAACAACAGACAGGTACAGCCTGATGAGATTCAGTTTCCACAGGACTGCATTCCTCTTGATGACATTGTGTGTTCTATCTAAGAAGGAAAGATGAAGACCGAACACATGCCTGAACTGCCAAAAGGTGATGGTAAGTAAAAAAAACCATGGAAGGTCTAGCTGACTTATTAGTCCTGGAATATTGCAGGAGCCCGTGTACCCCTGATGGACCAAGAGTGCCTGGATTTTTTTTTTTACGATTTGATATGGTTTGCCTCCAAGAGACTTGGCTTAAACCCACAGATGTAATTTCAATTCAGGGCTTCCAACTTATTCTCCATGGGGGAGCTAAGGAAGGTGTCCGGGGCCGGATTTCGGGGGGGGCTTGCCCTCTTAGTTAACCTTAACGGTCCAGGGATGGTTCTCCCGCTCAGTTCTCCATGACTGGAATTCCAAATGGGGATTTTGAAGATAGGGGAGGTGCATACAGAACAGTATTTAGTAGTCAATGTCTATATCCCCCCCTTCCCCCTATTACAAGGCAGAAGTGTGGAAGGCTTTGGAAAGGGAGATTCTTATAGCTGAGGAGCAGTACCCACAGGCAGCATTACTTTTGTTGGGCGACTGGAATATCCATTTGGACAAACTATGGGAGAGGGAGGAGGGTACTTGGGATAGACCTGGTCTCCTTAACATTGATATTGGTGGACATCTCCCCTATCCTGCTAACCTCTTCCTAGCATTCACTCAGAGATTTGACCTCCAGATCCTAAACCAGGATTTCCTTTGCGATCCCCTAAGGGGTTTCACCTTTGTGGGCCCCCAGGGGAAGAGCAAGGTGGACCTAATTCTGGTCCAGTTGGATGTCCAGACCAGATTCCAGGAAGTTAAGCTTTTATCCAGGCCAGAGAGTGACCATATGGCCCTGGCAACGGAAATCGTTGCCCAGCGCGTCTTTTTGGAGAAGGATAGAGTTATTTATAGATCTTATAGGTTGAGGAGAGTGCCTGTCTCGGCCCTTATACGGGTGTTTCAGTATATTACCGCCATGGATAGGCCTCATCACCTGTTCATGTGCATACACCAGTCAGAGAGTCCGGTGGACTTAGTATCTTCTTACGAGGAGATCCTTTTGGCTGTACGGGATTTCCTCGTAGAGGGCAATAATGGGGATGGTTCCCTGTGGCACCTCAAATCCCTGGTACAGTTCTGACTGTAGGTGGGTGAAGAGACAGCTGGCCCAACTTAAGAGGATGTGGGTTAGCAATCCCTCAGTCAAATCAAGGGAGGAGTTCACCAGGATGAGGTCCAGTTATTCCATCATGCTTAAGGATACTCGCAGGGCCTTTTGCCAGCTCCAGTGGGCTAGGATGGGGGGTGACCTTGGTACCAGTAATTTGGGGGGGGGGGTTCTGGCATGCTCTAAACAGGATCCTTAGACCTAGAGAGAGGCAGTGTGGTCAGGCCCCCTCTGGTGCAGCCTGGGCTCTCTTTTTTGGGCAGTTGTATGCAGAACGTCGGGTGAGCCTGGATGATCTTCCTGTGCTTGGGGAGGATCCACCCCCTTGTGCATGGGAGAAAGGGGTTTTTGAGGAGCAGAAAATACTAGATCTTATCATAAGCTTCAAAACCAACAAGGCTCCTGGCCCAGATCTTTTGACAGCAGAAATTCTTCAGGCAGCCCCTCGCTGGTGGGCTTGTATTTTTGCTAGATTGTTCGCTGTAGTGGCTAAGGGGGGACTTCCCCCCCCCCCCCCCAATCGTGGATCCAGAGTATTATTGTCCCATTTATAAGACCGGGAGCCCCCTCGACCTGGCCTGCTATAGGCCAATTAGTTTATCATCAGTTGTAGGGAAGCTCTACGCTAGGATACTTTTGGGGAAACTGGAGCAATGGGTGGATAGGGTCTAAGCCATCCCAAGCAAACAATTTGGGTTTCGTAAAGACCGCTCCACAATGGATTGTTGCTATATTCTGTACCACACTATTTACAAGGTTCACAAGATTAGGAGGGGCAAATTATATCTGGCATTCGTGGACCTCTCTAAGGCCTTTGATTCTGTCCCAAGGGCTCATTTGTGGGCTAAACTGAGGGCATTGGGGGTTGACACAAACCTCCTTGCCACTATAATTAATTTACATCATAATAATGAGGCAAGGGTGAAGGGCAACGAGGCGCAGGGTTTGAGTGACCTGATTTCTATCCAAAGAGGGGTGCGCCAGGGGTGCGTCCTTGCACCCCTGCTTTTCTCGTTGTACCTTTCAGACCTCCCGAAGGCTATTCCACCAGAGGTAACTCATGCCCCCAGGGTCGGGCCCGAGCAGTTGGGATTTTTACAATTTGCCGACGACATTGTGTTCATGTCACAGTCAGGATGGCCCTCAACGCTGCTAAAATGAAGATCATGGTCTACGGAAGGAGTAAACTCCCTGTTCGCCCAGGCCTTTGGGAGGGAGGGTGGGTAGGGTGAGGGGTCTAGCTCCCCCACCTACTGTGGTTTTATTTATAACTTAGCCCTGTTTTAATATTTTATTGTATTTATGAGAGTTTTTAATGGTTTTATTGTATTTTAATGTTTTTGGAAGCCGCCCCGGACTGCATGGCAGGAGGGGCGGGGTAGAAATCGATTAAATAAATAAATAAATTTGACAGCGGGAAAGGTCGCTTTGGTCCACTCATTTAAGTACCTTGGGATGACGTTCCATACTAGGGGGACATGGAATTTTCACGTCCAAAATAGGGCCAATACAGCCATGCGTGCTGTTAGGGCCTTGTTGAAGGCTGTTAGGATTTCTACAGGATTGCCAATCTCAGCCTTTTTGAAGGTATACAAGGCCAAGGTCCCTCCCGCTTTGCTTTTTGGGGCAGAACTCATGACATTTACGGACTTGGCACCACTAGAGAGGGTGCAGAACATCTTTCTTTGGCGCATTTTAGGGGCGGCTCGGGGTGCCTGCCGCGGTGTTAAGAGCTGAGACAGGAACCCATTCAATCACATCCTTAGCCAATAAGGCCTTTATAAGGTATTGGCTGAGGGTGATTTCTCAGGGAGAGTCTGCCCTTGTTTACCAGTGCCTGAGGGAAGAATGGTCATATGAGGGTGTACGGACGTATCCGTGGTTACGTCATTTGGCTGACTTGCTCAGCAAATATGGCTTCTCCCTTCCATATTTTGCTGCCCGATCCTTAGCCTCAATCAGATCTGAGGTTTTGACTAGGATTCAAGACGTGGCCATTCAGGAGGACATTTCAGTATTGAAAGGATGGACGGTTGCACCCCTACTTGGTTCCTATAAATTTTGTTTCTCTTTTGAACCGTATTTGGATACACTAGCAAGCCCGAAACTCAGGAGAGCTTATTTGCTACTGCATTTCCAATTGATTAAAACAGCCATCCTGGAGGGAAGGTTTTGCTCTATCCCATACCAGGCTAGACTGTGTTCGTGTTTCATGGCAGAGGTTGAATCTGCAGAGCATTTCTTGCTGAGATGCCCTTGGTACAAAACACTTAAGGTGGTGTGGCTTGCCCCGCTATTACCTGCGAGCATGTCATTTAAATCCAAAGACTGTTACATTTTTCTTCTTTCCCTCTCTCAGAGGAAGGCCATGGTTGCCCTGGCCTCCTTCCTTCATCTGGCAGGCGCAAATCCCTAATTAGCAAAGCTAGTCCCATGGAGTCCGACACATGACCATGACAGGATATGCTTACATTAGTCTAACTCCGGGTAGGCCCCCGTCTTCTGTCATTAGTAGGGAACCCGTTTCTAATGTTAGTACTTCTTACTAGGTGGTTAGGCTCCAGGATCATTACATTAAGACTCCTTGATATTCATAAATCTAAGTCAATAATTTTAGTATTTTAACTTATGCTGGATACGTGGATGAGGTTAAGAGGGTTCGTAGTTATCCTTACCTAGGCCACCGCTGGCCTATAGCTAGTGGTGGCAGTAGGAAGCATCGCTCCCTGGCTCTATACCACGTATATTTTATTATTTTATTTTGTATTATTATTGCCTTTTTGTATAATGAATTATGTGTTTGACTGTTTTACAGCTGGTTATAGTCTGTTTGTTTGTGCCGTGAGGCATATAGCGAAAGCTTGCCATAATAAAGAATTGTTTCCAGCTTCCAGAAGAAGACTTATTAGTAAAACAAAACCGGATTTTTTTACAGGCACAGTCTGGCTTTTTCCTTATCCGAGGCTTACGTGGGAAGGAGTATGTGGTAAAATTATTCCCAAGAGAAATGTGTTTTTGCAATAGCTCTAGAACATGCTACCACATACTGGCAGCACAGATGTCTATAGGAAGAAGTCCCTATCAACCCAAAGTGGTGTATTCCTTAAAGAAACCCAGAATGAGTGGACAAAAAGGAAAATCAGGAAGAAAGAAACCAAGACAAAACGATGACCTAAGTGTTGGCAGCATCTGATTCCATTCTGATGCAGGATAAGACTACAGTTGATGACACACATGAAAAGGGAGAAAATGAAAATAAATTTACTTGCAAGGAGAGCCAATTATCCTTCTTTGACCCTGATTGTGCACCAGAAGCGCCACCTTCTTCAAGCACCCCTCAAAAGGCTAATCAAATGGAAAGATCCCTGCATGTTCCATGGGAATCCATAAAGGGTTATTCACGGTTGTGAAGTACTACCATACATAGAGTCTACATCAATGTGCAGGACATGAAATCTCTCTTGAACAATAACTGGCTAGTTGACACTGTCATCGAGGGCTTCCTATTTACTAGGACTAGCCTTGAGAACACAGCCAAAACAGATGTTGATGTAAGTGTTTTCAGCCCATTTTTCATATGTTCTATGGAATTAAGTGGATACACTACTAGTATTCATAATTTTGGAATAGACACAGAAGTTATAACTAATACTGATGATTGTTTTTTTGAAGTGGAAAATCATATTATATCTAGATTCCAACCACGGCCTCTCCACCAACTACACTGACATGCTGCAAACTTTCATAGAGATGCAGGCCATTTTTCCAATTAATTGGGCTGAGTGGACCATTCATGCCCCATTTGATATACCAGTTCAGAAGGACTCATTCAGCTGTGGGGTTTTTGTATGTCTATTTGCACATGTCTCGTGCAGTAGCTCACCAGTCCCATTCCCAGTAGGCAGGGTCCCTGTACGGCAGTGGATCGCTACTGAACTGATCACACAAAAAACATTTCATCCGCAGCCAAGTTTAACTCTGAAACAGAAACCGAGATCAAAGAAAGAAATAAAGGAGAAAATCAAAAGAAATTTCAATACACCTATTAGCAGAAATGCACCTAAAGGATCATTGTCTACTACTGAATTCTTATCCTCAACAGTACAAAAATATTACATTTCATCTTGGTCTTTGTGTTTAATGGATAACTTATGTAAGAGACCCAAGAAGAACACAATGGTTCTATGCCAGGGAACATGTCAAGACTGGTACCATCTTTGCTGCCATGGGATAACCCATGTTCCTCATGGCATATTCAGATGTCCAAAGTGTTGCAAGTGATATGCCATACGGCAGTAACAAAGGAAGGATTCACAGACTGTATCAGTTTAAAGTGCCTTCTTTCCTCATCACATGACGGCACCCCTCTTTACTGGCAAAAAATCTCATATGCTGTACAATCTGTGATTGTTGATCATATTATTTATATTACTTGCTCTTAAACTATGTAGAACAAGGTACAAAAGTTTCATTTGCAGTGCTGCAAGAAGAAAAGGTAATATCTTTGACCAGAATCATTTAGTTCACCAGTGCAACTTAGAGTATCTGTTTTGTTTATTTTGTGGAATGGTTTCAAAACTATTGTTATACTTTTTTCTTATTGTTGTGCTCCTTTTCATATTACCGCTTCATTTGTAAAGCATGTACCTAAAGATGTTAATATAGTAATATATAGTTCTGAAACAACGAAATGTTAGAAGTATTTCAGAAGAACAAATGCTTCTCTGTATATTTATTATTAATTATTATTATTATTTATTTATACAGCGACAGCAATGTACCTGACACTGTACAGTCTACAGCTACAGTTCAGGGCCCTAGCCCTAGTGGGGCTTACAGTCTAGGATACAAAGGAGAGGTACACATCAGGAGAGACGAGTACAACCATGAGGTTGAGAAGTTGCAGGTTCATGTGATTCACATGGGGTGATTTCAGACATTACGAGATCACAATGAACCATGGTCAATCCCACAGTGGGGCCAAAGTGCCCTGAACGTCTGTTTCGTGGGCGCCAGATGTTCACCACAGTCAATCCCCAGCAGGGGTCAAAATCAACCACCCTTCCGGAGCTCCGGCCCGGACCAGCTCCGAAAGCGTGGTCAAAGCAATTCCCGCTGGGAAACAACAAAAAGTTAACGTCTGAATGGCAACCACCAGCCGGAATCAAGCAAAATGATGCCCAGCTGGGGACCAAGCACACAGCGTTGCAGCCAGGCAACCAGCAACAACACAGGCCGGGGAGGGAAATTTAAAGGGCACCCGGCAGCAGGGGAACATGGCGGGATGGAGCGATGGACAGAGCAAAGCAACAGGATTTAGCAACAGCCTGGATCTGAGTCTTGAAGAAGAGGGATGAATCAAAGATGAATCCCAGGCTACGTGCTTGAGGGACCAGCTCCACTGATCTCCTTCAATGGAGATTGAGAGGAGTGTAGGAAAGGAACATTGTGGGGGGAAGACAAGTTCAGTCTTGGCCATATTTTGCTTCAGTTGGAGATGAGACAGCCAGGCAGAGATGTTGGTAGGACAGTCAACAATTTAAGTCTGGATGGATGGGGAGAGCATGGGAGTGGAGAGAGAGAGCTGCGTGGCATCAGCACAGGTGGTACAGGAAGCTGTGGGTTTCAGTGAGCTTACCCAGAGAGAGAGTGTAAAAGGGAAAAGAGAAGGGGACCCAGGACAGAGCCTTGGGGAACTCCCACAGAGAGTAGAAGCAACGTAGAGAAGGTACCAGCAAGAGAAACCTTGAAAGAACAGTTTGAGAGAGATGAAGAAAACCAGTCAAGAGCAGAGTCCCGGAAGCCAAGGGATCCTAGTGAATCCAGAAGGAGGTCATGGTCAACAGTGTCAAAGGCAGCAGAAAGATTAAAAAGGACAAGAACAGATTAGATTTACTGGCCAGTTACCTGGCATTAAGCATCAGCAGCTTCAGGCCATGGCACCTCTGACCCTGTTCCGCCTCCATATCTGAGCGAGTGCTAGATCAGGTAATAGGCACCAAACACCTTGGCCCACAAGTTGTTCTTATAATAGCCTTCCCATTACCATATTTCCCACACCTCATCACAACCCCAAAGGCTGTTTCCCTTCACTCCCCATCAGCTCTAGCCTGGCTTGGGCCTCAGGCTGTTCTTCCCAGGCTGCACTGGGGACCCCCCACCCACTTATAGGGCAGGATAGACAGAAGTACCTGGGAAATAGGATAAACTCCAATCAGGTGGGCCCAATACCACACCAACCCAGTGTGCAGGCATGTTGTGGGCACAACCCACGATGCTCGCAGGCAGCTGCCTTGCATGGCCTTTAAGCTGTTGAGGGCTGCTTCAAAGCTACCTTGACTGGTCACTGTCGGAGACAGGACGCTGGGTTTGATGGACTGGCCTGCCCCAGGAAGGCACTTCTTATGTTCTTATTCTTTTTGTTATTTTAAGGTTCTCAAGAATCCCGCGAGAGTCTCGAGTTGGTCCTGAGAATCTGGCAAGACTCTTGCAAGACTTTCAACATAAGAAAATCTTGTCTAGAAGCCTATTTTCGTCGAGATTCTCGCAAAGGGCAAAATCTAATTTCAGCCTTACTGGGGACCAAACTAGAAGCGATAACAGCAGTACCATGTGTTAAAACATAAAACTGGTCCAATCACATGAAAGAGATGAGGGTCCAACTTTTCCCACAAGAGGGGTGTGCTGGTACAAAACAGTTAATCATCCACAGGTGTATTTATCGTAGCTGATGTCACCTTTTTTTTTTTTAGCCATGGCACAGAGAGGGACTCCCATCTGGTCCTGTGTGGCCTGTGAGTGTGGGGGACTGGGATGCCTGGGAAGTGGGGGTTCTGGGCTGATTATACGTAATATGGGGGGGTGTCACCCGGAATGGGTAGCAGACGGTAGATTCTTTGGGGTTTCTGTGGCTCAGGGCGTGACTCCCATCTGGTCCTGTGTGGCCTGTGAGTTTGGTGGACTGGGATGCCTGGGAAGTGGGGGTTCCGGGCTGATTGTACATAATATAATCAGGGATGCCAAAGACTTGACTGTTCACCCAGGCCTTCGGAGGGGAGGGTGGGGTAGGGGGGGCAGGGGTTGGGGGGGGAGGGGAACATTTGGGGAGGTAGTTTTAATTATTAATATTGTTGTTTGTGTGTATTTTATTGTTGTTTTAACTGTTGTGAGCCACCCCGAGATGCTGTAGGCATGAGAGGGCGGCCAATAAATATAAAGAAATAAAATAAATAAAAAATAAATATGGGGGGGTCACCCGGAACGGGGATTCTTTGGGGTTTCTGTGACTCAGAGCATGACTCCCATCTGGTCCTGTGTGACCTGTGAGTTTGGTGGACTGGGATGGCTAGGAAGTGGGGGTTCCAGGCTGTTTTTGTTGTGAAAAAATTGGGTTTAGGTGTTAAGGGGTTAACGAAAATCAATATTGTCTGGGGCTAATATTTCAAAAATCAATCTTAACTGTGTCTATCACATTGCACTGGGTTGCGCAAAAAATCTATGTGATATCTGGTCATTCCAGTCTGTTCCGTTCTGTTCTGGCTTTTACACTGTCCCGGTTTGGCTGGTTCTCTCCTTAGGCTGGAGAAGCTGGATCCATCGTCCCACCCCGTTGATGGTTTGCAAACTGCACTTTCTCTCCCTCTGCTGCCTGGGCTGGAATTTTGCTGAAAATAAACCCCTCCATTGCCCCTTCCCCTATTTCCCATTGGAGGACGGGGCATGCAATGAGGGGCCATGTGTCTGTCCTGCTTTCAGCCCCAAAGTGCTGCTGGCAGGAGCCAATCCTGAGCGAGACTTCTTGTTCCAGATGGCGGTGACCTTTCAGGATGTGGCCATGTATTTCACCAGGAAGCAGAGGGCCCTCCTGGACCCAGAGCAAAGAGCCCTTTACAGCAACGTCATGCAGGAGAATTATGAGAACATGACCTCGCTGGGTAAGAATCTTTTCCCCCATGGATAATAGGAGCCAGATGCCCAGTCCTTTACATTTCAGGAGACTGAACCCCTGTCATCTTGCACAGGGGTGCAGCTAGCTTGGGATGGGCCCAGAGACAAGAAATGTCCATGGGCCCCTGTCATGTATCTTGTATATAGGCATATATGTTTGACCATCTGTGTTTCAATATATTGGAAATCAGAATTAACTTCTCTGTATGATGACTTCTTAAAAGCTGTCCTATAGTGACCTTTCTACTGAACTCTTGACCAGATACTGGAAAATCAACCTGTATACTGGAATAGATGATATAATCAAGTCTGTCTGTTAATGAAATTAACAGTTTCTGTTGACTAGTTTCAAGATAAGTGACTCTCAGGCATGGCAGGAAAATGCCTTGTTTGTTTGGAGTTTACTCATTGTTAATCCTATCTTATACGATAGCAACCTGTTTAGTATGTATCAACAGGCTTCTTACTATGTATTTTGAGAAAATCCCCTCCCTGTCAGCAGTTTTGACCTGACATCATTTTTAGCTGACCTCCAAGCATCTTTCATTCTATAAGAAGAGAGAGGAAAGATGGATTTTTCAGAAAGCTTCCTTTCCTGAAGCTTTTCTCATCTTCCATCTGGCAGAATCGGGCAAGGACTGGGTAATATGAATGTATATTAATATGATGCATTGAGTCAACCTTAGCAATAATACTTAGAGTATATGTTATATCTTATAGATGTTAAGATCTTTGAATTTGTAACAGAGCTGTTCTCTGAACAGAAATGCCTTTCTAAGTCATGTACTTTTAACTGACACTTTCTTTTGTACTATGTCTTTATTTGAACTTAAGTAAATTATTGCTTCATATTTTATAATCATAAGTCTCATAGCCTCATTTATATAAATAAATTGTCTTTACTATACTTTGCTGAGCTGGCTGGCTTATTAGCAAAGTGTAAACTCGAATTCCACATGTTGGAAAAGAGCATCCTATATCCAGACCAGATCATGTCAGACCTGGACCACTAAGCGCAAATTCCTTTTGTGGAAACCGAGGCACAACGCGACATCCCCTCCCCTCTTTCTTCCTGCCAGTGGTGAAGCCACTGGCCTAGGGGCGCCTCCCAGCTCAGCCATCCTAGGGGCGCTGGGCTGCTGGTGCTCGGGACTTACTTGCTCTTTGCAGAGTCTGCAGCGTGCTGCTGGTGGCCGGCTGCTGGGCCCATCTATCGCTGGGGCCAAGCAAACGTGGCCAGTGGCAGCAGTGCCATTGGTGCCCCGGCCCACCTGACCAGTCCTGGAGGCCGGGAGCTGGGTGGGCGGGCGGGCCAGCTCGATGCAGGGAGCGCCGGGGCAGGAAGGTGCCTGACAACGGTTCCACTCAGTTACTGAGTGGAGCTGCCGCCGGGCACCTTCCTGCTCGGGCTGGGCCTCCCTCGAGCCAGCCCTACCCGGACCAGATCTGGACTGGACTGGTGGGGAGGACGCCTCCTTCGCAGCGCTGCACCAGGGGGACAAGCCAAGCTGTGAGGCTTCTGAGTGTGACCTGACCTGATACTAGGGTGGCCATAACTCAACACAAGCAAGATCACTCGGCAGAAACGAATCCCCTTATTTAAGGAAAATGATCCAACTGTGACATGCACCAAGAAAATAAGAGGAAAAGGTCAAAGCCCAATTTATTACACACAATAGAAAAATATATATGGCGGCTAAACCCTGAGAAGTAAAGTCTCAAAATATATAATAAAAAAGTTTCCACAAGTAAAATACAGGTTGCATGTGCAATATGGAAAACCCCATGCACAATATATGAGCTATGTCCTGTACAGCAATGTCAAAGCTTTATAAAAAATGTGAACGCAATGAATCACAAAATGTGCATGACAATACGGAAATCCAAATACAATATCAAACACAGTATAAAAGAACCCAAATGTGTTTCAAGGGAACATCCCCCCTTCCTCAGTGGGAATTGATCTATATTCTTCCATGTTGGCTGGTCTTCAGATGGGATACAAAATTTCTGCACCCTCTTATATCATCTGGTAGGGAATATAATAATAATAATAATAATAATAAATTAATAATGTTTATTTACGGCCAAGGCCAATAAGAACACAAGTTTATACACATCGTAATATGACCATAACATCGGCATATTACATCTTTATTAAAGAAAAAGAAAACACAAAATCTACATACATTGAGGATCGATAAAACCCCAAAGGGTGATAGCTTGGTAAAGGGGACACTAATAATAAAAAAAGAATACAATAGCTAAAAAAGACACATACAAAAACCTCGCTTGGCCCAGATATACTAGGCTAGCAACAACTTCCCCTAAACTCCAATGCCATGACTCAGCGTCATGAAGCAGGGATACATTTAAACTGAAGAAATGATTGACAAACGTTCATAGCGGCAAACAGGAACCGAGCAATTGAGTCGGTAACCCGGGGATCAGTGTCGGCTAAGGCCAGTACTAAAAGGGTATGGTCAGTTCCCCCAAGATACTTTCCCAGAAAAGAGGACAAATATTTCTGACGAGGCCCGTCATAAAAGCCGGCACCTAAACAAAACATGTTCAGTGGTCTCTGATTGCAGCTGATCAAACGGACATGAACAAGCTGCAAAATACAGGGCAGAAAAAAGTCCCTCAGATACTATTGTGGGCAGGGCATTGAAATGGGCAGACATAAATAAATACTTCCCTCTTTGCGGGACAGAAGATACCAGGAAAGCGGCCATGCCAAGGCAAGGCGGTATACAAAACAAATAATTTTGCATATGGGGGGAGGCCCTAATTTTAGCTGTCTCTTCTTGTGTATCTATGTCAGTGATCCTAAGAGCGGCTTCCCTAGCAAATAGGGGCAAATCTTGCCCCTCCCAACAACCCCTGCCAAAACCCATCCTGCAAAGATATAATTCAACAGCTTTAGCCCAACTGCTCTTAAAGGGATCTTTCTTCAAGTACTGAGTCATCCCCCCCCCCCTTGCCTTCAGCTTAGCCCAGAATCTTACCACAAGGCCCCAAGCTATCTTGGACCACCTGCGCTGTCCTACCTCTAGCCTAATCGCAGCATAAGGAGTACCCTTGGGGACCTTTAGAAGCCTCTGAAAAAAGCATGCCTGGATGCTATCTATTCTCTCTAAGGGTATTTTCTGACGTTACGAGATCACACTCGACCACGGGGAATTCCCACATGGTGATCGTGGTCTCGTAACATCTGTTGGGGGGAACGGAAGCTCCCTGCCAGATGTTCACCCCTGTGAATCACGGGGGGAAATCACATTGAACATGCAAGCGGAGGTCCTGCCCGGACCATCTCCGTTTGCGTGTTGAATGTGATTCCCCCCCGTGATCAAGGGGATCGTCTCGTCTGTCCCCTGACCACGGTCCGGAATCAGCGGCGAGATTCCGGGCCGTAGTCAATGCCCCATGTCGCACTGGCCGCGGCGCCCGCCCGTCTCCCGGAGGGCAGGCGGCCGGGGGAGGGGGGTCGGGGCTGTGCGACCGCACATTCAGCCGCGCGGCCCCGCCCCCTCTCCCGATTCCCCGCCGGGATCAGCCGGCACATCTGTTTGACAGCCGTTTTGATCCTGGCGGGGGATCAATGGGTGATTCCGTGACGGGACCAATACTGGCCCCGTCACATCTGAAAATACCCTTAGTTACTATGTACAAGGGGTAACCATAGCTCAGCCCCATACAGGAGCTGAGCACACACTTTGATATTAATAACCCTAGCGGCTGGAGCTAATGCAGACTTCCCTGTACTCCCAAAACACTTTAAAATAGAATAATGAGGAGCTTTTGGCAACAGTGAGCGCTCCCTCGAGATACACCTCCCAGGCACCAGAGGCCTGGAAGTGCAGCCCCAAGTATTTGAAGACCTTCACCTGCAACATAGGGTGCCCATCCAGTACCCAAGAGTAGCATTTACGGGACTGGGAAAAAAACAGAATCTTAGATTTCCCATAATTGATTTGTAAATTGTTTTGAGTGCAATATTCCAAAAAGCAGGACAGTTGCCTGTGTTTAATCCCACCCTGGTCTGGGAAATAACGGCGATGTCATCTGCGTATAAAAGACTGCCTACATGGCAGTCAGCCACCTTAGTGGGAGAGAAAGAAGACTGGGCAAACAAAGGAATGACCCCATTAATGAATTAGTTAAAGAGCACAGAGGCAAGGACACATCCCTGCCGTACACCAGATAAAACCAGTATAGGATCCGTCAGGTGGCCCAAAGAGTTAGTTTTAACAACAAGAGAGGAATTAGCATGAAGCTGCTGCAAAGGAAAGAGAAGACGAAGGAATATAATGAAGTTGGAAGATCTTTTTATTCTTCCTTATGGGTGAATCAATCCTCTAAAAGGCTTGCAGGATCAATGCCTGCATTATATCTTTTTCGCCCTGCTATTCTCCTTATAGCCGGAGTTGAATCCCTCTCCCTTCTGTTCCTTGTAAGGTGACCAAGGGCCTTCTATTCTTTCAAGGTCCTACAGGTGGCAGGACCTTGAAAGAATAGGAGGCCCTTGGCCACCTTACAAGGAACAGAAGGGAGAGGGATTCGACTCTGGCTATAAGGAGAATAAGTTCTGGCTATAAGTTCTGGGAGGCAGCGTGTTGTGTGAGCACTAACCTGGGAAGCACCCAGCTAGTGAGCAATGGGTCTTGTGGTAGCAGTACAGTTAGCAAACAGAAAATGCATAGGATACCATGGAATCTCAAAGTCATAACTTATATTAATAATCACAACATGAAAATAAATTCGTAAACGGACCAGAGAGCTGAAAATAACACAGTAAGAAAGAAATACAAAATAATTTGAGGACGACACATAGAAATCATGGTCATTTCAGTGTAGTCGGTAATCGGTCAGTATCGGCCAATCAAGGTGCTGGGTTTGAACCTTTTAAAAGTCCTAAATGGTCTAGGCCCCGCCCCGCGTATCTAAGAGATCGTCTGTCTTTCCATGCCCTTTTGCATCTCCGGCAATCAGCCGGGAGCGCTTCCCTGTGGGTAACGTCCGTTAGTCTTCTTCGTACGACGAGGGCGCGCAGGGAGATGTTCTCAGTCGCTGCCCGGATGCTATGGTGCTGCCTTCCCCCGGCGGTTCGTTTGAGCCTGAGCAGCTTCTTGAGGCGGCGCCAGTCCTTCCTGTTTGTAAAGGCGTTTGGCAGGCGGAGATGGGGGGCTGGATGTGGGGAATGGGGAGGTGGTATTGGGTGGGTTTGGGGGGAGGGTTGGGGAGACTGTTTTTATGGATTGTGAGCCACCCTGAGCTTTTGGGAAGGGCACCATAAAAATTGGACTAAATAAAATGAACAACGGCAGTGACATTACATACTTTAAGTTCAGTTAGTCTTGAAAACAGTTTCCTTCACAGCGGCAAATAGTTCTGCACATGATGCTGGCCTTGTAGCAGCCGCATATGCCTCTATGTGCCTTTTTACAGTTACGGTGCATCCGTTCATAGCACTTTGCTTGAGCTTGGCCAAGCGCTGTCCACTTTGCTGGACCTGGTAGCCACTGAGACACACACACCCCTTTCCTCTCCCAACTCCGGTCTGCGGGACTGGGTAACTTTGGATCTCTTTGCAGTACCTTTCTCCAGTTCAGAGACTGCAGCTGGTGCAGAATGTGGCGGCCCGCCTCCTTACAGCATATAACATTGGCGCTTCGCTCGCTGCAGTGGCTGCCTGTAGCCTACCAGGCCCGATTCAAGGTGTTGGTTTTGTGTCTATTGGCAGAGTTTAGGTTTTATGTTTGGACCCCCACCTCGCAGCGCCCTCATGTAAATCATGCCTGTGGCAGCACCCATAGCTGTTACATCCCCAGCTACAGCACTGAAGCGTATTTCACTTAAGGTATATGGTTAGAACAAGCACACAGACGAAATGGATGAATTCTATCTCGTCTGGAACCTGTGCTGGGACATTATTACGACTTTGCGTCGAGAAAGAAGCAAAGTCCCTACGATTTCCTTAACGGACATTTGATCATCAGTAAGGAAAGAAAAGTGGTGGGGTTGTCCTTGGTGTCATGGAATGTGGTTGTAAATATGTTTATACTTGTTTATGTGCATATTTTGTAAATATATAAAAGAACAAGCACACAGCGTTGATGGAAGTACACATTTGTCACTCTCCTGGTCACCAGGGGGCAGTGCTTATGCTTACTAAGATCCATGTCAAAAAATATTTAGTATGTGTCTAAGAAATCAGGACACACTCTGGAAGGAATCTGTCAGAGAAACTTTATTTCTTTATCTGTCAGCTGTCAGGAGGGTCCTAGGTCCACAGGGCTTCCCCTTTAGAACTAGAGTCCCTCCTAGGCAGAGTCAAAAAATACTTTTATAGATTTTTCAGGTTACAGGCAAAGAGGCAATTCTTATCAGTTAGAAAACAGTTTGGAGCTGTGTTAGAAACAGAATTGCTACACAGACAGTTTATATTAGAGAAGAACATCTTCAAGGCTCATAACAACAAACTCTTACAGAAAGTGAAAAACAGTACTAAGTGTCAAGGGCAATCTTTATCTATTTCAATTCGGTAATGAGTACATGGAACATTGTAAGAACTCAGCTCATCTCTGTCCCAAGTTTTCAAGCCTCAGCTTATGAGCTTCCACATATGAGAACGTATGTGTGCAAGATTTCATGCTTTTAAGCACCTCATCCTGCATAAATGTGACTTAGCCACCTCCCTTCTCCAGGTGCTGAGTCCTGGAGTTGCAGAGATCAGACCCAGCAGCACGGGGGTGCCTGGCCGACCAGGGGCTCTGCAGCTGTCTCTCTCAATCTGGGCCGTGCGCCCCAAAATCTCAGATTTCATAGAACCAGGGCCAGACTTAGAAATGTTGTGCCCCTAGGCCCTTCTCAGGCTGCCGCCCCCAGGTTCCCCCCCCCACAGCACTCATAACGCACACACACAGCAGGGAGAGAGGCTAACTCTCACTCGCGTCATAATACACACACTTGGGGAGGGAGCAGGGCTCTTACTCACAGTACACACACACACAGAGGAAGGGACTCGCACACCCACACACAGGTGACTCACACTTACACAACCCCCACAGCACTGCCCCCTGAGCGGCATGTCCCCCCTCCCACCCCCAAGCTTCTTTGGTCAGGTCTGGCGTGGTCGCTTGGCCTTTTGAGTCGG
Organism: Sphenodon punctatus; assembly: GCA_003113815.1. Classification (NCBI taxonomy): domain Eukaryota; kingdom Metazoa; phylum Chordata; class Lepidosauria; order Sphenodontia; family Sphenodontidae; genus Sphenodon; species Sphenodon punctatus. The sequence goes on from QEPC01002375.1 coordinate 265,970, forward strand.
CGGCACTTGAGGCAGCCAGGCACTCCTGGGGCCGGGTCTCGGGTGGCTGCTGGAGCCACAGGGCCCCATACTCTCAGAGGGTGGGGGAATGACACTGCCTGGAGTCCCCCTCCTGCCTCTGGCCCGCCATGGGGAGCAGGAGGGAGGAGATGGCGGCACAGGCAGGGCACATGGAGCTGTTGCGCTCCCCCTGCCTCCCCACAGAGGCCCTGAACGGTGTGCGGGAAGGCTCTCTGTCCAGGCCCCAGCTGAACCGGCTCCTGGCTGCACACACCAGCGTCGACTGGCTGGCTGGTTGCACAGGTGCAGAAGAGTGGGAGCCAAGCCAGGCTTCTGCGCCTGCGCGGCCAGGGGCTTAATGGCTGGGGGCAGCGGTGACAGTAACAGTGTGGGGGGGGGCCAAGAGTGTGAGGAGGGGGCGCAGTGTGAGGTAACTCGGGTCATGTGACCCTGATTCTGCCGCCCACACACAACTGCGGCTAGTGGGCCTTGCCCTCGGTCCAGGCCTTCATAGAACAGAAATGAAACCCATCCCCAGCTGCTCTGGTTCTGCGGGAACCTCACTCAGTAACGCGCTGGGGGTGAAGCTGCTGCAGGGGTTTGTAGGCACCGCTTGGGAGGGGAAGCTGGAGGGGTTTGTGTGGGGCTGGGGGGGTTAGTGTGGGTTTAGCCCCATTCTCCTCATTCAGCTCTCCCCTTTGTTAACCCTTTCATTGCCCATGTGGGAAAGGGGGGGCAGGGTCACAGACAAAGCCCTTCCTGGCTCTGGCCGGGAGGGGCGACTCGCTTTTCTACTGGAAGGGAATGGCAGGTGGGAGATGCCAGCTCTCCTTTATTCTCCGCAGCCGCTGAGCCAGGCCCAAGGACTCGACACTGTTAATATGGTGCCAGAAGCGAGCCTGGGGCTTCACTCCTGATGAGAGGCAGGTCCCTGCTCCGAGGGGCTTGCGATCTAGGCTGGACAACGGCCATTCCTCTGCTTGGGCCGAAAGCAGTTACTTTTGGGGTGTCCTCCCCCACAATTTGAGCATCCATGGTGAAATCTGCATGCCGCTCTGTTGCACCTCCCCACCTTCTTATACTCCCAGCATGGGCTGGGTCCTCCCTGTCCCCATTTCCGGTTGTCCCACCAATATGGTTCGTTTGCCGGTGCAACTCCCCCTTGAACCAGTGGGTGCCCACTATCTGATCTTGGAACGTTCGCGGCATCTATCATGCATTCCAGCCACAAGTCTGGTGCATGAACGTCCCACCGGAGCCCTGGGGTATTTGCCGCCCTATGATGAAATGCCTCATCATAGTGCAGCCACGCCCCTGGCGGGCCTGTCCATAAGCCCTGCGGACTATGTCCGCATATTTGTGCAGCTCTAGTCCCCGGCCCGGGTTTGCCTGCATTATTACTCCCATATAAACTGCAAACGCCAAAGTCCAGTTTGCCCAATTGCGATCTGCCTTCGGCCGTCTATACTTCTCCTTCTCCTTCCCATCTTCCTGTTCAGTGTGGTCCAAAATCGGGTCACTGAACAACAAGGCGTACAAATCCACGTACTCACCGCGCCAGATTTTTTCTTTCATAGCTAACTGCAAGTGGGCTCCGAACGGGGCCGCGATGTCGGCAATCACTCCCCCTGGGGGGGCGGGTCACCGTTGGCGTTACCGCCCCTGTTATCCCCTGTGCCACCTTCAACCCCGCCTCAGTGGCTGATGGGGGGGGCCTGTTGTTACCGGGGTCGCTGGTTGTTCCAGTGCTGTAGGAGAGTTACCTGCCCTTTGCTCTGGGTTTAGGACCCCGCGACCGGCATGGCCCATGCCCAAGCCCCATTGACCACCATTATTAACTGGGGGCCGCTGGGCTGTAACCCACTGCTAGTGGGACCGCTACGTCCTTCACCCCTTCTGTCTGCGCTGGTGGTGCCGGCTGTCCGGGGAACTCCCGTTACTTGGGAGACTATCACTCTCTCCTCTATAGGGGGCAGGTCATCCCTCCTTGCTGTTCCCCGGGGAACCATCTCCCGCATTTCCTGTTGCCCCATGGCCCTGCTCTCCTGGCTGAGCGACTCACCTTGTCCCCACTCGCTATGCCTTGGACGGACCCTCTGCTCTCCCGTCACGTGCTCGGCTGGCTGCTCCGTCGTGCCTTGGTAGAGCTCCCTCTCGAAGGCCTGGATCCTCTCCCACATCTTGCGATCGACAGGCTCATCCTGTTCCCCTGAGCCCTCAACCCTCCTTCTGCTCGCTGGTGGGGCCTCGCCTGCAGGGCGAGATAACATTCTGGGCCCCCCCTTGCTCGTTCGGCCGGTCACCCGGAGTTGGGGGTACTCCTCTCACTGCCCCAGCTACCCCCCAAGCCCCCTTGCTACTGGTAAAGACCCAGCCCTGGAACCCCATATGGGTCTCCCCATGCCAACTCCTGCCCGCTCCTCCCGGGGAGGAGGGCCGCATCCACCTGCGAAAGGGGGTATGGGGCCCCCATGGTAACACTGTTGGCCTCAGGAGTGCTGGCCAGCCCGTCCTGGGGTGGTAGTGGGCCTGAAGCCCGGCCCTGCGCGGCAGCCCTCTCGCTCCCACCTCCAGCTCTCCTCTCCGTGGGCGGGCCTACTCTCACCACCCCTCTGGGGCTGCTCGCCCTCCTTCCAGTACCGCGCCAGGAGGGTGACACCCCCCCACTGGACCCCACTGTGGCTGGAGGAGGGGATGTTCCCCGCTCCTCTTCCGGGGCTCCATTCCCTTTCGCTGCCCTCGCCTATGCCACAGGCCGTGATTTAGGCCCTTTCGACTCTCCCTGCAGTGAGAGGAGCGCACCGTCCCCCCTCCTCGTTCCCCTCTGTCGGGCAGACTTCCATCCCCCCCGGCTGTTCCCAAGAGGGAGGTAGGTTGCGGGCGCACATCCGTGCCTCGCACTCCTCCAAGCGGGCCAGCATCTCCCTTCAGGAAGAGCCCTCCCCTCCCCCAAGGCCTCACCGCCAGGCACCCCGACGTTGCTGGCCCCTCCTTCCCTGCCGCCGGAGTCTTCTTCGCTGGGGCGGCTCCTCGCATCTTCGCTCTTCCCATCGTTGTTGCCGCTAGGATTCCTGCTTACCGTCCCCCGCTCCCCCACAGAGATCAGCAACAATTAGATATTGCTGCTGACTCGTTGCCTCCTTCTTCCCCAGCTGCCTCATCCACGTGGCTACAGCGGATCCGCCCCTTCTAAAGGGGGCGGAGTCCGCTCCATCTTCCCGCGCCGCACTCCTGTGCATGCACCTCAGGGAATGGTTGCCCCTAGCAACCCTCTCTTCAAAAACCGCACTGGACCTTCCAACAGGCCCCGTTGCTGCGGCCCCGCCTGACTCTGTGCCTCCTTAAAACCGGGGGGGCTCAACAAATACCACATCGCCAACACGGGGTCAGCGAAGGGGACTTGTCCACTCTGGCAGTCTCTGTGCTGCTTTGTAGGAGAAGGGCCTCGAGGAAGGAGAATGTCAGGCTAGAATGGTGGGAAGTGATCCCATAGCTGGGACCTGCCTTCCAGATGATGCGTTAACCCCTTGCGCTGAGGATACATTGCCGGGGTGTGTCCCAGAAGGGTGAGAACAGGTAGTTGGCAATTTGGTTATTAAAAGTGTAGATAGCTGGGCTGTGGCCATGAGGACCGCATGGTAAACTGTCTGCCTGGCATGAAGGTAGCAGACCTCACGTCACCTAGACAGAATTCTAGACAACGTTGGGAAGATGCTGGTTGTCATGGTCCATGGACCAACGACACAGGAAGATGTAGGAGGGAAGTTCTGGAGACTAAATTTAGGCTTTTAGGTAGGAGATTGAAGTCCAGAATCTCCAGGGTAGCATTCTCAGAAATGCCCCTGGTTCCATGCACAGGACCCCTGAGGCAGGCTGAGTGTCGGAGTCTCAATGCATGGATGAGACAATAGTGGAGGGATTTAGACTCATTAGGAAATGGAGAAATATCTTGGGACGGGGTAGCACCTACAGGACGGGCTCCACCTTAACCAAAATGGAACCCAGCTGCTGGAACTAAAAATTAAAAAGGAGACAGAGCAGTTTTTAAACTAGAATCCAGGGGAAAGATGACAGGCACTGAGGAGCTCATGACCTGGACTGAGGCAGCTCCAAAGCGTGCTGTTAGTTCAAGGGAATTGGAGTATCTTCATATAGAGGACAGGAGAGAAGCTGAGGGAGCTCAGGTGGGAAACAGTGCAGAACAGACAAATGCGATTCCAAATTAACTGAAAGTCACTTATAATGAGCAGAGTAACAGCGGATACCCCACAGGCAGCAAAAGAAACGGGGCTGGAGGGAAGAAATATTTGTTTCAGTGACTTGACCTATAACTTGGGGTGCAAGTCTCTTCCCCTAAACCAATAGTAACTGAGCCACTGACTTCAGTGATGGTGAGGACAGGACTACACTTAGAATTGCTTGGTAGGCGACCAGAAAATCTTTGCTTTTATTGGACTAAACCCCAGATCAGGTCTGTGCGTGTCTGGGGTTGACCTGCTAAAATACGTGAATCAGGGTAGATTCTAGGGACGGTGTCTTTTCTCACACTCCAAGAATCACTAAGCCTATGTCCAGGGTCAACTTTTAAAATCTTTACTATGTTAGAGAAATCACTACAATTATATAAATGAATATAAAGTATGAATAAACGATATGAATGACATAGGAAGTACAAAAGTTAAAGTTATAACTGTCGTACAGGAAAAGGCTTAAGAATCTTGTTAGGCTTTCGAGCGGTTCTGAACTCAGCTGGCCGGGTGGAGAAGAAACAATCGCTTCCCCCCAGAATCTAAGTTTGACGAGGAAGGAAGAAGGGGTTGTTGTCTAGGAACCTCACTCCCGACGGATTCACTATGCAAGACGTGCAGCCAGTATTCATCTAGGCCATCTAGACCAGTGCAAATATTCCAACTGAGAATTCAGACAATGGCCGTTTTTACATGGACACCCCCATCCCCTACTGGGTATGAGGGTGTTAGACCCGTGGGGCGTCCGTGGAAATGGCAGGGCAGTGGGTGGGAGGTCGGGTCTTCCCCCGTGCTAACACCATGGGCGGTGGATGGAGGTGCGGGCGCGCTCCCACGTAAAACCCATCTCCACCCACCCACGGAGCCATAAAAAAAAATGGAGGTGAGAAAGGACACACCCCTACCTCCGCTCACCATGGCAGCACCCCCATCCCCCCCACCGCTGTCCATGTAAGACGGGCCAATGTGTAAACCACTTTCACTAGGGGTAAAGTTGTCCGTTTAGGTTTGACTCTGGAGGTATCCCACGTCTCTCACGAATTGACCACTCAGACAAGAGGTTTACAGAAAGTAAAATAGCAATTTATTAAAATACAAGTTGAAAAAGGAAATAGACCATTGGATAAAGAATGCCAATTACATATGCCTGGAATTGGACAAAATACCCAGACCCCAATAATACATTCAGAAATCAGAGTCTGTAAATTGTCTTTAAAAAGAATAAGATATATAAAGTAAATGACAGTAGAAATCCTAAGAAAAGCTATATATGTGAAAAACACCTTTCCAAGGAGATGCCAAGTGCCCATGAATCGGCAAATCTTACCCACTAGGCGATAAGCAACGAGAAGCGGTGAAGGCTCCCTGACTGAGACTCTGCTGGGGTCCATGGGTCCCACAGACAGAGTCCCAGGGGTGAAGAGTTGTGAGCTGTGCAGCTAGCGAGTTGGCAATTGGGGGAGTCAACTTTTATAAACCATTCCATTATCAGAACAGTGAATATGGCAACCCCTTACAATTAGTCATCAAGCTTAGCAAATTAATTATAATGTTTAGCTAAATATGGTGATAGTTTGCATCATCCAATCAAAGCCCTTTCTCTGATCTGTCAATCTGACCCTTCCCCACCTTTCCCGCAATTGGCAGGATCTCAACTGAGGGAAAGTTCCGGCCTGGCACCTCTTCCCGAGCGATTTCACTCTCTTACGTTAGCATGATTTTACTTAGGTCAGGCAGGCAAGCACAAAGAAAGCAAGAAAGCCTAACTTTCTACTCATATCAAGGGCAGCTGCTGCCTCGCAAAACCAGAACAGAAGAAATGTAAGATAGGAATTAGCTGTCTCTCTGGATCCAAACACCTGGCACTGAACCTTCAATTAATACCTTCGACACAGTAGTCTCAAATTGGTCTGGTTCTTTATTGTAATAACATAAGGCATACAGTCAAGCTATTGATCTAGCAGCAATGAATCCCCCTGGCTAGTGCAATCCACACCCCAAAATCAGAGTCTTGAGTGTCTTGCAAGTTCAAACGGGGGATGCCTTCGGTCAGGAACGGGAGACAGGTGGCAGCCTGGTCTGGTTAAGATGTAGGACCCCCTATGGAGGAGACCCAGAAAGGGTCACAGCCCACGAGAACCAAAGTAGGCTTCAAGGGCTGTGACAAAGTTCTTGTCGCTGCTTTGGTCTTTTATAGTGTCCTGGGCGGGAAACTGTTCTTTATCATGCAGTTCTTGGGGTATCCTTGGACAATGGTGTTATTGGTATACTTGTTCCGGGGTGCTGACTTGACTTTATGACCTCGAGTCCTGATGCTTGGTTTCCTGATATCAATCATCTCCGTCAGGCTGGCGCCAAGGGTGATGGCTGTTTGTTATCAGTTGGCACCTCCCTGGGATCGAACCTCTCCTCCTTCCCCTCCGGGCGTGAAGCCGATATCTTTGCAGGGAGGCTTCCTTTGTTGTCACAGCTGACCATTTGGTGTTTTGGGTTGAGTAGCATCTCCAAGATGGCCTGGGGTATTTGTATGTGTTGATCAGGATTTCCTATTTCGTAGGCAGAATGATCTGTATTTTAGATATAGAAACCCCAATGGGGAGTATTATTGTATCCTGTTGTGTACTTACTTGTTTTGATTTTATTCTTTTTAAAAAGTTGATCATTTTGTGTTTGGGTTGTGGGTATGGCACGTATGCAACAACAACAAAAAGAGTAACTTCTATGCAAGCATCAGTCTTATCAAGGTCCCATCAAGTGTCTTTGTTCTCAGCACAGTCAGTTCTTTCCTGAACAAGATGATGTAAATTAAGTCCTTTGTAATACAGTTCTGAGGGTCAGGGTGTGGGGAAGTCCTGATTATTGCTTTTTCGTGAGTTTCAACATCTGGCGTACTGGATCAATACATATCTAATACATTCTATAGCTTTTTCAGCATACATGATTGTAACATACATAGAAAAGACAGGAGTTACATAGAAAATATCACTTCAGAGCGGCTGGATCCTGGGGATCTGGATCTCCCCTAGGTAGCAGAGTGACAAGAGTGTATTATTATTATTATTATGTAGACAGTGTCAGCAACTTACCCGGCACTTTACAAACGTGGAGCCTGATAGAAGAGGTAGGTTTTCAGCAGGGAGAGAGGGGGCAGAACGTATTCAGGGTGGAGGCTCCAGGCAAGAGGGGTGGGTACGTTTTGAGGGGCAAGGGAGTTGTGAGCAGGCAGGGGCAGAGAATGAGCGGAGCTCCCAGAAGGGAGTGTTTCTTCTCCCGTCTGCTGTTTCCCATTCACAACAAGGGACAAGAGCACAATGAGGCATTAGTTAAATTCACGTCATCCATGGGGCTTCTCTGTGGGTTCTCTGACACTTGGCTATGGACAAGCTCTCACGGCAACATTTCCCACAACAGACATTCGTAGGGCTTCTCTCACATCCCATGGGTGCCTGGTAGTAACGGCTGGGGAAAGCGGAGCCTCCCACGTCAACTAACCAAAACAGAAGTGAGGGGTGATGCAAACAATGTATCTTTATTATACAAGAAGTTCCTCCCTGCCAAAACCAGGAGGTCTATAAGAAACCAACCCAGACGCGTTTCGGGGCCCAGCCCCTTTCTCAATGGGTCATAACAACAACATTATATATTCTTTTAAAAGGAGATGAAAATACCTATAAATACAAAACACCAACAATTTGGTTACGGACACTGTATATGGTTCTCACACCCAAAATCTAAAAGTTAGGATATAACTCTGAGAGTCATTATAAGATGCAGCTTTTTCTCTTTCCTTCTGTTATAAAGGCTTTGGCCATCTGTATTTTGCACTTTTGGATGGTTGGGCTAGCCTTTTAATTATTTCCAAGATATATGCTGCATTGGGGCTAGCTATTTTGGCTATNTGAAGCTGCTGCAGGGGTTTGTAGGCACCGCTTGGGAGGGGAACCTGGAGGGGTTTGTGTGGGGCTGGGGGGTTACTGTGGGTTTAGCCCCATTCAGCTCTCCCCTTTGTTAACCCTTTAATTGCCCATGCGGGAAAGGGGGGGGGGCAGGGTCACAGACAAGCCCTTCCTGGCTCTGGCCGGGAGGGGCGACTCGCTTTTCTACTGGAAGGGGATGGCAGGTGGGAGATGCCAGCGCTCCTTTATTCTCTGCAGCCGTTGAGCCAGGCCGAAGGACTCGACACTGTTAATATGGTGCCAGAAGCGAGCCTGGGGCTTCACTCCTGATGAGAGGCAGGTCCCTGCTCTGAGGGGCTTGTGATCTAGGCTGGGCAAAGAGGAAGGGAAGATGGGAAGAGATTCCTGAAGCACCTTCCTTTCAGCTGGTGCTAAGCCCCTTAAAGGGCCAACACATTAATTCGACAGCGCTCTGCTACAGTGAGGAGCTGGGGAAACCCTGACAGAAGAGGTAACGTTTCTGGGGTAATTCAGAGATGCAGAGGGAGGGAGCAGGGTGTTCAGGTTCAGCAGGGGGAGTTCCAGGCATCCAGGAGTCCCGCAGAGGCCGCAGTCAAGCCCCCTCTGTGAAGGACCCCACTTCAGTATCGACACCAGTTTCTCTCCCAGTCTGAGCATTACTTGACTATTTTACAGCAGTTGCACCGTGCAGCCCGGCCAATGCCCGGTTCTCCCATGGGCCCCCATGCTGGTGCTCCCATCCTGCAGCCGTTCCCTGCCTCCCCACACAAAGAGAGAGGCTGGGTTAGGGCCAGTGAATGTGCTTTGCACCCAGAGTGCCACAAATCCCTAATTCCTCCTGATCCTCTTTGTTTTCTTTCTCCCAAGCAGGGAATCCAGTGCACATGGAGCTGTTGGCCTCCCCCTGCCTCCCCCCAGAGAGGCCCTGAGCGGTGTGCGGGAAGGCTCTCTGTCCAGCCCCCAGCTGAGTCGGCTCCTGGCTACACACAGCAGCGTCGATTAGCTGGCTGACTGCGCAGCTGCAGAAGACTGGGAGCCAAGCCAGGCTTCTGCGCCTGCGCAGCCAGGGGCTTAATGGCTACGGATAGTGGTGGCAGCAGCGTGGGGGGACGGGGGCCCAAGGGCATGAGGAGGGGGCCAATGTCCCAGGCCCCCATGGAGGGCAGCCAAGCCGGCAATCAGGCTGTCTGGGGCAGCATCAGAGTGTGAGGTAATTGGGGGTCATGTGACGCTGATTCTGCCGCCCCCCCACAACGTGCCGCCCCTGGGGCTAGTGGGCCTTGCCCTTGGTCCAGGCCTTCATAGAACAGAAATGAAACCCATCCCCAGCTGCTCTGGTTCTGCGGGAACCTCACTCAGTATCGCGCTGGGGGTGAAGCTGCTGCTGGGGTTTGTAGGCACCGCTTGGGAGGGGAAGCTGGAGGGGTTTGTGTGGGGCTGGGGGGGTTAGTGTGGGTTTAGCCCCATTCTCCTCATTCAGCTCTCCCCTTTGTTAACCCTTTCATTGCCCATGTGGGAAAGGGGGGGCAGGGTCACAGACAAAGCCCTTCCTGGCTCTGGCCGGGAGGGGCGACTCGCTTTTCTACTGGAAGGGAATGGCAGGTGGGAGATGCCAGCTCTCCTTTATTCTCCGCAGCCGCTGAGCCAGGCCCAAGGACTCGACACTGTTAATATGGTGCCAGAAGCGAGCCTGGGGCTTCACTCCTGATGAGAGGCAGGTCCCTGCTCCGAGGGGCTTGCGATCTAGGCTGGACAACGGCCATTCCTCTGCTTGGGCCGAAAGCAGTTACTTTTGGGGTGTCCTCCCCCACAATTTGAGCATCCATGGTGAAATCTGCATGCCGCTCTGTTGCACCTCCCCACCTTCTTATACTCCCAGCATGGGCTGGGTCCTCCCTGTCCCCATTTCCGGTTGTCCCACCAATATGGTTCGTTTGCCGGTGCAACTCCCCCTTGAACCAGTGGGTGCCCACTATCTGATCTTGGAACGTTCGCGGCATCTATCATGCATTCCAGCCACAAGTCTGGTGCATGAACGTCCCACCGGAGCCCTGGGGTATTTGCCGCCCTATGATGAAATGCCTCATCATAGTGCAGCCACGCCCCTGGCGGGCCTGTCCATAAGCCCTGCGGACTATGTCCGCATATTTGTGCAGCTCTAGTCCCCGGCCCGGGTTTGCCTGCATTATTACTCCCATATAAACTGCAAACGCCAAAGTCCAGTTTGCCCAATTGCGATCTGCCTTCGGCCGTCTATACTTCTCCTTCTCCTTCCCATCTTCCTGTTCAGTGTGGTCCAAAATCGGGTCACTGAACAACAAGGCGTACAAATCCACGTACTCACCGCGCCAGATTTTTTCTTTCATAGCTAACTGAAAGTGGGCTCCGAACGGGGCCGCTACATCGGCAATCACTCCCCCTGGGGGGGCGGGTCACCGTTGGCGTTACCGCCCCTGTTATCCCCTGTGCCACCTTCACCCCCGCCTCAGTGGCTGATGGGGGGGGCCTGTTGTTACCGGGGTCGCTGGTTGTTCCAGTGCTGTAGGAGAGTTACCTGCCCTTTGCTCTGGGTTTAGGACCCCGCGACCGGCATGGCCCATGCCCAAGCCCCATTGACCACCATTATTAACTGGGGGCCGCTGGGCTGTAACCCACTGCTAGTGGGACCGCTACGTCCTTCACCCCTTCTGTCTGCGCTGGTGGTGCCGGCTGTCCGGGGAACTCCCGTTACTTGGGAGACTATCACTCTCTCCTCTATAGGGGGCAGGTCATCCCTCCTTGCTGTTCCCCGGGGAACCATCTCCCGCATTTCCTGTTGCCCCATGGCCCTGCTCTCCTGGCTGAGCGACTCACCTTGTCCCCACTCGCTATGCCTTGGACGGACCCTCTGCTCTCCCGTCACGTGCTCGGCTGGCTGCTCCGTCGTGCCTTGGTAGAGCTCCCTCTCGAAGGCCTGGATCCTCTCCCACATCTTGCGATCGACAGGCTCATCCTGTTCCCCTGAGCCCTCAACCCTCCTTCTGCTCGCTGGTGGGGCCTCGCCTGCAGGGCGAGATAACATTCTGGGCCCCCCCTTGCTCGTTCGGCCGGTCACCCGGAGTTGGGGGTACTCCTCTCACTGCCCCAGCTACCCCCCAAGCCCCCTTGCTACTGGTAAAGACCCAGCCCTGGAACCCCATATGGGTCTCCCCATGCCAACTCCTGCCCGCTCCTCCCGGGGAGGAGGGCCGCATCCACCTGCGAAAGGGGGTATGGGGCCCCCATGGTAACACTGTTGGCCTCAGGAGTGCTGGCCAGCCCGTCCTGGGGTGGTAGTGGGCCTGAAGCCCGGCCCTGCGCGGCAGCCCTCTCGCTCCCACCTCCAGCTCTCCTCTCCGTGGGCGGGCCTACTCTCACCACCCCTCTGGGGCTGCTCGCCCTCCTTCCAGTACCGCGCCAGGAGGGTGACACCCCCCCACTGGACCCCACTGTGGCTGGAGGAGGGGATGTTCCCCGCTCCTCTTCCGGGGCTCCATTCCCTTTCGCTGCCCTCGCCTATGCCACAGGCCGTGATTTAGGCCCTTTCGACTCTCCCTGCAGTGAGAGGAGCGCACCGTCCCCCCTCCTCGTTCCCCTCTGTCGGGCAGACTTCCATCCCCCCCGGCTGTTCCCAAGAGGGAGGTAGGTTGCGGGCGCACATCCGTGCCTCGCACTCCTCCAAGCGGGCCAGCATCTCCCTTCAGGAAGAGCCCTCCCCTCCCCCAAGGCCTCACCGCCAGGCACCCCGACGTTGCTGGCCCCTCCTTCCCTGCCGCCGGAGTCTTCTTCGCTGGGGCGGCTCCTCGCATCTTCGCTCTTCCCATCGTTGTTGCCGCTAGGATTCCTGCTTACCGTCCCCCGCTCCCCCACAGAGATCAGCAACAATTAGATATTGCTGCTGACTCGTTGCCTCCTTCTTCCCCAGCTGCCTCATCCACGTGGCTACAGCGGATCCGCCCCTTCTAAAGGGGGCGGAGTCCGCTCCATCTTCCCGCGCCGCACTCCTGTGCATGCACCTCAGGGAATGGTTGCCCCTAGCAACCCTCTCTTCAAAAACCGCACTGGACCTTCCAACAGGCCCCGTTGCTGCGGCCCCGCCTGACTCTGTGCCTCCTTAAAACCGGGGGGGCTCAACAAATACCACATCGCCAACACGGGGTCAGCGAAGGGGACTTGTCCACTCTGGCAGTCTCTGTGCTGCTTTGTAGGAGAAGGGCCTCGAGGAAGGAGAATGTCAGGCTAGAATGGTGGGAAGTGATCCCATAGCTGGGACCTGCCTTCCAGATGATGCGTTAACCCCTTGCGCTGAGGATACATTGCCGGGGTGTGTCCCAGAAGGGTGAGAACAGGTAGTTGGCAATTTGGTTATTAAAAGTGTAGATAGCTGGGCTGTGGCCATGAGGACCGCATGGTAAACTGTCTGCCTGGCATGAAGGTAGCAGACCTCACGTCACCTAGACAGAATTCTAGACAATGTTGGGAAGATGCTGGTTGTCATGGTCCATGGACCAACGACACAGGAAGATGTAGGAGGGAAGTTCTGGAGACTAAATTTAGGCTTCTAGGTAGGAGATTGAAGTCCAGAATCTCCAGGGTAGCATTCTCAGAAATGCCCCTGGTTCCATGCACAGGACCCCTGAGGCAGGCTGAGTGTCGGAGTCTCAATGCATGGATGAGACAATAGTGGAGGGATTTAGACTCATTAGGAAATGGAGAAATATCTTGGGACGGGGTAGCACCTACAGGACGGGCTCCACCTTAACCAAAATGGAACCCAGCTGCTGGAACTAAAAATTAAAAAGGAGACAGAGCAGTTTTTAAACTAGAATCCAGGGGAAAGATGACAGGCACTGAGGAGCTCATGACCTGGACTGAGGCAGCTCCAAAGCCTGCTGTTAGTTCAAGGGAATTGGAGTATCTTAATATAGACGACAGGAAAGAAGTTGAGGGAGCTCAGGTGGGAAACAGTGCAGAACAGACAAATGCGATTCCAAATTAACTGAAAGTCACTTATAATGAGCAGAGTAACAGCGGATACCCCACAGGCAGCAAAAGAAACGGGGCTGGAGGGAAGAAATATTTGTTTCAGTGACTTGACCTATAACTTGGGGTGCAAGTCTCTTCCCCTAAACCAATAGTAACTGAGCCACTGACTTCAGTGATGGTGAGGACAGGACTACACTTAGAATTGCTTGGTAGGCGACCAGAAAATCTTTGCTTTTATTGGACTAAACCCCAGATCAGGTCTGTGCGTGTCTGGGGTTGACCTGCTAAAATACGTGAATCAGGGTAGATTCTAGGGACGGTGTCTTTTCTCACACTCCAAGAATCACTAAGCCTATGTCCAGGGCCAACTTTTAAAATCTTTACTATAATGTTAGAGAAATCACTACAATTATATAAATGAATATAAAGTATGAATAAACGATATGAATGACATAGGAAGTACAAAAGTCAAAGTTATAACTGTCGTACAGGAAAAGGCTTAAGAATCTTGTTAGGCTTTCGAGCGGTTCTGAACTCAGCTGGCCGGGCGGAGAAGAAACAATCGCTTCCCCCCAGAATCTAAGTTTGACGAGGAAGGAAGAAGGGGTTGTTGTCTAGGAACCTCACTCCCGACGGATTCACTATGCAAGACGTGCAGCCAGTATTCATCTAGGCCATCTAGACCAGTGCAAATATTCCAACTGAGAATTCAGACAATGGCCGTTTTTACATGGACACCCCCATCCCCTACTGGGTATGAGGGTGTTAGACCCGTGGGGCGTCCGTGGAAATGGCAGGGCAGTGGGTGGGAGGTCGGGTCTTCCCCCGTGCTAACACCATGGGCGGTGGATGGAGGTGCGGGCGCGCTCCCACGTAAAACCCATCTCCACCCACCCACGGAGCCATAAAAAAAAATGGAGGTGAGAAAGGACACACCCCTACCTCCGCTCACCATGGCAGCACCCCCATCCCCCCCACCGCTGTCCATGTAAGACGGGCCAATGTGTAAACCACTTTCACTAGGGGTAAAGTTGTCCGTTTAGGTTTGACTCTGGAGGTATCCCACGTCTCTCACGAATTGACCACTCAGACAAGAGGTTTACAGAAAGTAAAATAGCAATTTATTAAAATACAAGTTGAAAAAGGAAATAGACCATTGGATAAAGAATGCCAATTACATATGCCTGGAATTGGACAAAATACCCAGACCCCAATAATACATTCAGAAATCAGAGTCTGTAAATTGTCTTTAAAAAGAATAAGATATATAAAGTAAATGACAGTAGAAATCCTAAGAAAAGCTATATATGTGAAAAACACCTTTCCAAGGAGATGCCAAGTGCCCATGAATCGGCAAATCTTACCCACTAGGCGATAAGCAACGAGAAGCGGTGAAGGCTCCCTGACTGAGACTCTGCTGGGGTCCATGGGTCCCACAGACAGAGTCCCAGGGGTGAAGAGTTGTGAGCTGTGCAGCTAGCGAGTTGGCAATTGGGGGAGTCAACTTTTATAAACCATTCCATTATCAGAACAGTGAATATGGCAACCCCTTACAATTAGTCATCAAGCTTAGCAAATTAATTATAATGTTTAGCTAAATATGGTGATAGTTTGCATCATCCAATCAAAGCCCTTTCTCTGATCTGTCAATCTGACCCTTCCCCACCTTTCCCGCAATTGGCAGGATCTCAACTGAGGGAAAGTTCCGGCCTGGCACCTCTTCCCGAGCGATTTCACTCTCTTACGTTAGCATGATTTTACTTAGGTCAGGCAGGCAAGCACAAAGAAAGCAAGAAAGCCTAACTTTCTACTCATATCAAGGGCAGCTGCTGCCTCGCAAAACCAGAACAGAAGAAATGTAAGATAGGAATTAGCTGTCTCTCTGGATCCAAACACCTGGCACTGAACCTTCAATTAATACCTTCGACACAGTAGTCTCAAATTGGTCTGGTTCTTTATTGTAATAACATAAGGCATACAGTCAAGCTATTGATCTAGCAGCAATGAATCCCCCTGGCTAGTGCAATCCACACCCCAAAATCAGAGTCTTGAGTGTCTTGCAAGTTCAAACGGGGGATGCCTTCGGTCAGGAACGGGAGACAGGTGGCAGCCTGGTCTGGTTAAGATGTAGGACCCCCTATGGAGGAGACCCAGAAAGGGTCACAGCCCACGAGAACCAAAGTAGGCTTCAAGGGCTGTGACAAAGTTCTTGTCGCTGCTTTGGTCTTTTATAGTGTCCTGGGCGGGAAACTGTTCTTTATCATGCAGTTCTTGGGGTATCCTTGGACAATGGTGTTATTGGTATACTTGTTCCGGGGTGCTGACTTGACTTTATGACCTCGAGTCCTGATGCTTGGTTTCCTGATATCAATCATCTCCGTCAGGCTGGCGCCAAGGGTGATGGCTGTTTGTTATCAGTTGGCACCTCCCTGGGATCGAACCTCTCCTCCTTCCCCTCCGGGCGTGAAGCCGATATCTTTGCAGGGAGGCTTCCTTTGTTGTCACAGCTGACCATTTGGTGTTTTGGGTTGAGTAGCATCTCCAAGATGGCCTGGGGTATTTGTATGTGTTGATCAGGATTTCCTATTTCGTAGGCAGAATGATCTGTATTTTAGATATAGAAACCCCAATGGGGAGTATTATTGTATCCTGTTGTGTACTTACTTGTTTTGATTTTATTCTTTTTAAAAAGTTGATCATTTTGTGTTTGGGCCTGTGGCTATGGCACGTATGCAACAACAACAAAAAGAGTAACTTCTATGCAAGCATCAGTCTTATCAAGGTGCTATCAAGTGTCTTTGTTCTCAGCCCAGTCCGTTCTTTCCTGAACAAGATGATCTGGCCACCGGATGATGTAAATTAAGTCCTTTGTAATACAGTTCTGAGGGTCAGGGTGTGGGGAAGTTCTGATTATTGCTTTTCTCGTGAGTTTCAACATCTGGCGTACTGGATCAATACATATCTAATACATTCTATAGCTTTTTCAGCATACATGATTGTCACATACATAGAAAAGACAGGAGTTACATAGAAAATATCACTTCAGAGCGGCTGGATCCTGGGGATCTGAACCCCTTGATACGTTCACCAGATCTCCCCTAGGCAGCAGAGTGACAGGAGTTAATTATTATTATGTAGACAGTGTCAGCAACTTACCCGGCACTTTACAAACGTGGATTACAGACAGAGTCCCTGCCCCAGGAGGCTTACAATCTAGAAGAGACAAGGGAGGGGAAACAGAAGCCGAGACAGGGATACATTCACAAAGTTGAAATGTCACAGGTGCACGTGCTCATTAGCTAGAGGGGAGAAGGCCACCCCGAGTAAACCAGGGGGTGCCTGAGAGACTGATAGAAGAGGTAGGTTTTCTGCAGGGAGAGAGGGGGCAGAACGTATTCAGGGTGGAGGCTCCAGGCAAGAGGGGTGGGTACGTTTTGAGGAGCAAGGGAGTTGTGAGCAGGCAGGGGCAGAGAATGAGCGGAGCTCCCAGAAGGGAGTGTTTCTTCACCCGCCTGCTGTTTCCCATTCACATCAAGGGACAAGAGCACAATGAGGCATTAGTTAAATTCACGGCATCCATGGGGCTTCTCTGTGGGTTCTCTGACACTTGGCTATGGACAAGCTCTCACGGCAACATTTCCCACAACAGACATTCGTAGGGCTTCTCTCACATCCCATGGGTGCCTGGTAGTAACGGCTGGGGAAAGCGGAGCCTCCCACGTCAACTAACCAAAACAGAAGTGAGGGGTGATGCAAACAATGTATCTTTATTATACAAGAAGTTCCTCCCTGCCAAAACCAGGAGGTCTATAAGAAACCAACCCAGACGCGTTTCGGGGCCCAGCCCCTTTCTCAATGGGTCATAACAACAACATTATATATTCTTTTAAAAGGAGATGAAAATACCTATAAATACAAAACACCAACAATTTGGTTACGGACACTGTATATGGTTCTCACACCCAAAATCTAAAAGTTAGGATATAACTCTGAGAGTCATTATAAGATGCAGCTTTTTCTCTTTCCTTCTGTTATAAAGGCTTTGGCCATCTGTATTTTGCACTTTTGGATGGTTGGGCTAGCCTTTTAATTATTTCCAAGATATATGCTGCATTGGGGCTAGCTATTTTGGCTATCTAATTAAATTAAATTTATTTAGTTTATATGTTTTTTTTAAATTATGATTAGGGTATGATCTCAGAGTTCGCATAAGAGAAGAAGTCCATTTGGAAATGTGGAGTGAGTCAAGTAATAACTTTTAGATTTTTTGATTAGGGTGCTGTTTTTGGCAGGGAGTAACGTCTTGTGTAATAAAGATACATTGTTTGCATTACCCCTCACTTTTGTTTTGGTTTAGTTGACGTGGGAAGTTTTTCTCTTTGTGGGGGGGTTTGGGTTGCTCTGTCACCGGGGTTTTTTTTTTGTAGAAAGCTGAGCCTTCCCAAATGATCAGCCTAGGTCCCTGCGCCCCAGTATTTTCCTAGTCCTGAAATCAGAGCTCATTTTCGGGAATTGGTCAATCGGGAACGGTGGGTGCTAGGACCCAGCAGGTGCTTCTGACTGCGTTCATTGCAGCTGCCTGTAAGGGGAGGGCACTTACTAATGTCAGGCAGCAACACATGCGCTCTACCACCTGAGCCACAGCCCGCCCATGGAAGCTGGAATCTCCCTTTGCTCAAGAAACTTCCTCAAGTTCTCACTTGGTTCCCACCAGCCAATCCCCTGCTCTGCACAGAAAGTAGCAGCTCTTCCCTCTTTTTAAATTAAGCTGGCAGAGGTGGCACAGGCGCAAAGGAAGAATCAGAACCCAAGACTCTCAGCATGGCCGCCCCAACCTTCGCTGCTCAGCCACACTCTCAGCGCTGCTTAACTAAGGGGGTTTACAGACGTGACAGTGACCCGCTAGACCCGCTTTATCGCACTTGGGCCAGCGAACCACCGGCAAGTCTGTTGGGGGCCAGCCAGATGTTTTCCCGGACTGGCCCCGGGGTGCGTTGCTGGCTAGCCTGGGCTGGCTGTCCGGACCAGCTCCCAGGGCCAGCCCGGGCTAGCTGACAACACGGTCTACCCAATCGGGCCAAAGCAGGGAACAGTGTGTCGGAACGTCTGCTCCCTATTATTTATTTATTTACATTTGTATACCGTCCCCTTATGCCTATGGCATCTCGGGGTGGCTTCCAACAAGAATAAAAACAATTTAAAACAATAAAAAACAGCATTAAAACCCACAAATACAAAAACTTTTAAACAAATTTAAACACCCCCCCCAACCCATTAACCCACTCCCTCCGCCCCCACCTCCGAAGCCCTGAGAGAACAGTCATGTCTTACAGGCCCGGCGAAAGGCCAGCAGACTTGGGGCCAGCCAGGCTTCCTCCGGGCGGGAGTTCCACAGTCGCAGCCCCGCAACCGAGAACACCTATGGACCAGGATTGGGTCCATCATGACCGGGCGCCCTGGCCCCCATGGCTGCCTGCTATGCGTGGGGGAGGAACGCTGGATGGGGATGGGAAGACGTGTGTCCATGTGTTTCCCCGCCTCTCCCTTGATCCCGGCCTCAGGAACATTTGTTCCATGGCTGGACCCATTCGGGGATGCGTTGCCAGCCCCATCCTGTCCCAGGGAACCCGTGACCGCAGCGCTCTGCTGTTACGTCAATCAACACCCTAAGTGAGCAACTTCCAGACAGTTATATTATGAAACGTTATGGGAATAGGTTATTTCCAAATACCCCCACACGGTGACCATTCAGAAACCAGATCTTCTGCCTACTTTAACCAAGAACAGGGAAATGTTGAAGTTTCTCACCCCCACCCCCACCCCAAAAAAACTTTGAATAAGTGTCTCAATCTTTTATGAACAGGATTGCTATCCTTAAACGGTCCAAAATTAGGAGAACTGACTTAATTGTGCCATTTTTAAGAACAATTGGAAAATGGCGAGAGAAGCTGCCAGTGCTTATTAACAGGGAGTTGAAGGTTTGGGGATTCAGCACAGAACTCTATCCCGTGCGGCTGCAGCAACACACTGGCCTTCCGAAACAGAGAACTCACCAGCTGCCCACACTTGCACGTAGATTCTCTGGTGGCAAGTACGAGGTGGGTTTCATGGAAATCCTTCCCCCACACAACAGGATATATTATTATTATAGGGCTTCTCTTCCATGTAGTTTACTAAAGGAGGTCCCAACATTAAACCTTTCCCCACATTCAGGGTATTTATATGGACTTTATTCCATGTGAATTCTCTAATACCTTAGGGAGTTTTTGTCCTGGATGCTTTCTCCACATTCAATGCATGTTCTAGGGCTTCTCTCTTGAATGGGTTTGCTGGTGCTTCCCTAGGAATTTTTTGAAACGGAAACTCAATCCACATGTAAGGCATTTATAGGGCTTCTCACCCGTGTGGATTCTGTGGTGAACCCTTAAATCATTTTTGGCACGGAAACTCTTTCCACATTCAGGGCACTTATAGGGCTTCTCTCCTGTGTGAATTCTCTGGTGAATTGTAAGATAGCTTCTTTCACGAAAACTCCTTCCACATTCAAGGCATTTATAGGGTTTCTCTTCCGTGTGGGTTTTCTGATGGGTCTTAAGAACGGACTTATAACTAAAGCTTTTTCCACATTCAAGACATTCATAGGGTCTCTCTCCTGTGTGGGTCCTCTGGTGCATTCGGAGATGGAATCTAAATGCGAAACATTTCCCACATTCAAGGCATTTATAGGGCTTCTCTCCTGTGTGGATTTTTGTATGTCTATAAAGGATTGAGTTGTGATTAAAGCTTTCCCCACATTCAAGGCATTTAAAGGGTTTCTCTCCTGTGTGGATTTTCCTGTGTACAGCAAGGTTTGAAGCTTGACTGAAGCTTTTTCCACATTCAAGACATTCATAGGGGCTCTCTCCGGTGTGGGTTCTCTGGTGGCTCCTGAGATTCTCTCCTGTGTGGGTTCTCTGGTGGCTCCGGAGAAGCTCTTGCAATCTGAAACATTTTTTACATTCTAGGCATTTAAAGGGTTTCTCTCCTGTGTGGATTTTCTGGTGTCTAGTACGGGTTGAACGTGTACTGAAGCTTTTCCCACACTCGAGGCATTCATAGGGCTTTTCCCCAGTGTGGATCTTCTGGTGGTTAGTCAAGTGTGGTCTAGCAACGAAACACTTTCCACAGTCAGGGCAGTTGTAGGGTCTCTCTCCTCTGTGGATTCTCTGGTGGTTCCTAAGCTGCTCTCCCAAACTGAAACATTTCCCACATTCCAGGCATTTAAAGGGTTTTTCTCCAGTGTGGATTTTCTGGTGCGTAGCAAGGTCTGAAGCATAATTAAAGCTTTTCCCACACTCAAGGCATTCATAGGGCTTTTTCCCAGTGTGGATCTTCTTGTGGTTAGTCAAGTGTGCTCTAGCCATGAAACACTTTCCACAGTCAGAGCAGTTGTAGGGTCTGTCTCTTGTGTGTGTTTTTTGGTGCCTCTTGAGCTGCTCTTCCAATCTGAAACATTCTCCACACTCCAGGCATTTAAAAGGTTTGTCTGTGTGGATTCTCTGGTGCATCCTAACTTCCTCTTGCAATCTGAACCCTTTCCCACATTCCAGGCATTTAAAGGGTTTCACTCCCGTGTGGATTTTCTGATGTCTAGCAAGTCTTGAACGTTCACTGTAGTTTCTCCCACACTCGAGGCATTCATAGGGCTTTCCCCCTGTGTGGGTCCTCTGGTGTCTAGCCAAGTTTTCTCTAGCCCCGAAACACTTTCCACAGTCTGAACACTTATAGGGTTTTTCTCCTGTATGGATTTTCTGGTGCCGAAGAATTGCTTATTTACTACAGAGGTTTTTCCCACATTCTGGGCATCTGTTCCTCTTCTTCCCTGAGTCCACTGCACTTTTGTCCATGTTCTGGACACCTTTCTTATGCTGAATGGATTCACTCTTTCCCTTCCCCGAGGGGTTCCTTTTCTGAATCCCTGAGCTGCACCCGCTCTCATCGACTTCACTTCTTGGGCAAACATTCTCTTGGGTTCTTCCGGGTAACGTCCCAGGCGTTTCCATTTCCTCAGTGCCTCCCTGCTGGGGATTCTCCGCCATGTTCTCCCTCATTGTCCCACTCCCTGCAGAGAGAGAATCCAGGCAGGAGTCACTGCCTGTGCTGGGAGAGGGGGAATCTCAGGAAAGGGACATGAAATCCACCAAAATAACTGCTGGGAAATCCAGAGTCATCCTCATCCCCTCCCTCCCCACCCATGCTAGTCTCCATCAATTAGGGTGTCTCACCAGTCTCAGGCAAAATGTTCCATGGGATTCCTGATCCCGTCCCAGGTTGTTCCCCTGGCTCAGGGCCTCCCTCCCAAGGAGTCTCCTCAGGCTTCCTCATCTTCTCATCACCTGTGGAGAGAGAGAGAGAGAATCCAGATCATGGTCACTGGGGAGAGGGCAGAATGGGAGCGAAGGGGCCGGGAGGAGTATTCTGCCCCCACATCTCATGCAAACGCCTCGGGGAGGGAGATGCTGTCAGATGTTTCCCCACTAAAAGGACACAATCCACATGTTGGCCTGGAAGTCACGACATGTTTTTTGCTGGTTCTTGGCGGGGCAGAGACAAGGCAGGCCTGGGGGAGCTTGAGAAACATTAGCAGCAGTTTCAGCTTTTGCCCTTTACTCCCAGCTGTGTCTGAGCTGAGTTACTGGATCTCCCACCTGGACTCCGGTCCCTCAGGATCTCATCTTCCTCAAAGACTTGCAGATCTGAGATCCACGGCTCTTCCCCTCGCTCCAAGCAAACGATCAGGTCAGGTTTGGTAACTGGATTCCCTGCTTGGGAGAAAGAAAACAAAGAGGATCAGGAGGAATTAGGGATTTGTGGCACTCTGGGTGCAAAGCACATTCACTGGCCCTAACCCAGCCCCTCTCTTTGTGTGGGGAGGCAGGGAACGGCTGCAGGATGGGAGCACCAGCATGGGGGCCCATGGGAGAACCGGGCATCGGCCGGGCCACGTGGTGCAGCTGCTGTAAGAGAGTCAAGTAACGCTCAGACTGGGAGAGAAACTGGTGTCAATACTGAAGTGGGGTCCTTCACAGAGGGGGCTTGACCGCGGCCTCTGCTGGACTCCTGGATGCCTGGAACTCCCCCTGCTGAACCTGAACACCCTGCTCCCTCCCTCTGCATCTCTGAATTACCCCAGAAACGTTACCTCTTCTGTCAGGGTTTCCCCAGCTCCTTACTGTAGCAGAGCGCTGTCGAATTAAGGTGTTGGCCCTTTAAGGGGCTTAGCACCAGCTGAAAGGAAGGTGCTTCATGAATCTCTCTCCATCTTCCCTGCCTCTTTGCCCAGCCTAGATCACAAGCCCCTCGGAGCAGAGACCTGCCTCTCATCAGGGGTGAAGCCCCAGGCTCACTTCTAGCACCATATTAACACTGACGGGTCCTTGGGCCTGGCTCAACGGCTGCAGAGAATAAAGGAGCGCTGGCATCTCCCACCTGCCATCCCCTTCCAGTAGAAAAGCGAGTCGCCCCTCCCGGCCAGAGCCAGGAAGGGCTTGTCTGTGACCCTGCCCCCCCTTTCCCACATGGGCAATGAAAGGGTTAACAAAGGGGCGAGCTGAATGAGAATGGGGCTAAACCCACCCTAACCCCCCAGCCCCACACAAACCCCTCCAGCTTCCCCTCCCAAGCGGTGCCTACAAACCCCTGCAGCAGCTTCACCCCCAGCGCGTTACTGAGTGAGGTTCCTGCAGAACCAGAGCAGCTGGGGATGGGTTTTATTTCTGTTCTATGAAGGCCTGGACCGAGGGCAAGGCCCACTAGTCCCAGGGGCGGCACTTTGTGGGGGGGCGGCAGAATCAGCGTCACATGACCCGTTACCTCACACTATTGCCGGCTTGGCTGCCCTCCATGGGGGCCTGGGACATTGGCCCCCTCCTCATGCCCTTGGGCCCCCGTTCCCCCACGCTGCTGCCACCACTACCTGTAGCCATTAAGCCCCTGGCTGCGCAGGCGCAGAAGCCTGGCTTGGCTCCCACTCTTCTGCAGCTGCGCAGCCAGCCAGCTAATCGACGCTACTGTGTGTAGCCAGGAGCCGGCTCAGCTGGGGGCCGGACAGAGAGCTTTCCTGCACACCGCTCAGGGCCTCTGTGGGGGGAGGCAGGGGGAGGCCAACAGCTCCATATGCCCTGCCTGTGCCACCACCTCCTCCCTCCTTCTCCCCTGGGTGGGACAGAGGCAGGAGGGGGACTCCAGGCGGGAGACTCCAGGAGGTGTCATTCCCCCACCCTCTGAGAGTATGGGGCCCTGTGGCCCCAGCAGCCACCTGAGACCCAGCCCCAGGAGTGCCTGGCTGCCTCAAGTGCTGCCAACCCAACCCAAAGGCAGACATCTCGTGTGGGGGTGGGGGTGCCGGGGATTGTGTGAGCCGCCCTTCTCCCTTCACCCGTGTGTGTGTGGGTTCTGAGTGCGAGCCTCTCCCTTCCCCTTCGCCATCTGTGTTGTGTGTGAGCCCCTCCCTCTCCCCTTTGTGTGGTGTGTGTGGGCCCCTCTCCCCTTTGTGTGGTGTGTGTGGGCCCCTCCCCCACGTGTGTGTTGCGATGCGAGTTAGTCCTCTCCCTCCTCTGTGTGTGTGTGTAGGAGTTTGGCATCAGCAGCCTGAGAAGGGGCATGGGGCACAAAATCTCTAAGCCTGGCCCTGGTTTCTATGAAATTTTATGAGATTCTGGAGAGCCGGAAACTGTTTAAGAGAAGAGCTGCAGAGCCCCTGCCCTACCTTGCACCCCCGTGCTGCTGTGTCCAATCTCTGCACTCCAGGACTGAGCACCCGGAGGGAGGTGGCTAAGTCACATTTATACAGGATGAGGCCATAGTGGGGCGGTTAAGTCTATAATCGTGCACTTGGGGTTAAAAGCATGAAACCTGGCACACTGATACATTGATGAGCCAACATGGTGGATCCCAGTACGCACTGCCCCCTACTGGCCAGGAGAGTGACAAGTGTGTACTTCCGTCTTAAAGTGTTGTGCTTGTTTTGACCGTATACCTAAAGTGAAACATGCTTCAGTGCGGTAGCTGGGGATGTGGCAGCTATGGGCAGGGGTGATCAAAATTGATTAAATTTTTTTTTTAAAAACCAAAAAACCCAACCAAAAAAACAACCAGATTTTTATTTTTTTGTTGATGCTTTTTAAAAATAAATAAACAAACCTACATAAAGGTACAGGGAGTTGTCTCCCCACTCTGGGACTGCCTGGAAATGGAGGGGAAGGGGCTCCCTAGGTTGGGGCGGCTGCATTGTGCGGGCCTGGGAGACACACTCCTCCCATCTTCTGCCCAAGGAGACCCACAGAAAGAGACTAGGCAGCGCAGCGAGGGGTGGGGCGGGGACTGGCCTGCAGCAGCTACAGAGAGAGCAGCCTGCAAGGGGTCAGAGCAATTGCAGGAGTCTGGAGACGGCGC
This sequence comes from Sphenodon punctatus, assembly GCA_003113815.1. Lineage (NCBI taxonomy): Eukaryota > Metazoa > Chordata > Lepidosauria > Sphenodontia > Sphenodontidae > Sphenodon > Sphenodon punctatus. The sequence continues at coordinate 290,571 of QEPC01002375.1, forward strand.
TGGGATTCCTGCAACAGCACCGGGGTCAGGTCTGAATCCAGGACCACTCAAAGCAGCCACTCACCCCACTGTGCCTCCCTCCCACCCTGATCCCCAGTGCCCACCTGCCCCTCCCCACCCCACTGTGCCTCCCTCCCACCCTGATCCCC
>QEPC01002375.1:291074-302508 GCA_003113815.1 Sphenodon punctatus
GCAGAGCGGTTCTCTCCTGTGGGAAGGGGAGACTGGAGCTGAGTTGAGGCTCTAGAAGAGTGCATCTCTTCTACTCTGATCCCCCATGCCCACCTACCCCTCTCCACCCCACTGTGCCTCCCTCCCACCTTCATCTCTAGTACCCACCTGCTCCTCTCAACCCCGTGCCTCTCTCTCACCCTCATTTCCACCTGCCTCTCTCCACCCCACTGTGCTTCCCTTCCACCCTGATCTCCAGTGCCCACCTGCCCTTCTCCACTCCACTGTGCCTCTCCCTCACTCTCATCCCCCATGCCCACCTGCCCTTCTCCACCCCACTGTGCCTCCCTCCCACCCTGATCCCTAGTATCCACCTGCCCCTCTGCACCCCATAGTCATTCAGATGATGTCTTTTATTGGACCAACATCTCTTGCTGAGAATATACAAGCTTTAGGGCAATAGAGGACCCTTCCTCAGGCTTGTGAAAAGACAGAATGTATAACTGCACCAATACAAAACTGGTCTAATGGAAGATATCATCTGAACTACTTTGCTAAAAAAAAAAGAAAAAAAAAAAGATATAGACAGGTTCCTTCTTCTATCCCAGTCCCCTTTCAACCCAGGATACATTATTTATTTATTATTAAGCATTTATATAGCACAAGAAGTGTATCTGGTGCTTTACAATTATTTTTGGACAGCTCTCTGCCCAACGGGGTTACAGTCTAAGACGGACAAGGGTGAGGGGACACAGGCAGAGACAGACACATATTCTCACTGTACAGATGGGGAATTGAGGCTGAGGTTGTGACTTGCCCAAGGCCACCCAGTTAGCTCATGGGTAGGATGGTATTTAAACCCTGGCTTCCTCAGTCTACATCTGGCACCGTAGTCACTACCCCACACAGGCTCTCACCAGTGAGATCCAGAAATCTTTTTATATTGGAGGGGGGGGGGGTGGTCTAAAAGCTGACGGCCACTGCCCTTCTGCAGCAGTTTCAATGGACTGACAATGGCTCTGCTCATTCCTCTCGGGTAGAAGCCAGCGGGTGGTGCTGGGGGCTGAAACATCTANCTTTTTGCCATGTCCCCACTTCTATGTCTGATCTGGCTGGGGTGTCCAGACTGCAGAACATAAACATTAGTATGACCCAAAGGAGGGAGCATGGAGTGCGGGTGAGTGCTTTCACATTGCTCAATACCCCCCATCGTACAGCATGTGTTACTTTGCATTTGAACACCCTTTTCATCTAGAGAATTGTTGTAATCCCCAGCGAGAATACTAGTGTTCATTATCTTTTGCCTTTCCCTCCTGGCTGTACTGGTGTGTTTGAATGTTTTTGCATTCAACTCAATCACCCAGCCAAAAACTGCTTCTGTGAAGGGGGCATTGTCAGAAGCCTTTCTTGTGCCCTGCCCCCAAGTTCTGTTTGTACCTCCAGGAGCCCCTGGGTCCATATAATCGTGTGTTTCTCCTTCTGGGGAGTCTGACTTTGTGACATGGGTGTGAGAACCCTCAGACACCCCACCCCCACCCCGTGTGAAACTCTTGAGGATTCAATCTACCAAGTGCAGTGGCTTTCCCCTGGACACACTTAACCATTTCCTCCTCTCCAGTCTCTACTTCAGCAACGTTTCTCTGTGTCTTCTCAGGGTCTTTCACTGTCTCCTGAATAGTTGCATCTCCCTGTTCCTTGTTTGGTAAGACAGAGGTGCAAAGTTCACTCTTAGACCCATGCTCCTGCCCCTTTAGGACTGCAGGGTGCTGTATTTCCCGGGAAAGGTTTCCTGCACATTCCCACCTTCCCTTAAGGTAGAATCCTCCACCTCCTGGTTTGCCTGTAACTGCCTGGGTTCAGTTAGTCCCTTTCCACCTTCTCTTAACTTAGGACAACCAACCTCCAGGCCATCCTGCAACCCCCTGGGTTGAGTAGGGGCTTGTCCAGCCTCTAACTCTCTCCCCGTAGTGGTTACCCGGTTTGATCCTGCAGAATTTGGTCCCTCCTGTGTAAGGTGGGGTGCCACGTCCCGGGCTTCAGAATCAGGTTAGCCCTTTGTCTTCACTCCCTTCCGTTCCCCATGTGAGACAGGGACATGCAGTTCATTCCCCGGGTCTTGTCCTCCCCTGCCTTCTGGCTGGTTCAGGGACTCCTCCTTGGGGTTTTCCTGCTCCTTAGAGTTCACAGGTTTCGGTGCAGGCTCTGCGTGGCTCTCAGAGCCTTCCTGTAACTCTTCCCCTCCACTAGGCTTGCTCTCTGTCTCCCCATAGTCCAGGGCTTGGGTTTTTTCTACCCTCCCGTCCAACAACCATTTGTTTATAGCATTCCCCACCAGCATTTCATTTTTTGCCTTTTTGGGGAGTACAGCCACCGGGATAGGCCTCTTCAAGTCCTCCCATTGTAATTCTACAATTGCTGTGGGCAGAATATCCTTAATTCCTGTTGCCAGGGATACCATAACCTTTCTGTGGGTGTGTATGTTCTCTTTTGGGATGAAATCTTCCCTTCCCATAACCATGTGTGATCCATTGTCCAGCCTTCCTATACAGTTTATCCCATTCACTTTAGCAGGTTTTCGTAGCAACTGGTCCCCTGCGGTTGGGTTAGGGCTAATACAGTAATCATAAACTCCCCTAGGGACGGGTTGGACTACAGATACAAAATTCACACTGACAGTACCAATGATCTCATCTGACTCCCCTTTAGGGCCATGAAACTCCCTTTTGTGCGGGCAGTCCCATGCCATATGCCCCGTTTGCTTACACTTCAAGCACTACCTTGAATCATTATTCGAGGATTGGAAGGTGTGTGTTCTTTTGGAGTCTGGGCGATCCCTGTCTAACCCCACCCCCATTCTCGTTTGGGTTGTTCTGGGTCAGGTTTCCCTGCTCAGATTGTGGGGTTTTATACCCATTTTGCTTATGGTAAGACCCCTGCTTAGGTTTTTCCCCATTATTTGGCTTCCATTTCCCATAAGTTGAGATAGCATTTGCAATATATTCATCTGCCCTCCTCCCAGCCTGTTTGACATTTGTGATCCCGTGATTAAGCAAGTGCGATCTGAGATTAGGGATACAATTATTTAGGAATTGCTCGAGGATTACAAGGTCCATTACTTGTTCCTTCGTAGCCTTCCCTTGTGCATCTAACCATTTCACCCCATACTGATTTAACATTTTCCCCATATCCGAATAAGACATACCATCTCCCTTCTTAAAGTTGCGTAATTTCTGTTGAAAAGTTCCCGGAGTGATTCTGTACTCAAGAACTGCTTTTTTAAATTCCTCAAAAGTCAGTGCTTGATTTTCCTCCAGCTTTGCGTTGTACACATCTCTTGCTTTCTCTGAGATCTTGGGTATCACTAGATTGATCCACAAGTCATCTGGAATCTTTTCTCGTTGAAAGATGTGCTGGGCAGTTGTGAAAAATTTATCAATTCATTTATTTTCTTTGTATAGGGGCAGAAGTGCTGAACAGTCTCTGATCAGCTGTCTTCTGTCTTTTTCTTGGTTGCTTCCAGAGGGTATTGTGGGCAGGATTCCTGCATCTTTCTGCACTTTCAGGAGTGCAAGTTGATGCGGTCTCTCTCTTTTTCATTGGCTCTCATTTTTTCCAAGTCCAGTTCCTTGTTGATCTGGTATGGTCTGCCTTTTCCTTCTCCTCGGCTTTTATTTTTTCTAATTCAAACTGCATCCGCTGTTCTTTTTCCTTTTCTTCTGCTCTCATTTGCTCTAATCTGAGCTCCTGGTCCATTCTTATTCTGGCCGTCTCCACTTCATTGTCTGAGCCGTGCCCATGGTTGTCTCCAGGTGCTCCATCTCTTGGTTGTGAGTTAGGTGGAGGGGAGCCTGGAGGGGGGTTTTGCTCACCCGCTCCAGTCCCATCCATTCCATCCGTGCTCATCTCAAATTCTTGTATCAGTTGCCTCAGTTGCTTTTTAGTTTTCCCTCTATTGGGAGGTGTCTGGCTTGCACCTCGTTTTCCAATTCTGGCTTCGAGAGCTTGGAGAAATGCTTTGGCAGCCCTATTTTGGTATCTGTCCAACCCGAAATAAAAACTAAAACAACAAACTCAGCGCACTCTGTTCAAGGATCTCCTTATTCCACTCTGAGTTGAGTCCCAGATGGCACTGGCAATCTCAGTCTCTGCAGATATGGGATTTACTCCCCTCAGAGGATTCCAGTTGCCTGGCTATCCTACTCTACTTACTACACATTGGTTAACAAACTGAGCTTAACCCTTCTCGTTGGGCGCCACTGTCACGGGTTGGAGGTCCGCACCCTCACTTTACCGGGTTGAGTGACTCAGTTTCCCTCACGTACAGCCCACTTGAATCAGTTTTTCTTTCTGGTTGATTCAATCCTGGAGCTGGGACAACCCTTTTGTCACCCAAGGGCCCGATCCTTCCCGTTTACAGACGCTCTATTCTCTGGGTTCGCAAGAGTTTGAAAACTCAAGTGACTCGTTGTGTTCCAATGCTAGACACAGACACTTTTTCATAAAGATAAGAAGAAAGTTTATTGATTACATAAGCAAGATAGTTGATACAGAGTGGCTACTAGAAATCAAAGGTAAATATAACGCATTCCTAATCTATACTGGTTGAGTTCCTAGATAAGAATCTTACCCTACAAAAGTCTATTAGTTCTGGTCCCTTCTCAGTCACAGATGTAAATGACTGGATCTTCAGTCTTAGCTAGAAAGCAAAATCTTTCCTTTCAGTCTATGTTCCAGCAGTCTTCTTGCTGGCAGGCAAGATGGAGATGAGTTCTCAATAGTCACTCTCCAAGAGAGAGCCATGGCTTAATGGCCCTGCCTTAGATAAAAATTCCGAGTCGTCTTCCCGCCTTGGAGTCTGCATGGTTCGAAGCACGTAGGCAAAAGGCAAACAGGAAGGTCCATTTGCATCTCCACAGGTGTGTTTGGCTGTGGGGTGAATCCACAATCTTTATCTCTTTCCATTTCCTGGAGTTTCATCAGTGTTACAGTACATGGTTTAAGTTTTACAGGTCTCAACTGTAACATTACATATATGTTGAACCTTTCGCTTTACATATTTACTAGGCTTGCAGCCTACGTGTAGGCCAGTATCACACGTGAGACCCTATGTTCCTTCGTGACAGCCCCCCTGTAAGAACGCATGTGGGGCAGACACGACAGAGTCCCATAACATGCTTAGACTGGTGTGTCCTACCGGTGGGCGTAGGGATATGCAACACACACACACACACACCCTCTCATTTCCATGTGCTTGAATCCTATCAAAGTTATACCTTTGGATTTCTGAACCCTTTGTTAGCCCTGTGGGGTTAGGGTCATGTTCACGTGTTTTCCACCATTTCCTAGTGGAGTGGTGCTCAGCATGCAGTGTTTCTGGGTTCATTATCTTGTAGGGGTATACCCTGAGGTGTCTATGGCCCTCCGCCCCGTGTTGCATGTGGGGTTCCCGTGGCATATACCCTTCAAGGTACAGCAGTAGGTGTTTGCATAAGACTGTGACAAATGGGTGAGAACGCCATGTTAACCTTTGTTCCCCAGTTACAAACTTTGGCCATGTTTCCAAATTATCTGGCAGCCTGTCTGTCATTGGCTGTATTTCTTTTTGCCATGTCCCCACTTCTATGTCTGATCTGGCTGGGGTGTCCAGACTGCAGAACATAAACATTAGTATGACCCAAAGGAGGGAGCATGGAGTGCGGGTGAGTGCTTTCACATTGCTCAATACCCCCCATCGTACAGCATGTGTTACTTTGCATTTGAACACCCTTTTCATCTAGAGAATTGTTGTAATCCCCAGCGAGAATACTAGTGTTCATTATCTTTTGCCTTTCCCTCCTGGCTGTACTGGTGTGTTTGAATGTTTTTGCATTCAACTCAATCACCCAGCCAAAAACTGCTTCTGTGAAGGGGGCATTGTCAGAAGCCTTTCTTGTGCCCTGCCCCCAAGTTCTGTTTGTACCTCCAGGAGCCCCTGGGTCCATATAATCGTGTGTTTCTCCTTCTGGGGAGTCTGACTTTGTGACATGGGTGTGAGAACCCTCAGACACCCCACCCCCACCCCTTGTGAAACTCTTGAGGATTCAATCTACCAAGTGCAGTGGCTTTCCCCTGGACACACTTAACCATTTCCTCCTCTCCAGTCTCTACTTCAGCAACGTTTCTCTGTGTCTTCTCAGGGTCTTTCACTGTCTCCTGAATAGTTGCATCTCCCTGTTCCTTGTTTGGTAAGACAGAGGTGCAAAGTTCACTCTTAGACCCATGCTCCTGCCCCTTTAGGACTGCAGGGTGCTGTATTTCCCGGGAAAGGTTTCCTGCACATTCCCACCTTCCCTTAAGGTAGAATCCTCCACCTCCTGGTTTGCCTGTAACTGCCTGGGTTCAGTTAGTCCCTTTCCACCTTCTCTTAACTTAGGACAACCAACCTCCAGGCCATCCTGCAACCCCCTGGGTTGAGTAGGGGCTTGTCCAGCCTCTAACTCTCTCCCCGTAGTGGTTACCCGGTTTGATCCTGCAGAATTTGGTCCCTCCTGTGTAAGGTGGGGTGCCACGTCCCGGGCTTCAGAATCAGGTTAGCCCTTTGTCTTCACTCCCTTCCGTTCCCCATGTGAGACAGGGACATGCAGTTCATTCCCCGGGTCTTGTCCTCCCCTGCCTTCTGGCTGGTTCAGGGACTCCTCCTTGGGGTTTTCCTGCTCCTTAGAGTTCACAGGTTTCGGTGCAGGCTCTGCGTGGCTCTCAGAGCCTTCCTGTAACTCTTCCCCTCCACTAGGCTTGCTCTCTGTCTCCCCATAGTCCAGGGCTTGGGTTTTTTCTACCCTCCCGTCCAACAACCATTTGTTTATAGCATTCCCCACCAGCATTTCATTTTTTGCCTTTTTGGGGAGTACAGCCACCGGGATAGGCCTCTTCAAGTCCTCCCATTGTAATTCTACAATTGCTGTGGGCAGAATATCCTTAATTCCTGTTGCCAGGGATACCATAACCTTTCTGTGGGTGTGTATGTTCTCTTTTGGGATGAAATCTTCCCTTCCCATAACCATGTGTGATCCATTGTCCAGCCTTCCTATACAGTTTATCCCATTCACTTTAGCAGGTTTTCGTAGCAACTGGTCCCCTGCGGTTGGGTTAGGGCTAATACAGTAATCATAAACTCCCCTAGGGACGGGTTGGACTACAGATACAAAATTCACACTGACAGTACCAATGATCTCATCTGACTCCCCTTTAGGGCCATGAAACTCCCTTTTGTGCGGGCAGTCCCATGCCATATGCCCCGTTTGCTTACACTTCAAGCACTACCTTGAATCATTATTCGAGGATTGGAAGGTGTGTGTTCTTTTGGAGTCTGGGCGATCCCTGTCTAACCCCACCCCCATTCTCGTTTGGGTTGTTCTGGGTCAGGTTTCCCTGCTCAGATTGTGGGGTTTTATACCCATTTTGCTTATGGTAAGACCCCTGCTTAGGTTTTTCCCCATTATTTGGCTTCCATTTCCCATAAGTTGAGATAGCATTTGCAATATATTCATCTGCCCTCCTCCCAGCCTGTTTGACATTTGTGATCCCGTGATTAAGCAAGTGCGATCTGAGATTAGGGATACAATTATTTAGGAATTGCTCGAGGATTACAAGGTCCATTACTTGTTCCTTCGTAGCCTTCCCTTGTGCATCTAACCATTTCACCCCATACTGATTTAACATTTTCCCCATATCCGAATAAGACATACCATCTCCCTTCTTAAAGTTGCGTAATTTCTGTTGAAAAGTTCCCGGAGTGATTCTGTACTCAAGAACTGCTTTTTTAAATTCCTCAAAAGTCAGTGCTTGATTTTCCTCCAGCTTTGCGTTGTACACATCTCTTGCTTTCTCTGAGATCTTGGGTATCACTAGATTGATCCACAAGTCATCTGGAATCTTTTCTCGTTGAAAGATGTGCTGGGCAGTTGTGAAAAATTTATCAATGCATTCACTTTCTTTGTATAGGGGCAGAAGTGCTGAACAGTCTCTGATCAGCTGTCTTCTGTCTTTTTCTTGGTTGCTTCCAGAGGGTATTGTGGGCAGGATTCCTGCATCTTTCTGCACTTTCAGGAGTGCAAGTTGATGCGGTCTCTCTCTTTTTCATTGGCTCTCATTTTTTCCAAGTCCAGTTCCTTGTTGATCTGGTATGGTCTGCCTTTTCCTTCTCCTCGGCTTTTATTTTTTCTAATTCAAACTGCATCCGCTGTTCTTTTTCCTTTTCTTCTGCTCTCATTTGCTCTAATCTGAGCTCCTGGTCCATTCTTATTCTGGCCGTCTCCACTTCATTGTCTGAGCCGTGCCCATGGTTGTCTCCAGGTGCTCCATCTCTTGGTTGTGAGTTAGGTGGAGGGGAGCCTGGAGGGGGGTTTTGCTCACCCGCTCCAGTCCCATCCATTCCATCCGTGCTCATCTCAAATTCTTGTATCAGTTGCCTCAGTTGCTTTTTAGTTTTCCCTCTATTGGGAGGTGTCTGGCTTGCACCTCGTTTTCCAATTCTGGCTTCGAGAGCTTGGAGAAATGCTTTGGCAGCCCTATTTTGGTATCTGTCCAACCCGAAATAAAAACTAAAACAACAAACTCAGCGCACTCTGTTCAAGGATCTCCTTATTCCACTCTGAGTTGAGTCCCAGATGGCACTGGCAATCTCAGTCTCTGCAGATATGGGATTTACTCCCCTCAGAGGATTCCAGTTGCCTGGCTATCCTACTCTACTTACTACACATTGGTTAACAAACTGAGCTTAACCCTTCTCGTTGGGCGCCACTGTCACGGGTTGGAGGTCCGCACCCTCACTTTACCGGGTTGAGTGACTCAGTTTCCCTCACGTACAGCCCACTTGAATCAGTTTTTCTTTCTGGTTGATTCAATCCTGGAGCTGGGACAACCCTTTTGTCACCCAAGGGCCCGATCCTTCCCGTTTACAGACGCTCTATTCTCTGGGTTCGCAAGAGTTTGAAAACTCAAGTGACTCGTTGTGTTCCNCCCCCTGCACCACCACATCCCCCCCGAACCACACCCTCAGTGCCCCCTCTGACACCACCCAGCCCCCCCCCCCCCATGTGCTCGCCACACTGGGAGCTTGGGTAGAGGGAGGAACAGGGCTACGTTTAGTGGCTTGAAGGCAGTGGTTGGACAATTGCCATCTGTACGGCTGATAGAACTACAAGCGGAGTAGGACCAGGCACGCCAACCAAACCGCAGCAGCTGCCCTCTTCATCATGCATCATCATGCACACGACAGATACAGTGAAACTGTGACAAACAGAGAAGATCATTTGATCTTCACGGCGGGGTGCAAAAATGAAAGCTGAACCACCCCAGTTTCAGTATGGATCCATTGTTCTTGAAGTGGAACTCTGCATACTCCAGCTGGGAGGATCAATTCGGGAAGTATCTAGAATCACTTGGGCAGCTAATGCCGTGGCTGTTTAGCCTTGATCCCGTCTACCACGCACGGTGCCTCTCGGTTCACAGGAGAGAGGGGTTTGGTGGGGATTTTTGTTTAGTTGCTTGTTTGAAACAACAGACATTTAAACAAAAATGTTCTCCCTTTTATTTAGCCACTAACGTGATTTGGTTTTTTGGAAGGTGCCTTTTTGTGTTCAAGACTGTTTCAGATATTTTTGGATCCTGTTTTAGGTACTCTTTATTTTTTCCCTTTTTAGCATATATTTGTATGGGGTATTATTGCTTTTCAGACTATAATCTTTTGGGTCCCAGAGGCCTTTTTTGACTGAGTTTTTTAATATATACTTTACAGGTAAGCTAGTTCTTTTCTTTTTTTTGTTTCTATATAAAGGCGCTGTAAGTTTATTATAGGGGTTTATATGCAACTTTGCATCCATTTTTTACCATATCGCATGTGTTGACAGAGATCATATAGATTTGCAGATCCAATGCTTTTAATAATATAACAGAATCACTGATATGTATTGACTAGCTGTACATTAATTACAGAAAGGATGCTTAACACTGATTGTTGCAAGATAGGAGAGAAGTATATTATTTGTCATTTGATTATTGATTATTACTTTTTGGTAATTTGATGTAGCTATAAAAACATTATAACCCAATAATTAAAACATTTTAATTCTTTTTATTTCAGCAACTTGCGTGGCATTCATGATGGCATATGTGGATGTTTTGTTTGTCTTTAGCTTTAGAATTAAATTCTTGGATTGTCCTTGAAGATGATGATAGATCGAAACGTGCTGGACAACATTGACTGATTACTGGCTACACAAACTGACCACAATTTCAATGTCTTACTCAAATTATTTGTATTTCTTTCTTACTGTGTTATTTTCATGTTGTAAATATTAATATAAGTTACAGTTTTGAGATTTCATGGTATCCTATGCATTTTCTGTTTGTTAACCACACCGCTACCACAAGACCGATTGCTCCCTAGCTTGGTGCTTCCCAGCTTAGCGCTCCAACAACACGCTGCCTCCCACACTAGCCAGTGACACAAGGGGCAGCCACCCCCAAGATTCACTGCTGCATAGGGAGTGAACACTGAGACAAGCAGCAACCCAAAGGAGCAAATTGCCTTGGAGCATGTTCAAGTTTGCTCTGGAGCAGACCGTCAACACTGGGAGTGTTTGGGTGTGTCTTCGAGACAAGAGCAGCTTCCTCTCTAGGAAACATTCAGTGAGCATCCAGAGCCCGTAGAACCTGCTCTGGACTGGAGACTGGGGATGGAGTAGCATCTCCATTGGGTTTCTGACTCTCCAGTCGCAGAAGTGGGGGAGGAAACAGCCTTGCACCCATCCTGCGAGATGACAGGGCTGCGGTCTCCTGAAATGTAAAGGACTGGGCATCTGCTGAACTGGACCCCAGATCCCTAAAGCTTCTCATAACCATGGGGGAAGGATCCTTACCCAGCGAGGCCACGTTCTCATAATTCTCCTGCATGACGTTGCTGTAAAGGACTCTCTGCTCTGGGTCCAGCAGGGCCCCCTGCTCCCGGGTGAAATACACGGCCACATCCTCAAAGGTCACCGCCATCTGGAACAAGAAGTAGTCTCGCTCAGCTCCTGCCAACAGCACTTTGGGCCTGGGACCTGAAAGCAGGACAGAGACACGGCCCCTCATTGCACACACCGTCCTCCAATGGGAAATGGGGGGAGGGGCAATGGAGGGGTTTATTTTCAGCAAAATTCCTACCCAGGCAGAGGGAGAGAAAGTGCAGTTTGCAAACCATCCACGGGGTGGGACGATGCATCCGGCTTCTCCAGCCTAAGGACAGAACCAGCCAAACCAGCTCAGAGCAGCCCCTTCCCCAATGAAATCCACCCCCCTCCCCGCTCTTCTCCCTTGTGCCTCTGACCCCAGGGCTCCTGAGCAGCTTCTAGGAAGAACTTGTGGGTCTGAAACTCCCCAGTGTCTGGAGAGAAACCCCCCATTCGGGAGCCTCCGTCGGAAATAAGAATTTCCA
>QEPC01002375.1:312708-326764 GCA_003113815.1 Sphenodon punctatus
CCCCCCATTCCCCAGTCTCGCACACCCTCCCCCCTTTCATCCCAAGCCCCCAGCCTCTGCTCCCCGAGTCCCCCCCGTTTACTCACTGTGGTTGCAGCACAGGCAGGACTGGAGGCAGGCAGGCACCAGGCAGGCAGTTGAGTTCAGGGTTCAGTGGAGGCGCTCGGCGGCAAGATGGGCTGTGGTGCGCATGCTCAACTGAGTCAGTTCAAGCATGCACGCTGCAGCACATCCCGCCACCGAGCGCCTCCACTGAACGCCCAGGTGAGGCTTTGCATTGACCCCATAGGGCTCAATGCAAAGCTGCCGCAGGTGGGAAATTTCATCTCCCAGCGGTGCGCTTGGGCTGAACGCTCAGCTGCCTGGCTCGCGTTCAGTTCAAGTTTGTCCCTTCTGGGACTCTGGAGTCCCAGAAGGAGTCAAACCCAGACAGAGGCTAGTGCTCACTGACTGAGCGCTCAGCCTCTGTCTCTGCCGGCGGCTGAAATTGGCATCGGAGTGCCGCGCTGCTCTGACTGCAAAGCAAGCTGCAGCAGTCAGAGCAGCACGGCGTTCCGATGTCAATTTCAACCGCCCGGCAGAGACAGAGCGCTCAGTCAGTGAGCGCTCTGTCAGTGCGGCACCGGGGGGCTGGGGGGGGGGGGATAACAGGGGCAGGGCACTTCCCCAGGCGCCCTCAGGCGAGGGCCGCCACTGTTGTGAAGGTAGTAGTAATATGTAACAGGACACATATATAGCCTATATATATTTATATTTACATTATATTTACAGGACACATATATAGCCTCACAGCATATATTTAAGGGATTGAATCGTAATAATAAATATATCCTCACACAATAGAATAGAACTGAGCACAGAAATAAGTGTTATGAGTTTAAAGGTACTTTTTATAATAGAAATAGCACTACACTTGAAGCAGACTCCACATCACAGGGTGTTGACAGGTTTGCTTTACTTGGATAGTTTTAAGGGGCACCTGTTAGGGAGGCTGTTCGCTCCTGCTCAGCATTCAGACAGTTGATTTAACATCAGACAGAGGTAGGTGCTGTTGGTGTAGTTTTCTTTTTTTGATTCAGCAGAAGGTTAGCTACCTTTATTAGCTTTTTGTTATTCCTCTCCTTTTAGAAGAGCTCAACAACTTTGAGCATTATTCCATTCAGCATTTTCCCTCCTCCCCCTCCCTTTTTTTATCCTTCATTTTGAGGTTGTTAGAGGTCTGCGAGGTTTATACATTTTTGAAGAGGTTGTTCACAGGGCTTTCCTACTTTTGAGATGTATGTTCTGCATAGTTTTTTAGATTTTTCGTTATGTGTACCCCAGTTGGCACCTAATATCAAGACATAGGGTAATTTCAGACGTAACAATACCACAATCAACCACAGCAAATCCCCTGTGGTGGCCATTGGTCACATTATGTCTGTTGTGATTCCCGCCAGATGTTCACCCCAGTGAAGGTCCAGAACTGTGGTGGGATAGGGCCCCAACCATGGTTGGATTGGCCATGATCTGGGATGGGCCGAAGGTTACGTCTGTAACCTTCAGCCCAACCGGGTCGTGGTCCCGACCACGGGATGGGATTGGGCGCAGCGGCCGAATTGGCCGCTGTGCCCACCTGTCTCCCGGAGGGCGGGCAGCCGGGGGAGTGCGGGCTGTTCAGCTGCACATCGCACTGCACAGCCCCACTCCCTCCCCGATCCCCTGTAGGAATCAGGCCGGCACGTCTAAAGGACGGCCGGACTGATTGCTGACTGGGATGGGTACACCTGAAATTACCCATAGAAACAATTATGATATAGTCCTACAGATATGGTAGGATAATATTTTGGTGAGTTAATTTCCTCAGGGGGACCTCAGGGACCACCTCGCCCTCCGCGCCCCAGAGCAGCTCCTTCGGTCGGCCAGGGGTGCCTTCTTGGAGGTCCCCCGTGTTAAGCGGGGGGCCACAATGAAGAGGGCATTCTTGGTGGCCAGGCCGCGCCTTTGGAACTCCCTTCCTGAGGAATCTCTCCTGTCCCCTTGCCTGTTGACATTCCGGCGAAGTTGCAAAACCTGGCTGTTCGCCCAGGTCTTTGGGGAGGGTGGGAGGGGAGGGTGGGGTTTTTTTTAGCTCCCCCACCTGACTTGTTATTTATTATATATTATTTATGATATTTAGCCCTGTTTTAATATTTTAATATTATTGTTATGAAATGTTTTAAATTGTTTTTATTGTATTTTACTGTTGGAAGCCGCCCCGGGCTGCTTTGCAGGAGGGGTGGGGTACAAATCCATTAAATAAATAAATAAATTTGATGGAGGTCAGAGTATTTTTTGTTAGTTGTACGATATTTCCAGTGGCTATATTACTATAGGTGTTCTATAAATATATTCAAAAGGTCAGGCTATTTCCTTCATTCAAGACTGTTACATTTAGGGAATTTTGTTTATTAGTTTATTGTAATACACTGATTATAGCCTTGATTTAGGATCACAGAAGTAAATACGCGTTGATCTCTGCAAGTGTATAGCCATTGAGAGCAGGCTATATAAGGATTTTTTTTTCCCCTTTATGAATTTTTAAAGATTGGTTGCCTCCTGTTTACAGAAAATATTCTTGCACATTTTTGTAACCATACTTGTATTTGTTTGTATATACAATCATTTCCTTTTGTTGTTGGTATATTTCAGATTTTAATTGCACCCCTGCTGAAGGGAAATTTTCCAAAAGGCGTTGGGCTGTGATCATTGCATTGATTGGGAACATTATATATATTTATGGTTGCTTTTATTTTTGTGATCATTATTGTATTTTTAGAGTAACATTTATTCTTAGTAGCCTTGTTTGTCTTTCTGTTTTTCTTTCCTGGCTACATTGTATTCCCTTGTTTTCTCTGTATTTATTATGAATACATGTTGCAGGGCCCCTTCCTTCTTTGAACGTGCCAGGTGCAGAAATACGCTTTCCATTTCTTTCTTTATCACTTGGAACGTAGCCATTAAAGCAGCTTGGCATTTGGGAGTTTTTCTCTACTTTCTAGTTGTTGATCTGGTCTGCTGAGGCGAACTTCCTTCCTTTCAGGCCTCCTTTGTCTTCTCAGAGATTATGGCCAGCTGGGTTTGTTTTTCGACCTTGAACGGGTCACACTCTCTGCTAGAGTCTGGGTTCCTGGAATCTGCCTGGCTACTGCTTTCTCCCGTCCTTCTTATACATCAGCCCAAGAAACATCCTGTTATGGATAGGGGGATGGGGAAAGGATCTATGGCCCTAGAGGGACAGCCACACGCCACGGTAAACCCTTTTCTTCCACTTGTGGAGGCACACTCCTATGGTGAGGAAAAACACCCCTCAGGGTCTTATGTCTCTCGCGAGAGGGATGAGGCCTAGATCATCATGGGGGGGGGGGGAGATCACGAGGCCCTGAGCAGTACCCCCGCTCACCCACCACCACAGCCACCCTTACACGTAAAGTCTCTCACACACGTACCCAAACAAACCTGCACCCTGCTCCAGAAAGGGCTAGGGGAATGGCGGGCGGTGATGGGTTGTGAAGGGAGGAAGGAGTAGAACCCTCAGGGATATCGGGTCGGCGGAAGGGAAGGACTCTCACTCGGGGCAGGGGGACAAGGAGGGGACCCCACGCAAGAAGGTTCACACAAGGGATACCAATTTCCCCACACCCACACACAGTTACTCGCCTCTCTCACGCAATTCTCACTCACGCTCACACACCAGTCACTCCACAGAATCAAGCCTTGTTTGTTCGCCAAGCACAGGGGGGTGGGGGGTCAGTCTCACAGCGACGTTGATCACCGGCGCCGCATGTGAGACCCGGCCTCCCCTTTATGCAATCAGCGCCGCTCCTGCGTCTCACGCAGACACTCTGAGCGTCGCGGCGCTTCTGAAGGCCCCGCCCCCTCATCCCTAGCGGACTTACGTGGTGGCGCCGCCCCGATCGCCGGCCAGGGAGCCCCCGTCCCCGCCCTGCATTTCCTCTTCCCCGCTCCCGTTGGCCTCGGGGCAAGGACTCTCAAGCGGCCACGACCCGGCATGGGCCGCCGTCGCTGCAACCAGCCCCAGACCCTCACACATCCTTAGCTGAGCTGAGTTTCTTCAGGCCTCATCTTTCTTATTCTTCTGACCATGGCCAAACGGCCTCATTATTTCATAACAAAGACAGTAGCTACCTCATCCCTCTTCTAAATGTAGTCTGGGCATAGTTTTTTTCACAGATTGAGGGGTGAATAGCATCCCTTATAGCACCCCACTGACAAAGAACGTGTACAGTCGCTGAAGAAATTTTACTCTTCTGGTAAACGGATTAGTTTCCCCTCTTTTTCCAGAGAGTATGGTTTAAGTGAGGTGTTTGGAGTGTGTGTGCATTACATCCTAAAGGGATTAAAAGCATTTTAAGGTATCTTAAGGGTGAGGTGACAGCATGTGCTCTTTTCAACCCCCAGCTTTCTCCTTGTTACTGTTTTGCATTATACAGAAAGCAGAGTTGGGGGCCTCTCTGACCCAACTTTAACCCTTTGGGACCTACAAAAAAATGTTTTTCACCACCGTACCTTTGCTAAGAATTACATTTTACCAAAGGGGCTGCTTATTTTCAAAATGTCACCTATAAAGCCAAAATGCTAGCTTGTTAGCTGTCAGGGCCAGGCCTTGAACCTGTGGCCCTTGGGTGCTGAGGCACCATTCTAGCACCCTGCACAGGTCTGTAAATGCCCTGGTTTTTCTCCCTCTGTCCCCTCCGGTGGGGATGTTCCCTGTCTGTTGTGCCTCCCCCAGCTGTAGCCTGTTACCGTAGTCCTGCCCACCCCGCCGGCTTCCTGATTGGCCCCAGGAAGTATTTAAGCCTTGGTGTGGCCACAGGAAGCGGGTGGAGCAATGTCTCACACCTGCTCTAAGGTTTGAGATGTACATGCAGTCTTGTAGCATGTGCCGCTTCTCCTGCTGTGTGTTTTGCCCTGTATCCCTGTCTCCTCTCTAGTCTGCATGTGCTCCTCCAGCTTTTGCTCCCTAGCCCCCAGTCTCTTGTCCCCTGTTGTTCCCCTTGTCCCTGGTGTTCTCCCAGCTCTGTTTCCCTAGCCCATCGGCTCTGGCCCCTTGTTGTTCTCCTTGCCCCCATTGCTCCCCCCACTCTGGTTCCCTACGCCCTTGGCTCTTGCCCCTTGTTGTTCCCCTTGCCCCCATTGCTCCCCCTGCTCTGGTTCCCTAGCCCCTTGGCTCTTGTCCCTTGTTGTTCCCTGTTGCTTCCCCAGCTCTGGGCCACTTGGCCCCTATCACCCAATCCATGGGGCTCCCCCTGTTCCTCGTCGCTACCTATTACATTTCTCTCTTCCTGTGGGAGGATCTTGGTGTGTGGGTCTTAAGTCTGCTCCGTGACCTCGATGATGAATCAGACCCTCTCTGACATAGGCTTCCAGGCCTCAAGATGAGAGCAGGCTCTGGAGACTCCGAGACGCTCTGAGAGGTCCTTTCCCCCTACAGACTTCCATAGGCTCCCCTTCCCAGGGTCTCTCCCTCTTCCTTCCTTTGGGAGCACGGTCCTTCCCCCATCCTGGCCCCCTCACAATACCCTGGCCCCGTGATATTAACAGGGACTTGGAGAGTTTGGGGATTTACCACACAACTCTATCCTACAGCAATACACTGGCCTTCCCAAACCGAGAACTCACCAGCACATAAGGCATTTATATTATAGAGCTTCTCTTCCATGTAGCTTACTAAAAGATTACCTGACATTAAACCTTTCCCCATATTTTCTGGTGCCTCTGGAGCTAGTCTCCCAATCTGAAACATTTCCCACATTCCAGGCATTTAAAAGGTTTCTCTCCTGTGTGGATTTTCTGGTGTGTACCTCGAGTGAAGCTTTCCCCACACTCGAGGCATTCATAGAGCTTTCCCTCAGTGTGGATCTTCTTGTGATTAGTCAAGTGTGATCTAGCAATGAAACACTTTCCACAGTCAGAGCACTTGTAGGGTTTATCTATCTCCCCACCCTAACCCTCCCCTCCTCTGTCCCCTCCACCAAATGCCTGGCGGAACAGCCAGGTTTTACAAACCCAACAAAGTCAGCAGATCCGGGGTCAGGCGAGCCTCCTCCAGGAGGGAGTTCGACAGCTGAGGTGCGGCCACTGAGAACATCCTCTCCATAGTGGCCTCCCCTGATTTACTCTGGGGACCTCCAAGAAGGCGCCCCCAGCAGACCGCAGGGGCCGATGGAGGACCCAGGGAGTGAGGCGGTCCCGCAGATAGGCCGGGCCGAGGCCGGGTAGGGCTTTAAAGGTAAAAACCAACACCTTGAATCGGGCCCAGAAGAAGATAGGCAGCCGGTGCAGAGAACGAAGCAGGGCTGAACGAGCCCAAGGCCCTGCCTCATCAAGGGCTCGGTAGAAGGTGCCTGCTGCATGCCCAAAGGGGAGGGGGGACTACCCCTGGGAGCCAGCTAGCAGAAGCCTAGCTGAGAGGGACCCAGCTAGCTGAGCAGGCCAGGCTGGTGAGGGATCTAGAAGTCTGCTTACCTGGCTGGGAGCCTGGGAAGGATAGCACCAAGTCAGAAGGGTCTGCCGTAGAGGTACCTGAAAGATCCTGACTCTGTATAAGGATCCTGAGTCCGTATGGACTCTCTGTACATTGAGGAAAGGCTGGGCACACTTGTGGCTGAGATTCCGTGTGGGCTGGCTTCATACGAGGTGCTGATCCTGAAGAGACTTATCCTTCAGGGGCCCAGCCCTGTTACCCCCCACAGGTTACTTATTTATCCATCTCATTTATAGCGTCTGACCCTCCAGGATTCTCCTCTTCTCCTCGTAACTAAGCTCAGCACCGGCACCTGCAATTTCTCAGCTTCATGAATCTCTCCCTATCTTCCCCTCCTCTTTGTGACCGTGAACAATATGGGCAAGGAGGGGGAAATGGAAAAGGGGGACAGGGAGCACCCTCCGGCGCCCGCCCTACAAAGGGGTCTGACCCCAGTTCAAATTGATCACCTTGAGAGAGCGTTACGAGGGCACCCCCACAGGTCGGAAGTAAATTATGTGGTGCAAGGGTTTAAATATGGTTTTGTCATCCCGGCGGGCCCAGTTAGTCATCAGCAGTCAGTACAGAACTTGAAATCCATCAAGGGGCGCAAGGAACTGGTGAGAACCAAAATAGCGAAGGAAGTGGCAGAAGGCAGAGTGGCAGGCCCCTTTGAGCGCCCCCCCATGGATGATTTGGTTCTGTCCCCATTGGGAATCGTACCGAATAAAGCGATAGGTGAATTCCGAATGATCCATCATCTGTCCCACCACAGGGGAGGCTCTGTTAATGATGCAATACCAAAAGAGCTTATCTCAAATAAGTATGCATCATTTGACATGGCGGTGGATAGGGCAAAGGCGATGGGAAGGGGTGCCCTGCTAGTGAACTGTGATGTGAATTCAGCATTCCGCTTGCTACTAGTGCACCCCAGGAGCTTTCATTTGTTTGGTTTCCAGTTCGAGGGCAGGTATTATTACGACTGCGCCTGCTCGGCATTTGAACGATTCAGTTCCCTCATCGAGTGGGTCTTTAGGCAGAGGCTGCAGGCTGGAGACTCAACAAAATACCTGGATGATTTTTTAATTTTAGGGCAGCCCGGTACGAATGAGCGCGCATCTGCCTTGCAGCTGTTCCAGGAAGTAGCTAGCGAACTGGGCGTACCCCTGGCCCCAGAGACGATCGAGGGCCCGACAACATGGCTCACCTATTTGGGAATAGAGTTGATATGGAATGAATGTTGTCACGAGTACCAGAGGAGAAATTGGAAGGCCTGAGGTCAAAGATCAGGGAACCAATGGGGGCCCGTAAAGTTACAGTGCGTGCCTTGCCGTCGCTAGTCGGTAGTCTTAACTTTGCATGCTGGGTCGTGGCACCGGGCAGAGCCTTTCTATCCAGGCTGTATGGGAAACTCAGGGGTGAGCTGCTGCCCCACTATCGCATCTGAGTCACCAGGGACATCCAGGAGGATTTACATACATGGCTGCAGTTCTTAGAAGGTTTTAACGGGATCAGCTTCTGGAGGGAGGGGTTGTTGCTCCAGACAGACCTACCGGTACACTCGGATGCGGCGGGGGGGGCGCAGGCTTTGGGGTCTACTTTCGAGCCCATTGGTGCGCAGCCCCACGGCCAGAGGAGTGGCATGAGTCGGGAGTGACCAGGGATTTAACCTTTTTAGAATTGTTCCCAATTGTCACGGAGGGTGGGGGGAAGAGAGAATACAGACAGGGATGCAGGGATGGGGTGGGGCGGTCCCCCTCTCCACGTGGGCCCTCTATCTGGGAAATAAGGTCCCTCAGGGTCTTGGTTGGGTTTTCCCACACACACAGGAGGGCAACCCGACTCACCACTGGGAAGGAGAGGGAACCAATAGCCCCGGGGAGGGGGAGGAAGGGTGTCACGGAGGAACATAGGGTCACACACGTGTTACACGGGACTACACGTACACTACAAGTCTGGTGAATGTGTAATGTCAAAGGTTCCACATGTTTGTAATGTTGAAACTGAGAACTGCACAACTCGAAATAGGGCTTTGACACGTCACCAGCCTACAGGAAATACAAAGAGATAACAAGATGTGTTTTGGGGACACTTGACAGACAGCCTGTTGATATGTAGACTGACTTCCATGTTTACCTGGGTTGACTAAGTGACCTGATACAGGATTCCCCAAAGGCGGGAAATCCGAGACAAAGGAAGCTAAAGACTATTTAAATGAGCCAGTAAGGCACAAGAGGAGATTCTTGCAAAGCTGCTTCCAGAGAACATCTACATGTGAAAGCCAGCCTGGCAACGGCAGGTTGGAGGAACATGAACAGAGAGACAGGATTTTGCTCTCTAAGTCAGTGCCCAGTCATTCGCCTTTATGACTGAGAAACCAGAACTTCTGGACCTTGCTAGGGTAAGATGCATAATTTAGGAACTCAACCAGTATAAGTTAGGAATGCATTATGTTTACCTTTTATTTCTAGTTACCACTCTGTATCAACTATCTTGTTTATGTAATCAATAAACTTACTTCTTAACTTTATGAAGAAGTGTCTGTGTCTAACATTGGAACACAAGTGAGCAACAAGGGCCCTCAAGCTCTTGCAAACCCAGAGAGTAAAGAGTCTGTAAACGGGAAAGATTGGGCCCTTGGGTGACAAAGGAGTTTCATTGTGACAGACTTGAATTAGCCAGAGAGAGAACTGATTCAAAAGAACTGTGCGCAAGGGAAACTGAGTCACTCAAACCCGGTAAAGTGGGGTGTGGACCCCTAAACCCGTGACAGTGGCGCCCCAACAAGTAAGGGTAAGGCTCAGCTTGTGGACCAATGTGTAGAAAGTAGAGGAGCATACCCAGGTGACTGGACTCCTCTGAGGAGAGTAAATCCCAAAACTGCAGAGTCTGAAAGCCCCAGGAGCCGGGAACTCAGCTCTGAGAGTGGAATAAGCAGATCCTTGAACAGAGTGTGTTGAGTTTATTGTTTTAGTTTTAATTTCGGGCCAGGGAAAGTGACAAAATTGACAAAATAGGGCTACCAAAGCGTTTCTCCAAGCTCTTGAAGCCAGAATTGGAAAAAGAGGCACAAGCCAGACACCTCCAAACAGAGGGGAAAACAAAGCAGCAACTGAAGCAGCTGATCCGAGAATTTGAAATGAGCACGGAGTCAACCGACCACTGCTCCCTTTCGCTCTGATGGAACTGCAGGGCCCAGGACACCGTGTCAGGAAATGTGAGGGGGGAGAGGGAAAAGGGATCAGGAGTAGGGGAAGGAGGGTAAGGGGAAAGGGGCACAAGGGGCGTGGGGACAGGGAACACACTCGAGGGGTAATGGGGAACTACAAGGAGGAGGGAGGAGGAACAAAACTAGGGCAAGGGCCAGGTGCAGGGAGGCACAATCACGCAGCCTTCTCTCTCTCTCATGGAAGCAAACCACGGGGAAGGAAGGGGACAAGGCCAAGACTCAAGCACCCGGTACTCACGCACTCCAAGGAAAGGGGATGGGGAGCAGACTCTCAGGATTCTCAGAAGCAGCACAAGGGAGGAACAAGGATACGGGCAATCGTGGGGCCAGCCTCTCACAAGTGATTACCGCCGGCGGCTCATGGCTCTGCCGGTATATTTTATAGCTCTCCTTCTCGCCGCTTGTGCCTGCTCAGGGTGGGGCCCAGTCTGCTGCAGAGCCTGATGCTCCGCCAGGTGTACGCGGTGTCTGGGCGGGTCCTCACGCTCCGAGAGAGCCTGCGACAGTCCCGCCCCCCTGCTGCAGGGTTCTCCCGAACCTCCGTGTCTGCCCGCGGGATGCCCTGCAGCGGGGGGGGGGCGCTGCTCCCCCCATGTGACTCCAAGCGCGGCGTGACACCGATAGGCATAGCGCTGTTGCTGTGGGCAAGGCACTTTGCCGATCGCACGGTACTATTTCGGTGCGATAACGCAGCCGTGGTGCATGTCGTCAGTGCACTTTCGTCCCGCTCTCCACGAGTCATGTCACTGGTTAGGACCCTAGCGGGGGAATGTTTGAAGTCCAGTATTTTGTTCACAGCGCGGCATGTCCCTGGCATTGACAACTGGCTAGCCGATGCCCTGCCCTTTCTCAGTTTCAGACTAACTGATTCCAGGAAATGGCACCCAAGGCCAGGGATGTGCTGGACCCCCTGCCCCCTGGGGTTTGCAGCCTTGGGAAATAGAGATGCATAACATTGTGCAGGGATCCCTGGCTCCCAGAACCCAGGCAGCATTCAGTAGGGCCTACCGGGAGTTTCAGTCATTTAGGATAAAGAAAGGATGGGGGACAGGTTTCCAGATACCGGAGCCCGAGGTAATACAGTTTGCCATGGTTTTATATGGGAAGGGCCTTGCAGTGGGCACCGTTGTGGGAAAAATAGCAGCCATTAGTTTTGTCAGCAAGCTAAACCGATTCCCATCCCCAGACAACGGCTTTTATCTGAAATGGATATTTGAGAGTTGGGTGAGGGTGGCGCGATCCCCTCATATGCTGCGAGCACCCATAACAACACCTATCCTGGCCCAGATCATAGGGATGCTCCCGAGGGTGTGTCACGACGCCTTTGAAATACAATTGTTTACAGCAGCCTACATGTAACAACATATTTCGGAGGTTTTAGAGTTAGTGAGGTAGTCGCCAGATCGGGCAAAGATGGCGCCTGCCTCGCACTGGGGATAGGGGATGTAGAAGGGATCCCGGAGGGCCTCAAGCTTCGGCTGCGGAGTTCAAAGACCGATCAGAGGAGGAAGGGACAAACGGTCGAGCTGTACGAGTGTGAGCAGAAGGATATATGCCCTATAGAACAGATGCGGCGTTATTTTGATATCCGCCCGAAGGTCCAGGGGGTGTTATTTGTCCATAAGAACGGTACCCCCTTTGACCAGTTACCAGTTTACAGCGGTTCTGAGGGTGGCACTGGGCCGGGCGGGGTTGCCACTGTTAGGAAATAAATAAGGTGGCGTGCCTCAATTTACCCCAAACGGGATCGAAGGTTGCCAGTAAACAAGCCAAAGTATGTGGGTACAGCTCTATTTTATTGGCTAGACAGTTAACATCTAGACAGGGCAGTGTTCTCAGTTACAAACCCCAGTAACCCAGGATATCTTACGTGTCAGAGGCCCAGTCCGAGATGCAGGCTGGTTCAGAGGAGAAGGGGAGGGGGCCCAGCAGGCAGCTGGGCACAGTCTCTCGGGATCTTTGAGAGCATCGATTAGGATCAAAGACCCACGCGGCTCACTGCAAATGCTAGTGGCCGTTAGCGTCAATGACAAAGGACAGGGGTTTGGGCGTTCCTTTTTATAGCTTTATTTATTAGGGATACATGTTGCAGGGTCCCCTCTTTTGATCATGCGAGGCGCAGAAATCAGCTGACTTCATCTCTTTACTATTTGGAGCATAGTCATTAAAACTACTTTCACTTTCACTTTTGGGGAGTGTTTTTCCTTCTCCACTGCTTAATTGCCGGTCTGACCCTTTGAGGCTATTTATCTCTTTCAAGCCTTCTTTATTAGAGATAGTGGCCATCTGGGGTAGTTGGTACGGCCTTGAAAATACATTCTTCCTGATTGAGTGTGAGTTATCTACGACTTCTCCTTCTTATGGGCTTCTTTTGTCTGTGCCATCCTGAGGCCTATGTTTCAAGTTAGCTGGTTCACTGAGTTTGTTCAGGCCTCATGCAGCCTGTGTCTCTGACCATGGCCAATACTGCCTAGTTAATTCATAATAGCAAAACTGCTTAATCAATTCCTAATACCCCCTGGCGATTTTGGGTCCCACTCATTCAGGATAGGAGCGGGCACGACAGCAGCCGCAGCAGGATTACCTGAAGAGGCAATCAAGGCGGTAGGAAGATGGAGGTCCGGGGCGTATAAGAAGTATGTGAGACTGCAACAGCACTAAATGATTGTTTTTCCTGGTAGGATCCACGCCTGAGGGGGCCAGGCGATGAGTGGTGTGGATCGTGGGCCACAGCCTGGTGCGATGGGCCAGCAAGGACTCCCGTGGTTTGCATCTGGGGCTAGATGACATAGCAAGGTTAAGATGAATGCACTGGAGCCAGCTGCTCCCCATGTTGGGAGGTTTAAGACACACACCTGCACCACATATCAGTAATTCACCTGGGAGAAAATGACCGAACAGAGCGAAAAGGGGTCAGGTTGATAATCCAGATCAAGGAGGATTTGTTGATCATCAGACGGTGGTTTCAGGGAGTCCATATAGTGTGGACCAGTTTTATACCAAGGATAAAGTGGGAAGCGGCTATAAATATTGATAGAACTAGATGAAATATTAAAAGGGAAATAGACTAGTTAAGTGGATGCAGGGTTTGGAAGGCACTGCCATTAGACGTACATAAATAGGTTATAGGCGCTTAGATTTATTTAGGGAACACGGGGTGCATTTGTCACCGGCTGGAAATGAGATATACCCGGAGGGACTAACTGCACACTTGAGGTGCTTGTTGGTTGACTAGGCGGTGGGTGTCGGGGGAGTGGTTAGTCTCCCCCTTTATGGCAGGGGTCCAGTATGCTATTGTAGGATAAATTAGAATAGAATAGAATAGGTTAGGAAGAGGCATCTCCTTATGAGATGGGGAGGTGATACTTGGTGTAATGCGGGGCACAGCATGCACTGGGGTCAGGACTCCTGGGGAGGGTTAGAAAGGACATGCGCTGTCCTCATACCTTGGGGGCACTTACCTCCTTACTCATGCCCAGGGTTGGGCTTTTACCCCCCTGTTCTGCCAGAGCCAGGGTGCTGTCGAAGGGGGGGGAGGTTGTTGTTGTTGAGGTACTGAAACTGGAGGGCATATCTAGATCAGTGCCTGAGTTAACAAGTTAAACAAGTAGCTAGCATACTGGACCCGAATTGCTTGGGGCAATTACCCACCTGCCTATTTCATATATTTGGTTCAATAAAGAGTACGGTCAGTTTACAACCCATTTACAGTCTCTGTGTCTCTTTGGGGGTGCGCCGACTAAGACCTACTACTCCACATTAATCAAATCTCACTCCTGCAACCCTCTCTGTCTCGTCTCAATATTTTCTTCTTTTCTGAAGCCTGCCTGTCCTCTGCCTCCCTCCTCTCTCTGCACAAGATCTTCTTTCCTTCAACAAGATTGATAAACTTTGCTTTGTTATTGCTTCTCAACCCTCTCCCTCGCCCACTTCATTCCCTGCTATTGCCCCTGCTGCCTCTCTTCTCCTTCTCCCCAGCTTCCCTTGATGAGGTCACATCCCTCCTCACTTCATCCAACCCCTCCACTTACCCCCTTTGACTCCATCCCCTCTTGCCTCCTACTGGTGATTGACATTGCTGCACCTTCGTTCCCAGCATTTGCCTCATTTTGCTCCTACCCTTTGCTTCCAAGCTCCGGGAGTGGGCTGTCTACACACTGTCTTGATTTCCGTTCTTCAGATTCCTCCCTTGATCCCTTTCAATCAGGCTTCCGTCCTCTCCACTCGAGTGAGACGGCCCTCGCCAAAATCAGTGTCACAGATGACTTTCTCTTAGCTAAGTCTAAGGGCCTCTACTCCATTCTTGTCCTCCTCGATCTCTC
>QEPC01002375.1:329290-341244 GCA_003113815.1 Sphenodon punctatus
GCCACCTTGATAACAATGACAATGGCCAGGACCCTCAGGAAGTGACCTCAGGCCTCCTGTGAGGAAGAAGAAGGAAGTTCTTCTTCAAGAATTAGCTCTCTTCCATTTTGGACTTGAACAAGTTAACAGCTCAGGAGAGGAGCTCCTGCAAGATTGCAAACTATGGACTAAAGACTTGGCTATGAACTAAGATTTGAACCCGGTCTTCAACTTCCAGACCGAGACAGCATCTGATGGACCTGTATTGTACCTCTTAGGGTAAGAGACAGTCAGGGAATATCAGTGGATTTAGAATGCGTGGACATTGTTTGATTTATGGACTTGCACTATCTGATCAACAGCCTTGTACTTGTATGTACTCAATATATGTTTTATAATCAAGCCTAGCGTGCTTGTGTCGTTATTTGGCCTTGAGGTATTCACTTGGGGGTACTCCTATCTAGGTGAGAGCCTAGACGAACCTTTTTCATAAAAGACAACCCCACTGCAAAGTCTTCCAAGCCACAGGTGGCCAGAGAACATTCTCTGCGTTACGGCTGGGCAGGGAGATCAGGGGGAGGCTCGGCTAGGGGTGTGGACCTCTGGAAGCTCCCTGATTGCAGTGAAGGTTTTCTGATCACTTGGGGACCCACGCGGGCACAGGCAACTGGGCTGTGGCTGGCCTGGTGGGCAAACGGGGGGCAGCCTCTGAAAGGAGTGAGGGCCCCCAACCCCGGTGACAAACCCTTTCATTGCCCATATGGGAAAGGGGGGCAGGGTCACAGACAAGCCCTTCCTGGCTCTGACTAGGAGGGGCGATTCACTTTTCTACTGGAAGGGGATGGCAGGTGGGAGATGCCAGCGCTCCTTTATTCGCCGCAGACGTTGAGCCGGGCCCAAGGACTCGTCACTGTTAATATGGTGCCAGAAGCGAGCCTGGGGCTTCACTCCTGATGAGAGGCAGGTCCCTGCTCTGAGGGGTTTGTGATCTAAGCTGGACAAAGAGGAAGGGAAGATGGAGAGAGATTCATGAAGCACCTTCCTTTCAGCTGGTGCTAAGTCCCTTAAAGGGCCAACACCTTAATTCGACAGCGCTCTGCTACAGTGAGGAGCTAGGGAAACCCTGACAGAAGAGGTAACGTTTCTGGGGTAATTCAGAGATGCAGAGGGACGGAGCAGGGTGTTCGGGTTCAGCAAGGGGAGTTCCAGGCACCCAGGAGTCCAGCAGAGCCCGCAGTCAAGCCCCCTCTGTGAAGGACCCCACTTCAGTATCGACACCAGTTTCTCTCCCAGTCTGAGCATTACTTGACTCTCTTACGGCAGCTGCACCGCGCGGCCCGGCAGATGCCCGGTTCTCCCATGGGCCCCCATGCTGGTGCTCCCATCCTGCGGGGGTTCCCTGCCTCCCCACACAAAGAGAGAGGCTGGGTTAGGGCCAGTGAATGTGCTTTGCACCCAGAGTGCCACAAATCCCTAATTCCTCCTGATCCTCTTTGTTTTCTTTCTCCCAAGCAGGGAATCCAGTTACCAAACCTGACCTGATCGTTTGCTTGGAGCGAGGGGAAGAGCCGTGGGTCTCAGATCTGCAAGTCATTGAGGAAGATGAGATCCTGAGGGACCGGAGTCCAGGTGAGGGATCCGGTAACTCAGCTCAGACACAGCTGGGAGTAAAGGGCAAAAGCTGAAACCGCTGCTAATGTTTCTCAAGCTCCCCCAGTCCTGCCTTGTCTCTGCCCCGCCAGGAAGCAGCAAAAAACATGTCGCGACTTCCAGGCCAACATGTGGATTGTGTCCTTTTAGTGGGGAAACATCTAACGGCATCTCCCTCCCTGAGGCTTTTGCATGAGATGAGGGGGCAGAATACCCCTCCCGACCCCTTCGCTCCCATTCTGCCCTCTCCCCAGTGACCATGAGCTGGATTCTCTCTCTCTCTCTCCACAGGTGATGAGAAGACGAGAAAGCCTAAGGAGACTCCTTGGGAGGGAGGCCCTGAGCCAGGGGAACAACCTGGGACGGGATCAGGAATCCCATGGAACATTTTGCCTGAGGCTGGTGAGACACCCTAATTGATGGAGACTAGCATGGGTGGGGAGGGAGGGGATGAGGATGACTCTGGATTTCCCAGCAGTTATTTTGGTGGATTTCATGTCCCTTTCCTGAGATTCCCCCTCTCCCAGCACAGGCAGTGACTCCTGCCTGGATTCTCTCTCTGCAGGGAGTGGGACAATGAGGGAGAACATGGCGGAGAATCCCCAGCAGGGAGGCGCTGAGGAAATGGAAACGCCTGGGACGTTACCCGGAAGAACCCAAGAGAATGTTTGCCCAAGGAGTGAAGTCGATGAGAGCGGGTGCAGCTCAGGGATTCAGCAAAGGAACCCCTCGGGGAAGGGAAAGAGTGAATCCATTCAGCATAAGAAAGGTGTCCAGAACATGGACAAAAGTGCAGTGGACTCAGGGAAGAAGAGGGGCAGATGCCCAGAATGTGGGAAAAACCTCTGTAGTAAATACGCTGTTCTTCGGCACCGGAAAATCCATACAGGAGATAAACCCTATAAGTGTTCAGACTGTGGAAAGTGTTTCGGGGCTAGAGAAAACTTGGCTAGACACCAGAGGACCCACACTGGGGGAAAGCCCTATGAATGCCTCGAGTGTGGGAGAAACTACAGTGAACGTTCAAGTCTTGCTAGACATCAGAAAATCCACACGGGAGTGAAACCCTTTAAATGCCTGGAATGTGGGAAAGGGTTCAGATTGCAAGAGGAAGTTAGGATGCACCAGAAAATCCACACAGACAAACCTTTTAAATGCCTGGAATGTGGAGAATGTTTCAGATTGGAAGAGCAGCTCAAGAGGCACCAAGAAACGCACACAAGAGACAGACCCTACAACTGCTCTGACTGTGGAAAGTGTTTCATGGCTAGAGCACACTTGACTAACCACCAGAAGATGCACACTGGGAAAAAGCCCTATGAATGCCTCGAGTGTGGGAAAAGCTTTAGTCACGCTTCAGACCTTGCTATGCACCAGAAAATCCACACAGGAGAGAAACCCTTTAAATGCCTGGAATGTGAAAAATGTTTCAGATTGCAAGAGCTTCTCCAGAGCCACCAGAGAACCCACACAGGAGAGAATCTCAGGAGCCACCAGAAAATCCACATCGGAGAGAGCCCCTATGAATGTCTTGAATGTGGAAAAAGCTTCAGTCAAGCTTCAAACCTTGCTGCACACAAGAAACTTCACACAGGAGAGAAACCCTTTAAATGCCTTGAATGTGGGGAAAGCTTTAATCACAACTCATACCTTTATAAACATAAAAGAATCCATACAGGAGAGAAGCCTTATAAATGCCTTGAATGTGGAAAATGTTTCACGTTGGGATGCCATCTCCGGATGCATCAGAGGACCCACACAGGAGAGAGACCCTATGAATGTCTTGAATGTGGAAAAAGCTTTAGTTATAAGTTCGTTCTTAAGACCCATCAGAAAACCCACACGGAAGAGAAGCCCTATAAATGCCTTGAATGTGGAAGGAGTTTTCGTGAAAGAAGCTATCTTACAGTTCACCAGAGAATTCACACAGGAGAGAAGCCCTATAAGTGCCCTGAATGTGGAAAGAGTTTCCGTGCCAAAAAAGATTTAAGGGTTCACCACAGAATCCACACGGGTGAGAACCCTTATAAATGCCTTACATGTGGATTGAGTTTCCGTTTCAAAAAATCCCTAGGGAAGCACCAGCAAACCCACTCAAGAGAGAAGCCCTAGAACATGCCTTGAATGTGGAGAAAGCTTCCAGAACAAAAACTCCCTAAGGTATCATTAGAGAATTCACATGGAATAAAGTCCATATAAATACCCTGAATGTAGGGAAAGGTTTAATGTTGGGACCTCCTTTAGTAAACTACATGGAAGAGAAGCCCTATAATAATAATATATCCTGTTGTGTGTGGGGAAGGATTTCCATGAAACTCACCTCGTACTTGCCACCAGAGAATCTACGTGCAAGTGTGGGCAGCTGGTGAGTTCTCTGTTTGGGAAGGCCAATGTGTTGCTGCAGCCGCACAGGATAGAGTTCTGTGCTGAATCCCCAAACCCTCAGCTCCCTGTTAACAAGCACTGACAGCTTCTCTCACCATTTTCCAATTGTTCTTAAAAATGACATGATTGGGGGGCGCGCTGAGCATGCGCATGGTGTAGCCGCATCGGGAAACAGCTCCGTCCCGCCCGACACAAAGAACTAAAAATAAACGCGATCCCCGACCTCCCTTCCAGCTAAAAGCGGCTTCCCTGATGAGCAGAAGAACCCGCCGCAAATTCCAGCTGCAAAAAAGGCAGGTAGCTAGAGACACTATTCAAGCCTTCTGCAGGACGCAGGAGAGGGTCCCCCTGGGGCATATTGAGGCAGCCAAAATGGTGGCGGCGCGGGAAAACAGGGAGCCTGAAACGGAGGTGGAGGGAGATGCCATCCCTTACCTAATAAACCTGACTAAAATGCTGAAACATCAGGAGGAAGTGGCCAAGGCAGACAGAGACATGATAAAAGAAGGTATGAACAAAGTGATAGCTGCTTCAGATACTTTAAACAAGAAATTTGACTCTGGCCAAAAGGGTCTCAGAGATGGAAAATAGAATTGGTAATCAGGAAGATGCCTCGGGGAAACATGAAGGGCAAATAAAAAAAATGGAGGGTCAGGTCTCAAACTTAATGCATAAAATCGAGGACCTAGAAAATCATAGCAGAAGGTGCAATATTAAGATCATAGGGGTCCCGGAACAGGAAGACTCCAGGGGGGGGAGAGAGTTGGTGACAGACATCAAACAAGCCTTTCCCACCAATACAGAGCTGCATGATATTGAAATTGAGAGGGCGCACCGGGCTCTTAGACCCAAGCCACCTGAGAGAGACCCCCCCCACGCGCCATAATATTCAAATGTTTAAGATACACAGACAAAGAGGCAGTTCTGGCAGCAGCAAGAAAGATCAGAGAGCTCCAATACAAAGGGAATAAAATCTTTTTTTACCGAGACCTAGCTACGGAGACACTCAATAAAAGAAAGGTATGGCGAGACTACCTCACCCTCTTCTACAAGAACGGATTAAAAGCCCGACTGATATTTCCTGCCAAGTTCGCATTTTACCATAAGGACAGGCTCAGAGTATTTGCACAAGTGCCACAATTGGAAGCGTACATGCAGTCTGCAATGTCAGACTTGGCATGGGCTCAGCCAAAAACATGTGGACAATCCCAAAATTAATAAGCCTTTTCCCCGGATGCGTTGTCAGAATGTTCAGAGCTTGAAAGGAGGACTGGGGTACAAGGATATGAAATCTAATAGGAACAAGCAGCAATGCAGAGGGGGTCTGCCCCCAAATACTTCTTCAAATGAAAATGCTAGTTAACTGCAAAGAGCAATATCTCAGAGGCTAAGGGTCACTTTTCTTCTGCCCTGCAAGCAAACCAAAATTAAAATAAAATAAGAACATATGGAGGGTGGAATAAAGGAAATACGAAGCCACAAGGAGCGCAATTTAGAGAAGAAAAGAACGCTGGTAATCTCAGATGTGGTCAGTAGGTGGCACAAAAAGACCATTCTGTCGTGTATGAAGCCTGTTTGGTCTACTGAAACTATGTCTTTGATGCAGAACTGTAGTCTGTTGGCTAGGATTTTGGTAAAGATTTTATAGTCCGAATTTAGCCGGGATATGGGTCTGTACCCTGAGCATTCTTCTTTGCTTTTACCGCTTTTATGGCATAGAGTTATGTTGGCTTCGTAGAAAGAGGGGGGGCAAGCTGTCACCTCTTATGATGGACCAGAAGGCCTCCTCCATACCGGAGACTATTTCATTACTGTATAGTTTGTAAAATTCAAAGGGGAAGCCATCCGGTCCAGTAGCTTTGTTGTTGGAGAGTTCCTTTATTGTAGATTTTATCTCTTCCTGCGTTATAGGACTGTTAAGATATTCTATCTGTTTTTTTGTCAACTGGGGTATTTTAAGTTCGTTTAAAAAGCCATCTATTTGGTCTGCCGCTGGGTTGGTCGATTGGTATAAATCTGAGTAGAATTGCAAAAATCTGAGTCTCATATCTTTATCAGTTAAATTCTTGTTACCCGCTTTGTCTCTGATGTGGGAAATATAGTTTCTGTCTCTGGCTGCATGTAAGATGATGTTCTTGGCTGCCATTCATTGCATCGTAAGCAAATGGAAGACACCTGAAGGCCCATCGAGTTTGGAGTGGATCAATAGACTCTGGTTCGTGCTGTCCATGGAACGGATAGCCGCAGGATTAGAGGAAAAGCTCGAGGAATTTTACACGACTTGGACTCCAAGTTGGAACTTAATCACAGAGAATATTGAAATGGAAAAAATTGAACTGGCCTTAAATCTAAAATCTATATAAAAAGTGTTGACTCAGGGAAAAAACACAAGGACTCAGTTGCAGAGATTAGGTTTAGTTTATTTCCTTTCATCTTATATTTGTTAGCTTTTCTTTTCTTTGTTAATGGAATTTATTTGACATAGATTGTACCTTTATTAATGTAAGTCCAGTATTCCTATTTTAGTTGTTTGTTATTTGAACAGTAATAAACATAATTAAAAAAAAAAAAAAAGACATGATTAAGTCAGTTCTCCTAATTTTGGACCATTTAAGGATAGCAATTCTGTTCATAAAAGATTAAGACACTTATTCAAAGTTTTTTTGAGGGGCTGGGGGGAGAAACTTATTTCAACATTTCCCTGTCCTTGGTTAAAGTAGGCGGAAGATCTGGTTTCTGAATGCTCACCGTGTGGGGGTATTTGGAAATAACCTATTCCCATAACGTTTCATAATATAACTATCTGGAAGTTGCTCACTTAGGGTGTTGATTGACGTAACAGCAGAGCGCTGCGGTCACGGGTTCCCTGGGACAGGATGGGGCTGGCAACGCATCCCCGAATGGGTCCAGCCATGGAACAAACGTTCCTGAGGCCGGGATCAAGGGAGAGGCGGGGAGACACATGGACACGCGTCTTCCCATCCCCATCCAGCGTTCCTCCCCCACGCATAGCAGGCAGCCATGGGGGCCAGGGCGCCCGGTCATGATGGACCCAATCCTGGTCCATAGGTGTTCTCGGTTGCGGGGCTGCGACTGTGGAACTCCCTCCCGGAGGAAGCCTGGCTGGCCCCAAGTCTGCTGGCCTTTCGCCGGGCCTGTAAGACATGACTGTTCTCTCAGGCCTTCGGAGGTGGGGGCGGAGGGAGTGGGTTAATGGGTTGGGGGGGGTGTTTAAATTTGTTTAAAAGTTTTTGTATTTGTGGGTTTTAATGCTGTTTTTTATTGTTTTAAATTGTTTTTATTCTTGTTGGAAGCCACCCCGAGATGCCATAGGCATAAGGGGACGGTATACAAATGTAAATAAATAAATAATAGGGAGCAGACGTTCCGACACACTGTTCCCTGCTTTGGCCCGATTGGGTAGACCGTGTTGTCAGCTAGCGCGGGCTGGCCCTGGGAGCTGGTCCGGACAGGCAGCCTGGGGTAGCCAGCAACACACCCTGGGGCCAGTCCGGGAAAACATCTGGCTGGCCCCCAACAGACTTGCCGGTGACTCGCTGGCCCAAGTGCGATAAAGCGGGTCTAGCGGGTCACTGTCACGTCTGTAAACCCCCTTAGTTAAGCAGCGCTGAGAGTGTGGCTGAGCAGCGAAGGTTGGGGCGGCCATGCTGAGAGTCCTGGGTTCTGATTCTTCCTTTGCGCCTGTGCCACCTCTGCCAGCTTAATTTAAAAAGAGGGAAGAGCTGCTACTTTCTGTGCAGAGCAGGGGATTGGCTGGTGGGAACCAAGTGAGAACTTGAGGAAGTTTCTTGAGCAAAGGGAGATTCCAGCTTCCATGGGCGGGCTGTGGCTCAGGTGGTAGAGCGCATGTGTTGCTGCCTGACATTAGTAAGTGCCCTCCCCTTACAGGCAGCTGCAATGAACGCAGTCAGAAGCGCCTGCTGGGTCCTAGCACCCACCGTTCCCTATTGACCAATTCCCGAAAATGAGCTCTGATTTCAGGACTAGGAAAATACTGGGGCGCAGGGACCTAGGCTGATCATTTGGGGAGGCTCAGCTTTCTACAAAAAACAAAACCCGGTGACAGAGCAACCCAAACCCCCCCACAAAGAGAGAAACTTCCCACGTCAACTAAACCAAAACAAAAGTGAGGGGTAATGCAAACAATGTATCTTTATTATACAAGACGTTACTCCCTGCCAAAAACAGCACCCTAGTCAAAAAATCTAAAAGTTATTACTTGACTCACTCCACATTTCCAAATGGACTTCTTCTCTTATGCGAACTCTGAGATCATACCCTAATCATAATTTTAAAAAAACATATAAACTAAATTAATTTAATTTAATTAGATAGCCAAAATAGCTAGCCCCAATGCAGCATATATCTTGGAAATAATTAAAAGGCTAGCCCAACCATCCAAAAGTGCAAAATACAGATGGCCAAAGCCTTTATAACAGAAGGAAAGTAAAAAAAAGAAAAAGCTGCATCTTATAATGACTCTCAGAGTTATATCCTAACTTTTAGATTTTGTCAATAGGGTGTGAGAACCATATTCAGTGTCCGTAACCAAATTGTTGGTGTTTTGTATTTATAGGTATTTTCATCTCCTTTTAAAAGAATATATAACGTTGTTGTTATGACCCATTGAGAAAGGGGCTGGGCCCCGAAACGCGGCTGGGTTGGTTTTCTTAGGATTTCTACTGTCATTTACTTTATATATCTTATTCTTTTTAAAGACAATTTACAGACTCTGATTTCTGAATGTATTATTGGGGTCTGGGTATTTTGTCCAATTCCAGGCATATGTAATTGGCATTCTTTATCCAATGGTCTATTTCCTTTTTCATCTTGTATTTTAATAAATTGCTATTTTACTTTCTGTAAACCTCTTGTCTGAGTGGTCAATTCGTGAGAGACGTGGGATACCTCCAGAGTCAAACCTAAACGGACAACTTTACCCCTAGTGAAAGTGGTTTGCACATTGGCCCGTCTTACATGGACAGCGGTGGGGGGGATGGGGGTGCTGCCATGGTGAGTGGAGGTAGGGGTGTGTCCTTTCTCACCTCCATTTTTTTTTATGGCTCCGTGGGTGGGTGGGTGGAGATGGGTTTTACGTGGGAGCGCGCACGCACCTCCATCCACCGCCCATGGTGTTAGCACGGGGGAAGACCTGACCTCCCCACCCACTGCCCTGCCATTTCCACGGACGCCCCACGGGTCTAACACCCTCATACCCAGTGGGGGATGGGGGTCTCCATGTAAAAACGGCCATTGTCTGAGTTCTCAGTTGGAATATTTGCACTGGTCTAGATGGCCTAGATGAATACTGGCTGCACATCTTGCATAGTGAATCCGTCAGGAGTGAGGTTCCTAGACAACAACCCCTTCTTCCTTCCTTGTCAAACTTAGATTCTGGGGGGGAAGCGATTGTTTCTTCTCCACCCGGCCAGCTGAGTTCAGAACCGCTTGAAAGCCTAACAAGATTCTTAAGCCTTTTCCTGTACAACAGTTATAACTTTAACTTTTGTACTTCCTATGTCATTCATATCGTTTATTCATACTTTATATTCATTTATATAATTGTAGTGATTTCTCTAACATAGTAAAGATTTTAAAAGTTGACCCTGGACATAGGCTTAGTGATTCTTGGAGTGTGAGAAAAGACACCGTCCCTAGAATCTACCCTGATTCACGTATTTTAGCAGGTCAACCCCAGACACGCACAGACCTGATCTGGGGTTTAGTCCAATAAAAGCAAAGATTTTCTGGTCGCCTACCAAGCAATTCTAAGTGTAGTCCTGTCCTCACCATCACTGAAGTCAGTGGCTCAGTTACTATTGGTTTAGGGGAAGAGACTTGCACCCCAAGTTATAGGTCAAGTCACTGAAACAAATATTTCTTCCCTCCAGCCCCGTTTCTTTTGCTGCCTGTGGGGTATCCGCTGTTACTCTGCTCATTATAAGTGACTTTCAGTTAATTTGGAATCGCATTTGTCTGTTCTGCACTGATTCCCACCTGAGCTCCCTCAGCTTCTTTCCTGTCCTCTATATTAAGATACTCCAATTCCCTTGAACTAACAGCAGGCTTTGGAGCTGCCTCAGTCCAGGTCATGAGCTCCTCAGTGCCTGTCATCTTTCCCCTGGATTCTAGTTTAAAAACTGCTCTGTCTCCTTTTTAATTTTTAGTTCCAGCAGCCGGGTTCCATTTTGGTTAAGGTGGAGCCCGTCCTGTAGGTGCTCCCCCTTCCCAAGATGTTTCTCCATTTCCTAATGAATCTAAGCCCCTCCACTATTGTCTCATCCATGCATTGAGACTCCAGCACTCAGCCTGCCTCAGGGGTCCTGTGCATGGAACCAGGGGCATTTCTGAGAATGCTACCCTGGAGGTTCTGGACTTCAATCTCCTACCTAAAAGCCTAAATTTAGTCTCCAGAACTTCCCTCCTACATCTTCCTGTGTCGTTGGTCCATGGACCATGACAACCAGCATCTTCCCAACGTTGTCTAGAATTCTGTCTAGGTGACGTGAGGTCTGCTACCTTCATGCCAGGCAGACAGTTTACCATGCGGTCCTCATGGCCACAGCCCAGCTATCTACACTTTTAATAACCAAATTGCCAACTACCTGTTCTCACCCTTCTGGGACACACCCCGGCAATGTATCCTCAGCGCAAGGGGTTAACGCATCATCTGGAAGGCAGGTCCCAGCTATGGGATCACTTCCCACCATTCTAGCCTGACATTCTCCTTCCTCGAGGCCCTTCTCCTACAAAGCAGCACAGAGACTGCCAGAGTGGACAAGTCCCCTTCACTGACCCCGTGTTGGCGATGTGGTATTTGTTGAGCCCCCCCGGTTTTAAGGAGGCACAGAGTCAGGCGGGGCCGCAGCAACGGGGCCTGTTAGAAGGTCCCAGTGTGGTTTTTGAAGAGAGGGTTGCTAGGGGCAACCATTCCCTGAGGTGCATGCACAGGAGTGCGGCGCGGGAAGATGGAGCGGACTCCGCCCCCTTTAGAAGGGGTGGATCCGCTGTAGCCACGTGGATGAGGCAACGAGTCAGCAGCAATACCTAATTGTTGCTGATCTCTGCCGGGGGGGACAGTAAGCAGGAATCCTAGCGGCAACAACGATGGGAAGAGCGAAGATGCGAGGAGCCGCCCCAGTGAAGAAGACTACGGCGGCAGAGGAGGGGCCAGCAACGTCGGGGTGCCTGGCGGTGAGGCCTTGGGGGAGGGGAGGGCTCTTCCTGAAGGGAGATGCTGGCCCGCTTGGAGGAGTGCGAGGTACGGATGTGCGCCCGCAACCTCCCTCCCTCTTGGGAACAGCCAGGGGGGATGGAAGTCTGCCCGACAGAGGGGAACGAGGAGGGGGGACGGTGCGCTCCTCTCACTGCAGGGAGAGTCGAAAGGGCCCAAATCACGGCCTGTGGCATAGGCGAGGGCAGCGAAAGGGAATGGAGCCCCGGAAGAGGAGCGGGGAACATCCCCTCCTCCAGCCACAGTGGGGTCCAGTGGGGGGGTGTCACCCTCCTGGCGCGGTACTGGAAGGAGGGCAAGCAGCCCCAGAGGGGTGGTGAGAGTAGGCCCGCCCACGGAGAGGAGAACTGGAGGTGGGAGCGAGAGGGCTGCCGTGCAGGGCCGGGCTCCAGGCCCACTACCACCCCAGGACGGGCTGGCCAGCACTCCTGAGGCCAACAGTGTTACCATGGGGGCCCCATACCCCCTTTCGCAGGTGGGTGCGGCCCTCCTCCCCGGGAGGAGCGGGCAGGAGTTGGCATGGGGAGACCCATATGGGGTTCCAGGGCTGGGTCTTTACCAGTAGCAAGGGGGCTTGGGGGGTAGCTGGGGCAGTGAGAGGAGTACCCCCAACTCCGGGTGACCGGCCGAACGAGCAAGGGGGGGCCCAGAATGTTATCTCGCCCTGCAGGCGAGGCCCCACCAG
>QEPC01002375.1:357756-378476 GCA_003113815.1 Sphenodon punctatus
TTTAGTTTTAGTGTTTGTAGGAGTAGGCCTGTGTACTTATTAGATAATCCATTTAGTTCATAGCATTTAGAATAGTTAATAGCAGTTAGATTTAGTGTAGATAGATATAAATAATATTAGATTTAAAAAAAAAATCCATATAAAAACAAAAAAAACAAATTAAAAAAAAAAGAAAACCATAAAAAACCATATAAAAAACAAAAAACACCCATAACAACATTTCCCGAATGGCCGAACCGAACAGCCGAATGGCCTAACCGAACCCGAACAGCTGAACCCGAACTCTGCGAACTAACTGAACTGCCGAACCGAATGCAGCCAAACCGAACGGCCGAACCGAACGCAGCCGAACCGAACGGCCGAACCGTGATCTGTTCGCCCATCCCTAGTTAAGGGACCCAAGAGGGGCTGCAACACCCCTCCCTCATACACACACGCCAGATGTGCCAACTCACCCCCTACCCTGTTCTTACTAGTAGGGTAAGGAAATGGAGATGAGGATATGAACACAAGGATTAGGGGTGGAGGGTGTAAATTGAAGGCTCATGGGTAGATGCAGCTTCTCCTACTTTATCACCCCCTCCCTCCCTCATGCTTTATCTTCCATATCCATGTCCTATTTCAACATGGCTTGCTAGACAGCAGATTTGTTTCTCCCCCCGTTCCTTCATGGCCAGCTGGGCTCAGAGGGTTGGTGCTTAATTTCAGCTCCAGCCGCTCCGTTCCCAGAGACCTTGTGTGACGGGGAGGGGGGAGGTTTGCCTACAGTTAGGCACGGGGCTCTATGTGGCTGCCTGTGGACTATGCAGAGACATCTCTCTCTCTCTCTCTCGCACACATTTCTTATTAATGAACTGCCGCAATCAATTGAAAGCCACACATGGGAACCGAGGGAAATAGCAGCCACTGCTCCCGGCAGGGAGGTGCTGTGGAAGAGACAGCCCCCACAGTTAACCCGCAGGGCCGGACTTAGGAATTTTGCACCCCAAGCCTCTTCTGAGGCTGCTGCCCCCAAACCCCAGCCCGCCCCAAGCTCCATCCCACCAGGCACCAATGCAGGCCCTGCATTACAACATGTGTTTTTCGTAGGTTTCCTGCAAAAATTTGCCTATCTAGCCCCCCTAGTTGGGATGGTAACCCCATCTGCAGAAGGTGAAATACACATTCTGCATGAATACACGTATTATTTCTTTAAAGACAGAGCATAATAATAATAATAATAATTAATTAATGTTTTTATTGGACGTGGCCATAGGCCATTGCCAAAACAAATAAACATAACTAATATGCAAGTAACAATAAAGCAGCAGAATTTACACGCCATGATTCCAATAGTCATACCTTTCATAATAGTTTTGATTCCAAAAACAGGAGCCTCACATTGAAAGCTGACTTCAAAAATGTTGCAACAGCTTGGGTCACCTCTGAGTTGTTATCACTCAAGGCAATCTCGAGCAAACGTAGATTTGTCCTATTTGGAAAGTTTTCCAAGAAGGGGGCAAGGAATTGTTGGAGAAACGGCTCCAGATGACATCAACCTTTTGCACCAACAAACCGTAATGACCACTAGGGGCATTGGGAGTAGAGGAGATAGTGAGTTAGTGTGTGTGTGTCACTTTAACCTTTCTGATTTCTGCTTCTAAGCCCCTCTTCCCCTCTCAGGTGGGATGTGCCCAGGAAGCTCCTACTGGACTTCCTCCTTCCTGACCTTTCTCCATTCCTCTCTTCTTCCTCTTACCTTCAGCATGACCGGCCACCATGCTGGTGGCAGCTAGATAGACAGATCTAGGGATAGGCCTTTCCTATCACAATATATTTCTCAATAAAGTAGATTATTTTAATCTAGAAACAAATCTCCAGGGTGTTGATTACTTCTAAGCTGTTGCTACTGAGAATTCGAGCTATTTTGTTTTGTTGTGTGTAAACTCTGCTGATGCCTAGCCAGAGCTCTAACAAGTCCTGGCACAGTAGGCAGTGAAACTTTGTTTTTTTTGTTTTTGACCACTAATAAAATTCCAACAGGAATTCCCTACGCAGATGATCGTACAGATGGCAGTTAAATAATATATGTTGCGTAGATTCCGTGGTCATATTATCAAAAGGGCAGGGACGATTATCATAATGTAGTGCACAAAAACGTCCCCCCAACGCTTTGGAAAGTAAGGCGTTCAATCGAGCGCACAAAAACAAGTACTTCTCTGTAAAAGTGAGGGCAGTTAGCAGATATTTAGTCATTTCCTCTTGGTCTGGCACCCACGATAAATAGCTTGTCATATGTGGGGAAGTGCTTACCCTTGCTAGGTCCTCCTGCCTTTGGATATCTTTAATTATTGAGAATAGCTCAGACCTAACCACTATTATTTTGGAAACAAAATATAGGGTTAGGAAAACCCCAGCTTTAACAGCTGGTTTTCCAGCGCCTTCATCCATTTGTTCTTACAGTTATCCTCTAACATAAACGTAACCAGCCCCCTGTTGTTATATACAAGTATCCTGAGCCAAAACCTAAAAGAGAGATTCCAAGCTGACATTGTCCAACTGTTCAGCCCTAGCTCCAGCCTAACCGCAGCCATGGGCGTGCCCCTTGGGACTCTCAGCAGGCCCTTCAAGAATCGAGATTGCAACACATTCATATTTAAATCCATAAAGGGTGCCCAAATCTCTGCCCCGTAAAGGAAGCTTGCCATGACCTTGCCATTAAATGCCTTAATAGCTAGGTCAATCCACCTCCTTCCTGATCCCCGGAAATACCTCAGTATGGCTTGCATGGCACCTTTAGATGCCACAAGCGCTTGTTGATAATGAAACTTCCATGAACCCCTTGCATGGAAATAAAGTCCAAGGTATTTGAAGGATTTTAGCTGCTGAAAGGTATGGCCATCAATCAAGCAGTTATGGATCTTATGGATTTCATTTCATTCTGATTGCAATTAAACAAGAAAAAAGTCTGGTTGGACCAAACATGCTTAAAATTGTATTGATTCATCATGGAGGTTCCCAAACTATTGGCCATATCCTCTGCAGCTGGGGTCATGATCTTGATTGCTATTGCATATACTTTACATGTGTTTATTGCTCTCTGGCTGGGGTCATGGAATTATATTAAAATTGAGTCAGACCAAGGCTAACCTTTTTTGGGGGAGGGGGCCGTGGGCTGCAGCCCTGGGTCCTGTAGTCT
This sequence comes from Sphenodon punctatus, assembly GCA_003113815.1. Lineage (NCBI taxonomy): Eukaryota > Metazoa > Chordata > Lepidosauria > Sphenodontia > Sphenodontidae > Sphenodon > Sphenodon punctatus. The sequence goes on from QEPC01002375.1 coordinate 360,935, forward strand.
TTAGGGGCCCATGGTCAGCACCTGGGCTCAGCGGTGCTTTTGGGGCCCCTTTGGAGTGGCAGAAGCAGTTGAAGGTCACTACCAGCACCACCAGGGCTATTGCTGCTGCTCCTGAAGTCCCTCTGGAGCAGTGGTGATGGCAGCAGGACAGGCACTTCCTTCAGAACCCTGCCCCCCTTACCTGAATAAGCTCTGCCACCACAAGACTCTCTCCCCCCTCTGCTTCCGTCTCCACACCCCTGTGTCTTGGAAATCTTCTCCTCCTCCCCATCAGCCCTGTGAATGCTAGGGCAGCTGGCCCTGGGTTGAATGCAAAACGTTTAGGAATCAGTGGGTTACTGTAAGGGGTGCGTGTGTGGGTGTGTCAGTTTAGGTTGTAAATTCATTTGGGGGCAGGAACAGTTTTTTGTTTTGTCATTTGTTTGTACAGTCCCCAGTACAACGCACAGGGCCCTTGGCCTGTAACGGGACTCAAGCACTACGCTAGCAAATGTTGGATAAGCACAGGCAGCGTTGCAAAATGCCTGCTTCTGTCAGTGGGACGGGGGGAAGGGATCTAATCACCCACTCTCACAGCACCCTGCGGTGCTGGCAACTCTGTGGGGGGAGTAAATGCCCGTCAGGATAGTGTATGGGCCAATACTGTCTCTGACAGTAGACCCCTATCATCATAGGGCACCGGGCACTGAAGCAGGTTTGCGCCTCCCTGCTCCCTAGAATGCACCCAGTCACTCTCACACACACACCACAGGGGGAAGGGAAGGAGTGCCCCGCAGTGGGGAAGGTGGGGGAAGGGCCCATGGTCCAAGGGGGAGGCAAGGACAACACTACAGATGAGGGGGACGGTAGCCCAGGGGAGACAAATATCCAGTCACTCAGCTTCCTCTCTTGCACTCGCACCAAGCACGGGGGAAGGAACACAAGGGTCCACAAACACATGAGTCTCTTAAGTCGAAGCACAACACCATATAACGCCGAGCGCACGTCACAACAATCACGGGGGGCGGGGGGCAGTTTGCTCTGTTTACCGGTGCTGTGTTTCTCCCAGCACCAGTAAACAGAGCTGTTTGTAGTCTACAAACTACATCTCCGCAGCCGTTGAGCCAGGCCCAAGGACTCGACACTGTTAATATGGTGCCAGAAGCGAGCCTGGGGCTTCACTCCTGATGAGAGACCGGGCCCTGCTCCGAGGGGCTTGTGATCTAGGCTGGGCAAAGAGAATGGAAAGATGTGGAGAGAGAGTCCATACGGGCTCAGGATCCTTGTACAGAGTCAGGCTCTTTCAGGCAGCTGCACAGCAGACCCCTCTGGCTTGGCGCTATCCCTCCCAGCCAGGTAAGCAATTTTCTGGATCCCTCTCCAACCTGGACTGCTCAGCTAGCTGGGTCCCTACCAGCTAGTCTTCTGCTAGCTGGCTCAGGTGCGGGCATTAGGTGCTGTCCTTCCTCTATTGTAGGGCCTGTACCTCACATAGTACCTTCCTTTCAGCTGGTGCTAAGCCCCTTAAAGGGCCAACACCTTAATTCGACAGCGCTCTGCTACAGTGAGGAGCTGGGGAAACCCTGACAGAAGAGGTAACGTTTCTGGGGTAATTCAGAGATGCAGAGGGAGGGAGCAGGGTGTTCGGGTTCAGCAGGGGGAGTTCCAGCCATCCAGGAGTCCAGTAGAGCCTGATGTCAAGCCCCTTCTGTTAAGGAGCCCACTTCAGTATCGACACCAGTTTCTCTCCCAGTCTGAGCATTACTTGACTCTCTTCCAGCAGCTGCACCGCGCGGCCCGGCAGATGCCCGGTTCTCCCATGGGCCCCCATGCTGGTGCTCCCATCCTGCAGCCGTTCCCTTCCTGCCCGCACAAAGAGAGAGGCTGGGTTAGGGCCAGTGAATGTGCTTTGCACCCAGAGTGCCACAAATCCCTAATTCCTCCTGATCCTCGTTGATTTCTTTCTCCCAAGCAGGGAATCCAGTTACCAAACCCGACCTGATCGTTTGCTTGGAGCGAGGGGAAGAACCGTGGGTCTCGGAACTGCAAGTCTTTGAGGAAGATGAGATCCTGAGGGACCGGAGTCCAGGTGAGGGATCCGGTAACTCAGCTCAGATACAGCTGGGAGTAAAGGGCAAAAGCTGAAACTGCCACTAATGTTTCTCAAGCTCCCCCAGTCCTGCCTCGTCTCTGCCCAGCCAGGAACCGGCAAAAAACATGTCGCGACTTCCAGGCCAACATGTGGCTTCTGTCCTTTTGGTGGGGGAACATCTGACAGCATCTCCCTCCCCTGGGCATTTACATGAGATGTGGGGGCAGAATACCCCTCCCGACCCCTTGCTCCCAGGCTGCCCTCTCCCCAGTGACCATGAGCTGGATTCTCTCTCTCTCTCTCCACAGGTGATGAGAAGACGAGGAAGCCTGAGGAGACTCCTTGGGAGGGAGGCCCTGAGCCAGGGGAACAACCTGGGACGGGATCAGGAATCCCATGGAACATTTCACCTGAGGCTGGTGAGACACCCTAATTGGTGGAGACTAGCAAGGGGGAGAGGGGGAGGATATGGATGACTCTGGATTTCCCAGCAGTTATTTTGGTGGATTTCATGTCCCTTTTCTGACATTCCCCCTCTCCCAGAACAGGCAGTGACTCCTGCCTGGATTCTCTTTTTGCAGGGAGTGGGACAATGAGGGGGAACATGGCGGAGAATCCCCAGCAGGGAGGCTCTGAGGAAATGGAAACGCCTGCGACGTTACCCGGAAGATCCCAAGAGAATGTTTCCCCAAGGAGTGAAGTTGATGAGAGTAGGTGCAGCTCAGCGATTCAGCAAAGGAACCCCTCGGGGAAGGGAAAGAGTGAATCCATTCAGCATAAGAAAGGTGTCCAGAACATGGACAAAAGTGCAGTGGGCTCAGGGAAGAAGAGGCACAGATGTCCAGAATGTGGGGAAAACTTCTGTAGTAAATACGCTGTTCTTCGGCACCGGAAAATCCATACAGGAGAGAAACCCTATGAGTGCTCTGACTGTGGAAAGTGTTTCGTTGCTAGATCACGCTTGGCTACACACCGGAGGACCCACACTGGGGAAAAGCCCTATGAATGCCTCGAGTGTGGGAGAAGCTTCAGTCATCGTTCAAGCCTTGATAGACACCAGAAAATCCACACAGGAGTGAAACCATTTAAATGTCTGGAATGTGGGAAATCGTTCAAATTGCAAGTGGAACTTAGGACACACCAGAGAATCCACACAGACAAACCTTTTAAATGCCTGGAATGTGGAGAATGTTTCAGATTGGAAGAGCGCCAGAGGCACCAAAAAACCCACACAAGAGACAAACCTTACAAGTGCTCTGAATGTGGAAAGTGTTTCATTGCTAGATCAAACTTGACTAACCACAAGAAGATGCACACTGAGAAAAAGCCCTATGAATGCCTCGAGTGTGGGAAAAGCTTCAGTCACGCTTCAGGCCTTGCTACGCACCAGAAAATCCACACAGAAGAGAAACCCTTTAAATGCCTGGAATGTGGAAAACGTTACAGATTGAGAAAGCTGCTCAGGACGCACCAAAGAATCCACAGAGGCAAGCGACCTTACAACTGCTCTGACTGTGGAAAGTGTTTCGATTCGAGATCACACTTGACTAACCACCAGAAGATCCACGCTGGGGGAAATCCCTATGAATGCCTCGAGTGTGGGAAAAGCTTCAGTAAACGTTCAAACCTTGCTACACACCAGAGAATCCACACAGGAGAGAAACCCTTTAAATGCCTGGAATGTGGGAAAAGCTTTTATGACAGCTCCACCCTTAACACCCATAAAAAAATCCACACAGGAGAGAAGCCCCATAAATGCCTTGAATGTGGAAAATGTTTCACATTGGGATGCCATCTCAGGAGGCACCAGAGAATCCACACAGGAGAGAGACCCTATGAATGTCTTGAATGTGGAAAAAGCTTTAGTTATAATTCCGTTCTTAAGAGCCATCAGAAAACCCACACGGGAGAGAAGCCCTACGAATGCCTTGAATGTGGAAAGAGTTTTCGTCAAAGAAGCGATCTTACAATTCACCAGAGAACTCACACAGGAGAGAAGCCCTATAAGTGCCCTGAATGTGGAAAGAGTTTCAGTGCCAAAAAGGATTTAAGGGTTCACCACAGAATCCACACGGGTGAGAACCCCTATAAATGCCTTGCATGTGGATTGAGTTTCCGTTTCAAAAAATCCCTAGGGAAGCACCAGCAAACCCACTCAAGAGAGAAGCCTTAGAACATGCATTGAATGTGGAGAAAACTTCCAGGAGGAAAACTCCCAAAGGTATCATTAGAGGATTCACACGGAATAAAGTCCATATAAATACCCTGAATGTGGGGAAAGGTTTAATATTGGGTCCTCCTTTAGTAAAGTACATGAAAGAGAAGCCCTATAATAATAATATATCCCATTGTGTGTGGGGAAGGATTTCCATGAAACTCACCTCATACTTGCCACCAGAGAATCTACATGCAAGTGTGGGCAGCTGGTGAGTTCTCTGTTTGGGAAGGCCAGTGTGTTGCTGCAGCTGCACAGGATAGAGTTCTGTGCTGAATCCCCAAACCCTCAACTCTCTGTTAACAAGCACTGGCAGCTTCTATTGCCATTTCCCAATTGTTGTTGTTAAAAATGGCATGATTAAGTCAGTTCTCCTAATTTTGGAGCATTTAAGGATAAGAATTCTGTTGATAAAAGATTGAGACACTTATTCAAAGTTTTTTTTGAGGGGGGCAGGGGGTGGAACTTCAGGATCGTACTTCAACATTTCCCTGTCCTTGGTTAAAGTAGGCAGAAGATCTGGTTTCTGAATGGTCACGTGGGGGGGTATTTGGAAATAACCTATTCCCATAACTTTTGATAATATGACTATCTGGAAGTTGTTCACTTGTGGTGTTGATTGACGTAACAGCAGAGCGCTGCGGTCACGGGTTCCCTGGGACAGGATGGGGCTGGCAACGCATCCCCGAATGGGTCCAGCCATGGAACAAACGTTCCTGAGGCCGGGACCAAGGGAGAAGCGGGGGGACACATGGACACGCGTCTTCCCATCCCCATCCAGTGTTCCTCCCCCACGCGTAGCAGGCAGCCATGGGGACCCAATCCTGGTCCATAAGGAGCAGACGTTCCGAAACGCTGTTCCCTGCTTTGGCCCGATGGGGTAGACTGTCTTGTCAGCCAGCCCAGGCTGGCCCTCGGAACTGGTCCAAACAGCCAGCCCAGGCTAGCCAGTAACACACCCCGGGGCCAGTCCGGGAAAACATCTGGCTGGCCCCCAACAGACTTGCCGGTGGCTCACTGGCCCAAGTGCGATAAAGCGGGACTAGCGGGTCACTGTCACGTCTGTAAACCCCCTTAGTTAAGCAGCGCTGAGAGTGTGGCTGAGCAGCGAAGGTTGGGGCGGCCATGCTGAGAGTCCTGGGTTCTCATTCTTCCTTTGCGCCTGTGCCACCTCTGCCAGCTTAATTTAAAAAAGAGCAAAGAGCTGCTACTTTCTGTGCAGAGCAGGGGATTGGCTGGTGGGAACCAAGTGAGATCTTGAGGAAGTTCCTTGAGCAAAGGGAGATTCCAGCTTCCACGGGTGGGCTGTGACTCAGGTGGTAGAGTGCGTGTGTTGCATGTACAACGCCAGCATCTCCGATTCAGGGTCTCCGGTAGCACTTAACCAATGTCTCATCATTCTCTTGTCCCTTGTTGTGAATGGGTAACGGCAGGCGGTTGAAGAAACGCTCCTTTCTGGAAGCTCTGCTTATTCTCTGCCCCTGCTTATGACTCCCTTGCTTCTCAAAACCTACCCACCTCTCATGCCTGGAACCTCCACCCTAAATAAGTTTGTTCTGCTCCCTCCCTCCTGAAAATCTACCTCTTCCATTCAGGGTTGCTCTTCATCCCCTTAGTCTCCCCCCTGCTTTACTTGTGGTGGCCTTCTCCCTTGGAACTAAGCGGAGCATGTGCACCTGTGACTTCCCAACTCCATGAATATATCTGTGTCTCACCTTCTGTTTCCCCTCCCTTGTCTCTCCTAGATTGTAAACCTCCCGGGGCAGAGTCCTTGTCTTTCATCCACGATTGTAAAGTGCCGGGTGGGTTGCTGACACTGTACACATAATAATAAATTCCTGACACTTTCTTGTCTAGGGGAAATCTGGTGAATGTACCAATGGGTTAAAATCCCTAGGATTCAGCCTCTTCTGTTCTGGTTTTGCGAGGCAGCAGCCACCCTGGTCTGAGCAGTGACCTCTGTCCCTGCAATTTCCAGGAAGAGAAGGGGACTCCCTCACTCTCCTGTTACAGCTGCAGCCTGGGTTGCTCGATTCCTCTGCTGCTGCCCGGCTGATAGAACTGGTTCTTTACTTGATTCCCCAGCTCATGTCTGGGGGATGGAACACTGGCCTGGAATTAAGAGACTATTTCCAATTTCAAGTCTTAAAACTGTTCCAATTCCTTTCCCAATAGTCACAGCAATGTACACGTCGAAGACCCCTAAAGGGCTCTTTTAAGGACCGCCCCCATTGTTGGGGATGCATTTATTCCCCAATGTTTTTCTAGAAAGAGTTGACAGGGAAATAGTTTAAATGTTCCTCTGGAAAAGGCTAATAGGGAACTGTTAAACTGCTGAAGCAACTGAGATTATTTTCTATGTATCCCTCCTCCAAGGTTGAGAACACTGAATGTTTATGGTTCTAGAGAAGAGGTTAGAACCTGGCTCCAGGTAGAAAGACAATAATATTCCATCCTTCGCTTATGGGGAAAAGGAGATCAGCTTAGTAATTGAGTAGCTGTCAGCCGGTGGGATCTAATATCTGAGGCAAGGTCGCAATTAGGCTACAATTGATGGAATAAATTCTACAGAGTGGATAATTGTAATTGGCTCCTAACTTTGCGGATCCCTTCTGGTGGAAGTGGTTTTATATGGGGCACCATGGGCACCGACGCATAATGGGGCACCCTAGTGGCACACAGCCAAGACGCATAGGCCTCCGCACAGTTAGCATAGGTTCACTAAGCATGATGGGATAAGCAGAAATTCTTTGCACCCAGGACAGAGAGAGGTTTGTGTTACCAGTGATGCTTTTCCCCACAAAATGTCAGACCCCAAGCCCCCTGCTGGGCAAAGCAGCACCCCGTGGAACACAGTTCGGGGGGGTGCAAAGGAGAATTAAGGAGCCCAAGTCAAGAGGTCAGAGTCAAGCTGGGTTGAAGCCTACGAAGTAAAGATAAGCCCCTCTTGCAAAACCAGCCTCGCCTTGAAAAGGGAGTCTAGGAGGAGACCAGAGTAAACATGGAGCAATTGAGTCAATGGCATCCTCCCTTTTTGATAAACTTCCCCTGGTGACTGCGAGAGACTCCTAACTAGCAACAACCTTCAAGGTATAAAATTATGATTTAAATATGAACAAAAAACGTCATTAGTGCTCCATGTTTTCTAAAAACCCACTTGGATCTTTTCACCCACCTGAATGCCCAAAATTATTCCCTCCTTGTGTCTTTAGAAATTCCCCCCAACCCTGTGATTGATACTTCGTTGCTCCTTTAGAGACTCCTTGGAACCCATGGTTATATTGGGAACTTCCCTCTTGTCCCACCCCGGCCCTCGAAAATCCCTTTGTCACTTTCAAGTACCTATTCTGCCCGCTCCCAGATCCTTTTATACAACCCTCAATAACTGCTCCATCATCAGTCTTTCATTTGACTCCACCATCAGGTCGTTGCAAAAAGTTTTAAAATACAAGTGAAAATTTCAACAAGATAAAGACATAAACCAAAATGAACAGATATTTAAATACACAAATAATTCCCAAATACAAATTAAAAATACTCAGCTACAACATAATTATACAGTTCTTGGGTCACAACGAACTTTGGGACGAACTTCCTATCTGCTATTATCTGTCAATCGGAATGCTGCCTAGTTTATTTTACAAGATCTCCACTCAGATAGTCCCAAAGGAGAAAGACCTTTCAAAAAGGGTCAAGCAGCGTTCGCCTACGGGATCATTCCTATTGCAGGAAAAAGAAGTTCTCATCGATGCTGATCTCTGATCGGACGCGCTCTCTCCTTTTCATTCACATCGCCGTACAGGGCCACTTCCTTAGTGATCTTCACATTCCCATCCACCAGTAAATAAATCATGGATCTTAATTCTGATGCCTCTCTGGGCCATCTTGTATTCCTATATAGTCTTTCCCTATATTTCCCTCGAAAATATCGTCGTCACTTTCAAGTACCTATTGTGGCCGCTCCCACATCCTTTGTGCAGCCCTCTATAACTGCTCCCTGTCTCCCCCGGGTAAGTGAGCTATTCTGGGACGTGGACATGTGCAGACCTCTCTGCCCGTGACCACCCCGAGGGGATCTCCCAGACCACGGAGCCCTCCCCTCTTCTCTCTGATCATCCGTGGGGTGCCTGTGCCCTTTGGCAACAGGAAAGGATAGGTAGCTCTCAGCCCCTGTTTCCTTGACCTATTCCCTCCCTTTCACCCTCCTCACTACTTTCACTTTTCCCTCCGCCGCTTATGTTTATTAAGCCAACCAGCCTGGAGGCTTGTCTTTCTAAATCATTTAATGGTGTCCTGAATTAGCTTGTGAGTGGGTGTGTGTTTTGCCCTCCTCTTTTTCTTTGTTATTTGTTAAACCTTAATAAAAATACCCCCTTAGGGGCCGATTGGGCATGCGCAACTCAAAGGACGTGTGCGGCGAATGCTCCTGCGACCCCGTGAATGAAGGTCAAGGAAAGTGGGCCCTAATGTTAAGAAAAACCCCTTAAACAAAGCTATTATACCAAGTAAATGAGCAGAGAAAAGAAAAAGGACTCCGGGAAGACAATTGATACATTTTATCCCTCATGGCGCAGTACAAGAAGAACTGAAATCGGCCATTACAAAATGGCCAACGGAGCGGGACAAGAAGCGCAAGGGGAACCGGAAGCTTCTGAACGGGTAATTCATATGTTCAGATAAATTAAAGAAGATCTAGCTTTAAGCAAAGAAAGGATTACCACAATAAAGACAAATTTGTCTGAAATTAAGTGTCAAATGGAGGGGATAAACAAAAGAATGGCTGAGGCGGAGTTAAGAATCAGTGAACAGGAAGATAGGGAAAATCTGCAAGAAAATAGAATAATTCAGCCTGAAGACGTAGCACATAGTGTTAAAGAAACACTTGAAGATCTTGAAAATAGGTCACGTCGAAATAATCTTAGGTTCTTGGGAATACCAGAGGGAATGGAAGACAGGGGAGTGAGAGAGCTGGTTCTAACAGTTTTAAAGTCAGTCTTTGCTGAACGGACTGGCTTACATGCAGTGGAGATTGAAAGAGCTCACTGCTCCCTGAGACCGAGGCCCAAGGACCCGGCTCCCCCAAGAGCTATAATAATAAAATTCCTAAGATTTCAAGATAAAGAAGCCATCCTCAGAGCTGCAAGAAGCAAAAAAGCTATGCAGCCTGAAGGTTCTAAGATATTGATATTTGCTGATCTAGCCTATCATTATTATTATTATTATTATTATTAACAAACATTTATATAGCGCCAGCAGTGTACCTGGCACTTTACAAAGTAATAAAATAGACACGGTCCCTGCCCCTAGGGCTTACAATCTGAGACGCTGTGCAGAGAAGAAAGGCATGGGATAAACAAGTGGAGAAAATAAAAAATATGGGGCTGAAAGCTCAGATCATGTACCCCGCAAAACTTTCTTTTATTGACAGAGGTAAACGAAGATTTTTTAGTGAAGAATCTGAGCTGGAGTACTATATTGAAAAGAATTTAAGGCACAGTCCTCGAAGACAAAGTGATGAAGAGCCAGTTAGAACCCAGTCTTAAATGTATAATTTTCTCATGCCACAGCCCTGAAATACGAAAATGGGGTAAAGGAAAAGTTATCTACGCTTACAACTAAATCACGGGACTCGCAGGTAGCAAAAGCTGACAACGTTTCTCTTATTTAGGGGGCCCCCAGGGCTGGAACATTACAGTATATTATTGAATTTGAACATCATTTCTAGGTGGTATATCTTGGCTTAAGCTATCATTGGGTGATTTCAGACATTATGCGGTCCCAATTCACCACAGTGGATTCCCAGCGGTGGTGAACAGATTAACCACCCCCCGTGGTCAAGGAAAGCCCCGAACAGACATGACGGGACCGGGACCACGGCAGGGAATCGGACCACCAGACCACGGCCCGGGGCAGCGCAACAAACATTACGCCAATCCCGGGCCGGACTGTGGTCAAAGCACCTGGAAGGCGCCGGGGCGGCTCATCCCGGCTGCTGTCGTGTGCCCTTTAAATCTCCCTCCCCGGTCTGTGTTGTTGCTGGTTGCCTGGGAGCGACGCTGCGTGCTTTGTCCCCAGCTGGGAATCATTGTCTTTGGTTCCGGCCGGTGGTTGCCGTTCAGACATTACTTTTTTTTGTTTCCCGTTGGGAATCTCTTTGACCATGCTTTCGGAAATGGTCCAGGCCGGAGCTCCGGAAGCGTGGTTGATTTTGACCCCATGTGGGTATTGACTGTGGTGAACATCTGGCGGCCGCCGAACAGAAATGCAGGTCGCTTTGGCCCCGCCGCGGAATTGAACGTGGTTCACTGTGGTTGAGCGTGATCTCGTAATGTCTGAAATCACCCATTGTTTGCCCTCTCCCTAGTTCTAGAGGGAGAGAGTTCAATTAGTAAGTTATAGTAATTGGTTAAGATTTCAAGAACTGAATTTCTGTGTAATGTTTGAAAAGAATGTAGTAGGCATGTCTAACTGAGTAAGAATTAAGAAACAGAGGTATAAGGAGGAGGATTCTGAGATGAACAAAATAGAAATTGAGAAGGTTTCCTTGAGAGAGTGAAGGAAAAGGGGTACGAATATAGAAGATCAGATCCTCTGTGGAACATCTAGGGCAAATGGCTAATTTAAAAATAATATCTCAATGTGTGTGGCCTGAACAATCCAATTAAGAGGAAGAAGGTTTGGCAGCTAGTTAAACAAACACACCCACATATTTTTGCTTTGCAAGAAACTAATTTAATAAGAAGGGATAATTTTAGATTTACAAATAAGGATTATAAAGTATTCTCGAATGGAGAGAAAAAAAAGGCTGGGGTGTTAGTGGGCTTTCACAAGGCATTAAAGCCACAAATCCATAGCATTTTTTGCACTGCCAATTCACCTACCCAAAGAATTTTTTGGAAAATTGAATAGGATATCATGAATAATTTGGAATAGGAAAAAAACGAGATTAAAAAGAACAATATTATTTACCCAGAAAGCGCATGGAGGCATGAATATGCCAGATTTCAGACTATACTATTGGGCTTCTGCCTTGAGCAGGATAAAGGTCTGGTTTCATAACAATGATACCCCAGACTGGCTTGTAATGGAAAAAGAATGTTGTGGTATTCAGGAATTTAAATATTTTCTGACATATAGTGTTGAGATAAAGGTTCCAAAAAATGAAAATCATCCGTTTGTACATACTGCATTGCAAGTTTGGGGAATTTTTTTTTAAAAAGCAAATATCAACAAAGATAAAAACCCATTTACCCCAATTTTTGTTCCTTGGGCAAAAAAGGGGGATATACCCGAAAAGATAAATACGGAGTGGGCAAAGAAAGGTATAAAAATGGTAACTCACCTTTTTGTTGGAGATGAAATCCTGGCGCTGGATTCAATTAGACAGAAGAACATTAATGATCCAGGGTTCCTAGTCTACGCAAAAATAAAATCTAAATTTAACTCCAAACAAGATAAACCCCTATTCGCAAGGAAAAGAACGGATATCGAGGCGGTTCTGTACGGAGACTCAGGTCAGAGGCATATATTGTCCAGAATTTATAGGGTGTTGCAAAAACTGTTTAATGAGCCTGATGAGGGATATGTCATGTTCATTTATTGAGTCAGCAATAGATGCTATATCAAATTAAAACCAATACACAAAAAAACAATACAGCTTACAAGGTACATCAGGGTACATAAAAATTATTACTAAACATATCTAGATCTAATAAAAATTTACATACCAAAAAAAACTACTTAGGTTCGTCATTAACTAAGTGTTCAGGGTGGGCCTCCTGTCTTTCTCTACTAAAAATAGAAAAAGGGTTAATGATTTAACCCTTGAAACTTCTGTGAGAGTAAGCAGTACTTCCATTTTCTTAGTATTTTCCAGAGCAAACTCCTGGAGAATCGGGTCGACCCAGAGCTCCCTAAGGGTAGCATAGGCTGGACAGTCTAAAATAAGGTGTGAAAGCGTCTCAATCACCCCATCACAATTTTTACAAATTCTCTCTGCTCTCGGGATTGATAGCCTCCTACCTTTCACTTCCTCCGTTTCTATAAGGTCAAAGCGAAAAAAGAGTATATCATCTCCTCAGCCTCACATCCTGAATTTGTTCTAAGTACATTTCCAGCTTAATAGTGGTCTTAATTTTGCGGTAGAACAGCACAACCCTAACGCTTGCGAGAAGATCTAAATCACCCGCTTGAGCCCAATCCCTGATTTTCCTTCTTAATTCAGAGTTTGTTAACCTCACATCTGGAAGAAGGTCCGGTCCCCCCTCTACTGCTATATTCGTGCGAACAGCAAATGTCTTGATACACTTCAACCAGGTGTAACAGGTAGAGCCCTCATGGTCCCTTTCCTCCAGATAACATCCCTTCAGCAGCGGAGCGGGATTGCCTACCGCTAACTTCCGCCAAAACATTAAGGCTTTAATTGTTGCTTGTGCATATACTGTGAGGACTCCTGTTTCGGCCCTCAACATTGGCAAAGGAGTTGCCCTAGGAGCTCTCAAAAGATCACGTAGGAAGAGGTTTTGGGGTAGCTCCAAATTTTCTTTGTAGCCTGGGATAGTTACCTCAATTCCATATAACAGGGAGGGGATAACCTTTAAGTGAAAAACATCCAGAATTTGGCTAACTGATGACAGCTCAGTGGCACAAATCATCCTCGAGCTTCTTCCCACCGCCTGACGGGCCTTTGCTATTAGAGCATCGTTATTTGCCTTCCATGACTTAGATGAAGCAAAAATCACCCTTAAATAAGTATATTTGGTAGTGTATGCGAGCTCCTGATCTCCCAGTCTCCACTTACATTTGGGGTGGGATGTTCCATAGCACATAACCTTGGATTACTTACTATTTATATTCAGCAAGTTCTCCTGACAGTAACTAAACAGGGCTGCCAGGACTTTTTGCAATCCCAATTGAGTCTGAGAGAGGAGTACGATGTCATCGGCGTACATCAAGATTGAGACTGCCTTTCCTTTATACCTGGGGGAGCAGGGTTTACCCGAGACATCACCGGAACCAAATCGTCAATATACAGGCTGAAGAGCAGGGGGCAAGGAGGCAGCCCTGCCTTACTCCCTGCAAAAGGGGGAAGGCTCTTGACACCCTGCCTCCATTGTCCATCCGCACGACCGCCTCCGTTCCCTCATGTACTTTAATGATAAGGTCCAGGAGATCTGTTGGAATTCCCATCTTCCTTAGTTTCACCCATAGCAATTCTCTACTAATATAATTGAATGCCTTGGCGAAATCTATGAAGGCAAAAAAGAGCCTTCCCTGCCTTATATTTATGTATTTATCGATCAGATGGTTAAGTATGAATATATTGTGGAGGGTTGACTTATTTTTCCGAAAGCCTGCCTGCTCTTCATGTAACCTCTGCTTACTCGTGACCCATCGCTCCAATGCTGTCAGGAGAACCCTTGTGTACAGCTTTCCCATAATTGGGAGGAGGCTAATTGGCCTGTACGATGCAGAGTCCTTTGGGTTCCCCGCCTTAAAGATGGGGACAATAACTGCCCTAGCCCACGACTGAGGTACCTGCTTAGAGTAGTTAATCTGCGTAAAAGGGTTCGCTAGCACTGGTACCCACCAAGTTGCAAAATTCTTATACAGCTCTGGCGGGAGTCCATCATGCCCTGCAGCTTTTCGCAAATGGAGTTTATCCACTGCCAAGCGAATGTCCTCTTCTGTAACCAATAGGGAAAAAGGGGTACTCTCTTCCCCCTGCCCTAAGTCCTCCTCAGATTCATCCAGCTGCACCCTAACAACTTCTTTCCTTTGAAAAGTCTTAGTATAATATGATGAGGGATATATCAAGAAGTGGGATTCAGATTTGAATATTGTAATTGATTCAAAAAAAAAGAAACAGGCTATCTGAGTGGCAATGCAGTCAGGTCCAGGTCTTTAACGGTAAGGGAACCACAAATTAAGACAACATACCGATTGTATTTCACCCCAGAACTACACGGTATGAATAAAGACTATCCAAAAAAATGCTGGCAGGGATGTGATGAAACAGGAACTTTGTGACAGAGTACTGGGGGGAAATTGGACAGTATATTGGTTTGGTAGCGCAGCAGCAGATTACAATGCAACCAGAGTTGGCAATCCTTGGAATATTTCCTGAAATACAGATCACGAAGGACAGGGAATTGGCTTGTCAGCAACTCCGTCTTGCAGCTATGCACACGATTGTATGCAACTGGAAGTCAAAGCAGAAATCCGCAATATCGAAATGGTGGCAAAGACTTTGGTGGACTGTAACCATGGAACGTATTCAAGCAGAGTTGCAGCATAAGTTAGAAGAATATTACACTATATGGAACAACATCTGGAGTTTATTACAGCAAAACCTGGACATGTCCGATAAGAACGAAACAATATGTTTAAGTAAAATCTAAACTTGAATAAGCGATATAGAGTTACACAGTTATGATAGTTAATGGACCAACGCTGTAACGGGTCTTCCCGAATTGGTCCACTCTGAGGAACTATAAAATGTAAATAGCTTTTCAGTTCATTCTTGGGGGTTTTTTTGTTCCCTTTTCTTGGAAATAATTATGTAGATTTAAATGTATTTTAAGTTATAGAAATATATATATATATATAAAAATACCCCCTTATTGAATCAACCCACCCCCTGTCTTATCTCTGAAGAGGAGAGGTACCCCTACTGGTTGTAGTGCGCTATGAGCTCAGACTCAATCCCAAACACTCATGCACCCTTTTTGAAAAAATCCCCCAAACTTGAGACCTAGCCTGATCACCAGGACCTTCCCCCTCTTGGGGGACACACACACACATGATCACGTGTGGAGCCAGGTCATGTGTTAACACTTGGGCCCCTTGGAATGTTAAAAGCAAGCAGTTGGTACAGGGAGGAGCCAACTCTGTTCCAGGGAAAGATGGATTAGTTAGTATGGTTCCTAATGGGAACAGAGATCGTACACTAGTTAGCCAGATATATGTTAGAAACCAATAGTGTGGAGTTAATCTGTACTCGCTAGTCTGTTAATTGCGATCGATTCATGTGGGCTCATGTTATAATAGAACTTGTATTCGAATTTCTGACCTGGCTTGGGGTTGTGGTGACTCAGAGAGACACAACCAGGAGGGCAAATCCATCCCCTAGTCTGAGCTCGATATCCAGAGCAACCGGCATCAGAGCCCTGTCATGTGGGTTCAATACACTCCTGTTTCGTCTGCTACACGTAGTACTTTATTTACCACAGCTAAGGTTAATTGTTTGTTTGCTACGGGTAGAATGTTAGCTTTTCTTGCTTGCTTTGTGTTTGCCGGCCTGACCTAAGTAACATCATGCTAACCCAAGAGTGTGAAATAGGAAAGAGTCACCAGGCCTGAACTCCCCCTCATGTGGAATCTTGCCAATTGGGGGAAAGGTGAAGGAGAAGGGTCAGATGGACCGATCAGAAATAAAGGGAAGTAAGATGATGGCTTTGATTGGATGGTGCAAACTGTCCCCATGTTTAGCTTAAAAATATAATGAATTTGCTAAGCTTGATGACTAATTGTAAGGGGTTGCCATATTCACTGTTCTGATGATGGAATGGTTTATAAAAGTTGACTCCCCCAATTGCCAGCTCGCTAGCTGCGCAGCTCACAACCCTTCACCCCTGGGACTCTGTCTGTGGGACCCATGGACCCCAGCAGAGTCTCAGTCGGGGAGCCCTCACCGCTTCTTCACCGCTGCTCACTGCTTATCCTCCCGTAGTGGGCAGGACTTGCCGATTCACGAGGACTGGCCATCTCCTGGAAATGTGTTTTTCACATATATAACTTCCCTTAGGATTTCTAATGTCATTTACTCTATACGTCTTATTGTTTTTTTTGAAGATCATTTACCGATTGTGTGATTTCCGAATATATTATAAGGTCTGAGGTTTTTTTTGTCCAATTCCAGGCATACCTAATTGGCATTCTTTAGACAATGGCCTATTTCCTTTTTATCTTGTATTTTAATAAATTGCTATTTTACTTTCTGTAAACCTCTTGTCTGAGTGGTCAATTCCTGAGAGACGTGGGATACCTCTAGAGTCAAACCTATACTGACAACTTTACCCCTAGTGACAGTGGTTTGCACATTGGCCCTTCTTACATGGACAGCGGGTGGGGGGGAGGATGGATGTGCTGCCGTGGTGAGTGGAGGTAGCTGTGTGTCCTTTCTCACCTCCATTTTTTTGGATGGCTCCGTGGGTGGGTGGAGATGGGTTTTACCTGGAGTGCGCCCGCACCTCCATCCACCGCCCATTATGTTAGCACAGGTGAAGACCCAACCCCCCACCCACTGCCCTGCCGTTTCCATGGATGCCCTGTGGGTCTAACACCCTCATACCCAGTGGGGGATGGGGGTGTCCGTGTAAAAACAGCCATTGTCTGAGTTCTCTGTTGGAATATTTGCACTGGTCTAGATGGCCTAGATGAATACTGGCTGCACGTCTTGCATAGTGAATCCGTCGGGAGTGAGGTTCGTAGACAACAACCCCTTCTTACTTCCTCGTCAAACTTCTGGGGGGAAGCTATTGTTTCTTCTCCGCCCGGCCAGCTGAGTTCAGAACCGCTCGAAAGCCTAACAAGATTCTGAAGCCTTTTCCTGTACGACAGTTATAACTTTGACTTTTGTACTTCCTATGTCATTCATTCGTTTATTCATACTTTATATTCATTTATATAATTGTAGTGATTTCTCTAACATTATAGTAAAGATTTAAAAAGTTGACCCTGGACATAGGCTTAGTGATTCTTGGAGTGTGAGAAAAGACACCGTCCCTAGAATCTACCCTGATTCACGTATTTTAGCAAGTCAACCCCAGACACCCACAGACCCAATCTGGGGTTTAGTCCAATAAAAACAAAAATCTTCTGGTCGCCTACCAAGCAATTCTAAGTGTAGTCCTGTCCTCACCATCATGGACATCAGTGGCTCAGTTACTATTGGTTTAGGGGAAGACGCTTGCACCCCAAGTTATTGGTCAAGTCACTGAAACAAATATTTCTTCCCTCCAGCCCCGTTTCTTTTGCTGCCTGTGGGGTATCTGCTGTTACTCTGCTCATTATAGGTGACTTTCAGTTAATTTGGAATCGCATTTGTCTGTTCTGCACTGATTCCCACCTGAGCTCCCTCAACTTCTTTCCTGTCGTCTATATTAAGATACTCCAATTCCCTTGAACTAACAGCACGCTTTGGAGCTGCCTCAGTCCAGGTCATGAGCTCCTCAGTGCCTGTCATCTTTCCCCTG
>QEPC01002375.1:395557-411296 GCA_003113815.1 Sphenodon punctatus
ACAGTGGGAGCAATAGAGGTCAGGAGGCGGGTGGGGATCGGGTCCAGGGGGCAGCTGGAGGGGTTGGATGAAGAGAGCAGGGCGGAGATTTCCTCGAGAGAGGCAGAAGGGAAGGATGTGAGGAGGGAGGGGGCAGTATGGGAGCGGGAGGAGGAGGTGGGTGGGAGGCAATGTCCTGACGGATCTGGTCAATCTTTGAGGTGAAGAACGGTGCAAGATCCTGAACAGGAAGGGAAGAAGGCGGAGGAAGACGGGGGTTTAAGAAGGGAGTCGAAAGTAGAGAAGAGGCGGCGAGGGTCGTGAGAGAGAGATTCAATTCTGGAGGCATAATAGTGTTGTCTAGCTAGGGAGATAGCTGAGGAGAGGGAGTCCTTTCAGAAGCTTGCAATCATTTCCAAGCCCCACATGTGCAGATTTGATTAGCAACTGTAACTACGTATTCAAGCAAGGAGAAGGTCTGAGCAAATGCTGCTCCCTCTAGCAGGGAGAGAAAGGGAAAGCTATGCTCTCTTCCACTTTCAATGATTTTAACCCCTGATTTATGTGTGTACCTGCAGCTTCTAAACTTCATGAATGTATTCCTGTCTCTCCCTCAGTACCCACCTTCTGTCTCTTCCTAATGGTTAGGTAAGAGAACTGAAAGTAAAACCATCAGAGATGCTTAATAGGATCCTCAGACTGAGCACTGGGTCCCAGTGGGTAGAGTGGTTCTATTTAGTCCTTATTAATCTACAGGGGACCCTCTGGGAACCCCATAAAATTGGGCCCCTAAAATAGTCCATGACCTGTTTGTGACCTGTTTATAAAGTTTTTCTAAAAAGGTTACACGAGTGGATTCTCTCAAATAGTATATAATTAGAAGTTATAATCCCTGTTCCATTATGATATATTTGAGCAGGTTTGGGGTCTGCTACACCACTTTTCTGGGTTGGGTGACTCCGTTTTCCCCACTTGCTGCCTGTCTGAATCAGTTCTCTCTTTTGCTGATCCAGTCCTGCAAAGGGGGGTCAACACTTGTCACCCAAGCTCCAGAGACTTTCCGTTCACAAACTCTTTCTCTCTGGGTTCGCAAGTGCTTGAGGGCACAAGGTACTCAGACTCTGTTCCCCAATGTGAGACAACAGAAAGCACTTCTTAGTAAAGAAGAAAGTTTATTGATTACATAAACAAAGATAGTTTGAACGCAGTGTGGCAAATAAAACAAAAGTAAATAACGCAATCCTAGTCTGTACTGAGCAAGTCCCTAGTTAAGATCTTACCCTACAAAAAGTCCATGCGCATTTCAGGTCATGTCTCGGTCAGTGATGGAAAGTTTCATTGGGCCCAAGTCTTTAGAGTTTCCATAAAGCTTTATTGCATTGTTCTTTGGTGCAGCCCTTCTCCCAACTGAGCGAGATAGAGAAGATCTCCCCCCCCCCCCCCCCTGCTAGGTAAGAAGTCTTCTGGATTCCTTCCTACCTAGGCAGGCAGCAGGCTCCTTCTCCAGAGCCCTTGTCTGGCAGGGCCGTGTCTGGCTGCTGCCTCTCCCTGGTAGTCCAATTGGTACTGAGCCTGGCTCAAGCTTTTAGTCTTTGGCAGGTTCAACCATGCCCAGGCTCAGGTGCGGGAATTAGGTGGTGTTCTTCCTCTATTGTAGGGCCTGCACCTCACATAGCACCTTCCTTTCCGCTGGTGTTAAGCCCCTTAAAGGGCCAACACTTTAATTTGACAGCGCTCTGCTACAGTGAGGAGCTGGGGAAACCCTGACAGAAGAGGTAATGTTTCTGGGGTAATTCAGAGATGCAGAGGGAGGGAGCAGGGTGTTCGGGTTCAGCAGGGGGAGTTCCAGGCATCCAGGAGTCCAGCAGAGCCCGTGGTCAAGCCCCCTCTGTGAAGGAGCCCACTTCAGTATCGACACCAGTTTCTCTCCCAGTCTGAGCATTACTTGACTCTCTTACAGCAGCTGCACCGCGCGGCCCGGCAGATGCCTGGCTCTCCCATGGGCCCCCATGCTGGTGCTCCCATCCTGCGGGGGTTCCCTGCCTCCCCACACAGAGAGAGAGGCTGGGTTAGGGCCAGTGAATGTGCTTTGCACCCAGAGTGCCACAAATCCCTAATTCCTCCTGATCCTCTCTGATTTCTTTCTCCCAAGCAGGGAATCCAGTTACCAAACCCGACCTGATCGTTTGCTTGGAGCGAGGGGAAGATCCGTGGGTCTCGGATCTGCAAGTCTTTGAGGAAGATGAGATCCTGAGGGACCGGAGTCCAGGTGAAGGATCCGGTAACTCAGCTCAGAGACAGCTGGGAGTAAAGGGCAAAAGTGAAACTGCCGCTAATGTTTCTCAAGCTCCCCAAGTCCTGCCTTGTCTCTGCCCCGCCAGGAACCAGCAAAAAACATGTCGTGACTTCCAGGCCAACATGTGGCTGTTGTCCTTTTGGTGGGGGAACATCTGACAGCATCTTCCTCCCCTGGGCATTTGCATGAGATGTGGGGGCAGAATACCCCTCCCGACCCCTTCATTCCCAGGCTGCCCTCTCCCCAGTGACCGTGAGCTGGATTCTCTCTCTCTTCACACATGATGAGAAGACGAGGAAGGCTAGCATGGGTTTGGGGGTGGGGTGGATAAGGATGACTCTGGATTTCCCAGCAGTTATTTTGGTAGATTTCATGTCCCTTTCCTGAGATTCCCCCCCTCCCAGAACAAACAGTGACTCCTGCCTGGATTCTCTCTCTGCAGGGAGTCGGACAGTGAGGGAGAACATGGCGGAGAATCCCCAGCAGGGAGGCTCTGATGAAATGGAAACGCCTGGGACGTTACCCGGAAGATCCCAAGAGAATGTTTCCCCAAGGAGTGAAGTCGATGAGAGCGGGTGCAGCTCAGAGATTCAGCAAGGGAACCCCTCGGGGAAGGGAAAGAGTGAATCCATTCAGCATAAGAAAGGTGTCCAGAACATGGACAAAAGTGCAGTGGGCTCAGGGAAGAAGAGACACAGATGTCCAGAATGTGGGGAAAACTTCTGTAGTAAATACGCTCTTCTTCGGCACCGGAAAATTCATACAGGAGAGAAACCCTATGAGTGCTCTGACTGTGGAAAGTGTTTCGTTGCTAGATCACGCTTGGCTACACACCGGAGGACCCACACAGGGGAAAAGCCCTATGAATGCCTCGAGTGTGGGAGAAGCTTCAGTCATCGTTCAAGCCTTGATAGACACCAGAAAATCCACACAGGAGTGAAACCATTTAAATGTCTGGAATGTGGGAAATCGTTCAAATTGCAAGTGGAACTTAGGACACACCAGAGAATCCACACAGACAAACCTTTTAAATGTCTGGAATGTGGAGAATGTTTCAGATTGGAAGAGCGCCAGATGCACCAAAAAACCCACACAAGAGACAAACCCTACAAGTGCTCTGAATGTGGAAAGTGTTTCATTGCTAGATCAAACTTGACTAACCACAAGAAGATGCACACTGAGAAAAAGCCCTATGAATGCCTTGAGTGTGGGAAAAGTTTCNGGCTTGTGATCTAGGCTGGAGAAAGAGGAGGGGAAGATGGGGAGAGAGAGTCCATACGGGCTCAGGATCCTTGTACAGAGTCAGGCTCTTTCAGGCAGCTGCACCGCAGACCCCTCTGGCTTGGCGCTATCCCTCCCTGCTAGGTAAGAAGTCTTCTGGATTCCTTCCTACCTAGGCAGGCAGCAGGCTCCTTCTCCAGAGCCCTTGTCTGGCAGGGCCGTGTCTGGCTGCTGCCTCTCCCTGGTAGTCCAATTGGTACTGAGCCTGGCTCAAGCTTTTAGTCTTTGGCAGGTTCAACCATGCCCAGGCTCAGGTGCGGGAATTAGGTGGTGTTCTTCCTCTATTGTAGGGCCTGCACCTCACATAGCACCTTCCTTTCCGCTGGTGTTAAGCCCCTTAAAGGGCCAACACTTTAATTTGACAGCGCTCTGCTACAGTGAGGAGCTGGGGAAACCCTGACAGAAGAGGTAATGTTTCTGGGGTAATTCAGAGATGCAGAGGGAGGGAGCAGGGTGTTCGGGTTCAGCAGGGGGAGTTCCAGGCATCCAGGAGTCCAGCAGAGCCCGTGGTCAAGCCCCCTCTGTGAAGGAGCCCACTTCAGTATCGACACCAGTTTCTCTCCCAGTCTGAGCATTACTTGACTCTCTTACAGCAGCTGCACCGCGCGGCCCGGCAGATGCCTGGCTCTCCCATGGGCCCCCATGCTGGTGCTCCCATCCTGCGGGGGTTCCCTGCCTCCCCACACAGAGAGAGAGGCTGGGTTAGGGCCAGTGAATGTGCTTTGCACCCAGAGTGCCACAAATCCCTAATTCCTCCTGATCCTCTCTGATTTCTTTCTCCCAAGCAGGGAATCCAGTTACCAAACCCGACCTGATCGTTTGCTTGGAGCGAGGGGAAGAACCGTGGGTCTCGGATCTGCAAGTCTTTGAGGAAGATGAGATCCTGAGGGACCGGAGTCCAGGTGAAGGATCCGGTAACTCAGCTCAGAGACAGCTGGGAGTAAAGGGCAAAAGTGAAACTGCCGCTAATGTTTCTCAAGCTCCCCAAGTCCTGCCTTGTCTCTGCCCCGCCAGGAACCAGCAAAAAACATGTCGTGACTTCCAGGCCAACATGTGGCTGTTGTCCTTTTGGTGGGGGAACATCTGACAGCATCTTCCTCCCCTGGGCATTTGCATGAGATGTGGGGGCAGAATACCCCTCCCGACCCCTTCATTCCCAGGCTGCCCTCTCCCCAGTGACCGTGAGCTGGATTCTCTCTCTCTTCACACATGATGAGAAGACGAGGAAGGCTAGCATGGGTTTGGGGGTGGGGTGGATAAGGATGACTCTGGATTTCCCAGCAGTTATTTTGGTAGATTTCATGTCCCTTTCCTGAGATTCCCCCCCTCCCAGAACAAACAGTGACTCCTGCCTGGATTCTCTCTCTGCAGGGAGTCGGACAGTGAGGGAGAACATGGCGGAGAATCCCCAGCAGGGAGGCTCTGATGAAATGGAAACGCCTGGGACGTTACCCGGAAGATCCCAAGAGAATGTTTCCCCAAGGAGTGAAGTCGATGAGAGCGGGTGCAGCTCAGAGATTCAGCAAGGGAACCCCTCGGGGAAGGGAAAGAGTGAATCCATTCAGCATAAGAAAGGTGTCCAGAACATGGACAAAAGTGCAGTGGGCTCAGGGAAGAAGAGACACAGATGTCCAGAATGTGGGGAAAACTTCTGTAGTAAATACGCTCTTCTTCGGCACCGGAAAATTCATACAGGAGAGAAACCCTATGAGTGCTCTGACTGTGGAAAGTGTTTCGTTGCTAGATCACGCTTGGCTACACACCGGAGGACCCACACAGGGGAAAAGCCCTATGAATGCCTCGAGTGTGGGAGAAGCTTCAGTCATCGTTCAAGCCTTGATAGACACCAGAAAATCCACACAGGAGTGAAACCATTTAAATGTCTGGAATGTGGGAAATCGTTCAAATTGCAAGTGGAACTTAGGACACACCAGAGAATCCACACAGACAAACCTTTTAAATGACTGGAATGTGGAGAATGTTTCAGATTGGAAGAGCGCCAGAAGCACCAAAAAACCCACACAAGAGACAAACCATACAAGTGCTCTGAATGTGGAAAGTGTTTCATTGCTAGATCAAACTTGACTAACCACAAGAAGATGCACACTGAGAAAAAGCCCTATGAATGCCTAGAGTGTGGGAAAAGATTCAGTCACACTTCAGGCCTTGCTACACACCAGAAAATCCACACAGAAGAGAAACCCTTTAAATGCCTGGAATGTGGAAAACGTTACAGATTGAGAAAGCTGCTCAGGACGCACCAAAGAATCCACAGAGGCAAGCGACCTTACCACTGCTCTGACTGTGGAAAGTGTTTCGATTCTAGATCACGCTTGACTAACCACCAGAAGATCCACACTGGTGAAAAGCCCTATGAATGCCTCGAGTGTGGGAAAAGATTCAGTCAAAGTTCAGGCCTCACTGCACACCAGAAAATCCACACAGCAGAGGAGCCCTTTAAATGCCTGGAATGTAAAAAATGTTTCAGATTGCAAGAGCAGCTCTGGAGACACCAGGGTATCCATACAGGAGCGAGACCCTTTAAATGTCTTGAATGTGGGGAAAGCTTTAATCACAACTCAAGACTTCGTAGACATAAAAAAATCCACACAGGAGAAAAGCCCTGTAAATGCCTTGAATGTGGAAAATGTTTTGTATTCAGATATGGTCTCGTGAGGCACCAGAGAATCCACACAGGAGAGCGCCCCTATGAATGTCTTGAATGTGGAAAAAGCTTTAGTTATAAGTCCATTCTTAAGCGCCATCAGAAAACCCACACGGGAGAGAAGCCCTATGAATGCCTTGAATGTGGAAAGAGTTTTCGTGAAAGAAGCGATCTTACGATTCACCAGAGAACTCACACAGGAGAGAAGCCCTATAAGTGCCCTGAATGTGGAAAGAGTTTCAGTGCTAAAAAGGATTTAAGGGTTCACCACAGAATCCACACAGGTGAGAACCCCTATAAATGCCTTGCATGTGGATTGAGTTTCCGTTTCAAAAAATCCCTAGGGAAGCATCAGCAAACCCACTCGAGAGAAGCCCTAGAACATGCATTGAATGTGGAGAAAGCTTCCAGAACAAAAACTCCTCTACGGTATCATTAGAGAATTCACATGGAATAAAGTCCATATAAATACCCTGAATGTGGGGAAAGGTTTAATGTTGGGGCCTCCTTTATTAAACTACACGGAAGAGAAGCCCTGTAATAATAATATATCCCGTTGTGTGTGTGAGACAATTTCCATGAAACTCACCTCGTACTTGCCACCAGAGAATCTATGTGTAAGTGTGTGCAGCTGGTGAGTTCTGTGTTTGGGAAGGCCAGTGTGTTGCTGCAGCCGCACAGGATAGAGTTCTGTGCTGAATCCCCAAACCCTCAACTCCCTGTTAACAAGCACTGGCAGCTTCTCTTGCCATTTTTCAATTGTTGTTCTTAAAAATGACATGATTAAGTCAATTCTTCTAATTTTGGAGCATTTAAGTATAGCAATTCTGTTCATAAAAGTTTGAGACACTTATTCAAAGTTTTGTTTTTTTGGGGGGCGGGGGGAGGAACGTACTTCAAAATTTCCCTGTCGTTGGTTAAAGTAGGGAGAAAATCTAGTTTCTGAATGGTCACTGTATGGGGGTATTTGGAAATAACCTATTCCCATAATTTTCCATAATATAACTATCTGGAAGTTGTTCACTTAAGGTGTTGATTGACGTAACAGCGGAACGCCGAAGTCACAAATTCCCTGGGACAGGATGGGACTGGCAACACATCCCTCAATGGGTGCAGCCGTGGAACAAACGTTCCTGGGGCCGGGACCAAAGGGGAGGCGGGGAAACACATAGACATGTGTTTTCCTAACCCTACCCAGTGTCCCTCCCCCACACCATGATGGGCAGTCATGGGGACCAATGACTACTGCCATGGCTACCGGTCATGACAGACCCAATCCTGGTCCGTAGGGAGCAGATGTTCCGACACGCTGTTCCCTGCTTTGGCCCGATGGGGTAGACCGTGCTGTTAGTCAGCCCAGACTGACCCTTGGAACTCGTCCAGACAGCCAGACAGCCTGGGGTAGCCAGCAACACACCCCGGGGCCAGTCCGAGAGAACATCTGGCTGGCACCCAACAGACTTGCCGGTGGCTCACTGGCCCAAGTGTGATAAAGCGGGTCTAGCGGGTCACTGTCACGTCTGTAAACACTCTTACTTAAGCAGCTCTGAGAGTGCGGCTGAGCAGCGAAGGTTGGGGCGGCCATGCTGAGAGTCCTGGGTTCTGATTCTTCCTTTGGGCCTGTGCCACCCAAGGCCGGCCCAAGGCATGTGCCACCGGTGCCCAGGCACATGGCCCCGTGGCAGCCTTAGAGGGATGGAGCCCCGCAGCACTGCCACTGCGGGTTGGAGAGGGAGTCGGGACACAGCCGTTTTAAACAATGTTTCCCCACTTCCATTGGTAGCAAAGTCTGCTGCCCGCCCAACTGTCCCGTCTCGGGTTTTTTTTCCCCTGTGGCCCTNCCCCCTCCGCTCCGCGCCTCCTCCGGGCACCCCACTGATGCTGTTTGCCCCGTGGGGAGAGTGAGATCAGGCAGCCGGGCCAGGGCTGCTCAGTGCTCACTGTCTCTACCAGAGGGAGCCAGCCTTTCCTTGGGGAGGGGGAAGGTAGCAAACTTGCCCCCCCCCCAGCCCGTTGTCTGCCCCATGGAAAGGGGGAGAGTGGTGAGACCAGGCAGCCAGGCTGGGGCTGCTCAGTTCTCATTGCCTGCCTCTACCGGAGGGAGCCTTTCCTTAGGGAGGGGGAGGGTAGAAAGCTCCCCCACCGCCAACGCTGTCTGCCCCCAGGGCCGGCCCCAGGCACGGAGACCCCATCCCTCACCTGCCTCTTCCTCCTGTAGCACTGCAGCAGCAGAAGCTGGGACAACCCATCTGGACTGGTAGATAAAGCTGTTTACAAACGGCTCCTGCCCACGTGCTGATCAGAAGGTTGCTACCTTGTAAAGAAGGTTCTTCGAGATGGCACCTAACATTCTCATAACTGGATTGTGCACACTCACCCTATTCAAATAATAGCCACATGATGGTCGCTTTCCCCCCTCAGAATGACTGTTTCTTCCAACCCTTTCTAGAAATATAAGGAAAAAATTCCATGCAAGGCTGGAAGGGTGGGTGTTGTGAGAATGTTTGGAGCCATCTCAAAGAACCTTATTTACCAGGTAGCAACCTCCTGTTCTTCGAATGGCTCCTCACAGGCTATTTTTACATGGCTCCGCCAGGTGGGAGGGTCCGTGGGCGAGCCAGTGCGTGGATGGGGCAGGCACACGATTGCACACACATCCCCACTCACCCATCACTCATCCACACCCACATAGTAACCACCGTTTCCCCCGGTTGCTCCATGCGTGGGGACGAGTGGGGGGAGTGAGTGGGGATGCGTGTTAGGCGGGCGCACATGGTTGAAAATGAACGTGCAAGGAAACTATAAATTTCAGGGCAGCCATAAGGTTCTGCCAGCCTTTGGGGCCCCGCAGCAAGCACATGGCCCCTCAAACCCTTGGGACAGCCCTGGTGCCACCTCTGCCAGCTTAATTTAAAAAAGCAAAGAGCTGCTACTTTCTGTGCAGAGCAGGAGATTGGCTGGTGGGAACCAAGTGAGATCTTGAGGAAGCTTCTTGAGCAAAGGGAGATTCCAGTTTCCACGGGTGGGCTGTGACTCAGGTGGTAGAGCGCATGTGTTGCATGTACAACGTCCCATGTACAATCGCTGGCATCTCCGATTCAGGGTCTCCGGTAGCACTTAACCAACTTTTATGAACAGAATTGCTATCCTTAGCACTTCTCTTGTCCCTTGTTGTGAATGGGTAACGGCAAGCGGGTGAAGAAACGCTCCTTTTTGGGAGCTCTGGTTATTCCTGCCCCTGCCTCCCTTGCTCCTCAAAACCTACTCACCTCTCATGCCAGGAACCTCCACCCTAAATATGTTTGTTCTGCTCCTTCTCTCCTTCCCTCCTGAAAACCTACCTCTTCCATCAGGAGTTGCTCTTCATCCCCTTAGTCTCCCCCCTGCTTTACTTGTGGTGGCCTTCTCCCTTGGAACTAAGCAGAGCACGTGCACCTGTGGCTTCTCAACTCCATGAATGTATCCATGTCTCACCTTCTGTTTCCCTTCCCTTGTCTCTCCTAGATTGTAAACCTCCCAGGGCAGAGTCCTTGTCTTTCATCCACGATTGTAAAGTGCCGGGTGGGTTGCTGACACTGTACACACAATAATAAATTCCTGATACTTTGTTGTCTAGGGGAAATCTGGTGAATGTATCAATGGGTTAAAATCCCCAGCATCCAGCCTCTTCTGTTCTGGTTTTGCGAGGCAGCAACCGCCCTGGTCTGAGCAGTGACCTCTGTCCCTGCATTTTCCGGGCAGAGAAGGGGACTCCCTCACTCTCCTGTTACAGCTGCAGCCCGGGTTGCTCGATTCCTCTGCTGCTGCCCGGCTGATAGAACTGGTTCTTTACTTAATTCCCCAGCTTGTGTCTGTGGGACGGAAGACTGGCCTGGAATTGAGAGACTATTTCCAATTTCAAGCCTTAAAACACTGTTCCAATTCCTTTCCCAATAGTCACAGCAATGCCCACGTCGAAGATCCCAAAAGGACTGTTTTAAGGACCCCCCCGTTGTTGGGGATGCATTTATTCCCCAATGTTTTTCTAGAAAGAGTTGACAGGGAAATGGTTTAAATGTTCCTCTGGAAAAGGCTAATAGGGGGCTGTTAAACTGCTGAAGCAACTGAGAATATTTTCTATGTATCCATCCTCCAAGGGTGAGAACACTGAACATTTATGGTTCTAGAGAAGAGATTAGAACCTGGCTCCAGGTAGAAAGACAATAATATTCCATCCTTTGCTTATGGGGAAAAGGAGATCAGCTTAGTAATTGAATAGCTGTCAGCCAGTGGAATCTAATATCTGAGGCAAGGTCACAATTAGGTTACAATTAATGGAATAAATTCTACAGAGTGGATAATTGTAATTGACTCCTTCTAACTTTGTGGATCCCTTCTGGTGGAAGTGGTTTTATATGGGGCACCATGGGCACTGACGCATAATGGGCACCCTAGTGGCACACAGCCAAGACGCATAGGTCTCCGCACAGTTAGCATAGATTCGCTAAGCATGATGGGATAAGCAGAAATTCTTTGCACCCAGGACAGAGAGAGGTCTGTGTTACCAGTGATGCTTTTCCCCACAAAATGTCAGACCCCAAGCCCCCTGCTGGGCAAAGCAGCACCCCGTGGAACGCAGTTCGGGGGGTGCAAAGGAGAATTAAGGAGCCCAAGTCAAGGGGAAATCTGGTGAATGTATCAATGGGCAGAGTCCTTGTCTTTAATCCACGATTGTAAAGTGCCAGGTGGGTTGCTGGCACTTTACACCAGAAGGGATCCACAATGTTTCAGCTGGCCATGGAGGAACTGGGGAAGAAACAAATCTGTCTAGCAAACCGTGTTGAGATAGGACATGGTTATGCAGGATAAAGGATAGGAGAGGGAGAGGGGGGGATAAAGTAGAAGCTGCCTCCACCCATGAGCCTTCAATTTACACCCCCAGCCCCTATGCCCTCACTCCCTCGATGTTGCCTCGACATCGCTTCCCACTCCTACCCCTCTCCCTCCTCCTCTCCTGTCCTTCCCTCCCACCTCCCTTGAGGAAGTATCCCCCCTGCTCTCCTTCTCCAAACCTTCAACCCCCTCCCGCCTCCTGACCTCCATTGTTTCCACTGTCACCCCTTCCCTCCTGCACATCATCAACCTCTCCTTCTCTACCGGCTCCTTCCCCTCCACCTTCAAGCACACCACTGTCTCTCCTATCCTCAAAAAGTCCACTCTTGACTCCTCTGACCCTTCTAGCTACCGTCCTGTCTCACTCCTTCCTTTTGCTTACAATCCCCAGGATCCAGCCTCTCCTCTTCTGGTTTTGCGAGGCAGCAGCCGTCCTGGTCTGAGCAGTGTCCTTTGTCCCTGCAATTTCTGGGCAGAGAAGGGGACTCCCTCACTCTCCTGTTACAGCTGCAGCCTGGGTTGCTCGATTCCTCTGCTTCTGCCCGGCGGATAGAACTGGTTCTTTACTCGATTCCCGAGCCGGTGTCTGGGGGATGGAACACTGGCCTGGAATTGAGAGACTATTTCCAATTTCAAGTCTTAAAACACTGTTCCAATTCCCTTTCCAATAGTCACAGCAACGCACACGTCGAAGATCCCCAGACCCCCAAAGGGCTCTTTTAAGGACCCCCCACTGTTGGGGATAGATTTATTCCCCAATGTTTTTCTAGATAGAGTTGACAGGGAAATAGTTTAAATGTTCCTCTGGAAAAGGCTGTTATTATTATTATTATTAACAAACATTTATATAGCGCCAGCAGTGTACCTGGCACTTTACAAAGTAATAAAATAGACACGGTCCCTGNCAGGGGATTGGCTGGTGGGAACCAAGTGAGATCTTGAGGAAGTTCCTTGAGCAAAGGGAGATTCCAGCTTCCACGGGTGGGCTGTGACTCAGGTGGTAGAGTGCGTGTGTTGCATGTACAACGCCAGCATCTCCGATTCAGGGTCTCCGGTAGCACTTAACCAATGTCTCATCATTCTCTTGTCCCTTGTTGTGAATGGGTAACGGCAGGCGGTTGAAGAAACGCTCCTTTCTGGAAGCTCTGCTTATTCTCTGCCCCTGCTTATGACTCCCTTGCTTCTCAAAACCTACCCACCTCTCATGCCTGGAACCTCCACCCTAAATAAGTTTGTTCTGCTCCCTCCCTCCTGAAAATCTACCTCTTCCATTCAGGGTTGCTCTTCATCCCCTTAGTCTCCCCCCTGCTTTACTTGTGGTGGCCTTCTCCCTTGGAACTAAGCGGAGCATGTGCACCTGTGACTTCCCAACTCCATGAATATATCTGTGTCTCACCTTCTGTTTCCCCTCCCTTGTCTCTCCTAGATTGTAAACCTCCCGGGGCAGAGTCCTTGTCTTTCATCCACGATTGTAAAGTGCCGGGTGGGTTGCTGACACTGTACACATAATAATAAATTCCTGACACTTTCTTGTCTAGGGGAAATCTGGTGAATGTACCAATGGGTTAAAATCCCTAGGATTCAGCCTCTTCTGTTCTGGTTTTGCGAGGCAGCAGCCACCCTGGTCTGAGCAGTGACCTCTGTCCCTGCAATTTCCAGGAAGAGAAGGGGACTCCCTCACTCTCCTGTTACAGCTGCAGCCTGGGTTGCTCGATTCCTCTGCTGCTGCCCGGCTGATAGAACTGGTTCTTTACTTGATTCCCCAGCTCATGTCTGGGGGATGGAACACTGGCCTGGAATTAAGAGACTATTTCCAATTTCAAGTCTTAAAACTGTTCCAATTCCTTTCCCAATAGTCACAGCAATGTACACGTCGAAGACCCCTAAAGGGCTCTTTTAAGGACCGCCCCCATTGTTGGGGATGCATTTATTCCCCAATGTTTTTCTAGAAAGAGTTGACAGGGAAATAGTTTAAATGTTCCTCTGGAAAAGGCTAATAGGGAACTGTTAAACTGCTGAAGCAACTGAGATTATTTTCTATGTATCCCTCCTCCAAGGTTGAGAACACTGAATGTTTATGGTTCTAGAGAAGAGGTTAGAACCTGGCTCCAGGTAGAAAGACAATAATATTCCATCCTTCGCTTATGGGGAAAAGGAGATCAGCTTAGTAATTGAGTAGCTGTCAGCCGGTGGGATCTAATATCTGAGGCAAGGTCGCAATTAGGCTACAATTGATGGAATAAATTCTACAGAGTGGATAATTGTAATTGGCTCCTAACTTTGCGGATCCCTTCTGGTGGAAGTGGTTTTATATGGGGCACCATGGGCACCGACGCATAATGGGGCACCCTAGTGGCACACAGCCAAGACGCATAGGCCTCCGCACAGTTAGCATAGGTTCACTAAGCATGATGGGATAAGCAGAAATTCTTTGCACCCAGGACAGAGAGAGGTTTGTGTTACCAGTGATGCTTTTCCCCACAAAATGTCAGACCCCAAGCCCCCTGCTGGGCAAAGCAGCACCCCGTGGAACACAGTTCGGGGGGGGTGCAAAGGAGAATTAAGGAGCCCAAGTCAAGAGGTCAGAGTCAAGCTGGGTTGAAGCCTACGAAGTAAAGATAAGCCCCTCTTGCAAAACCAGCCTCGCCTTGAAAAGGGAGTCTAGGAGGAGACCAGAGTAAACATGGAGCAATTGAGTCAACGGCATCCTCCCTTTTTGATCAACTTCCCCCGGTGACTGCGAGAAACTCCTAACTAGCAACAACCTTCAAGGTATAAAATTAGGATTTAAGGATGAACACAAAACGTCGCTAGTGCGCCATGTTTTCTAAAAACCCACTTGGATCTTTTCACCCACCTGAATGCCCCAAATTATTCCCTTCTTGTGTCTTTAGATATTCCCTCCAACCCTGTGATTGATACTTTCTTGCTCCTTTAGGTGGGGTGGGGGCAGGGATGGGGGCTTTCCCCACATATTGGGGTATTTTTAAATTGAAATTGTAAATTGTTTTAAAATTGTATATTGTTTTAATGAATGTTGTGTGCCGCCCCGGGCTGCCCTGTGGGCAGGAGGGGCGGGATATAAATTTAAATAAATAAAAATAAATGTAGAGACTCCTTGGAACCCATTTTTATACTTGGAACTTTCCTCTTGTCCCACCCCGGAGGCCCTCGAAAATCCCTTTGTCGCTTTCAAGTACCTATCGTGGCCGCTCCCAGATCCTTTGTACGACCCTCTATAACGGCTCCCTGTCTCCCCTGGGTAAGTGAGCTACTCTGGGGCGTGGACACATGCAAACCTCTCTGCCCGTGACCACCCCACGGGGATCTCCCAGACCACGGTCTGCCCTCCCCTCTTCTCCCTGATCATCCGTGGGGTGCTTGTGCCCTTTGGCAGCAGGAAAGGATAGGTAGCTCTCAGCCCCCGTTTCCTTGAGCTCTTCCCTCCCTTTCACCCTCCTCGCTACTTTCACTTTTCCCTCCGCCGCTTATGTTTATTAAGCCAACCAGACTGGAGGCTTGTCTTTCTAAATCATTGAATGGTGTCCTGAATTAGCTTGTGAGTGGGTGTGTGTTTTGCCCTCCTCTTTTTCTTTCTTTATTAAACCTTAATAAAAATACCCCCTTATTGAACCAACCCACCCCCCGTTTGTGTATGATCTCTGAAGAGGAGAGGTACTCCCCACAGGTTGTAGCGTGCTACAACTCAGACTCGAGCCTGAACACGCGTGGACACTTTTTGAGAAAATCCCCAAAACGTGAGACCTAGCCTGATCACCCAGACCGTCCCCCTCTTGGGACAAACAGATACACCCGTGATCACATGTGGAACCGGGTCAGGTATTAACACTTGGGCCCCTTGGAATGTTAAAAGCAAGCAGCTGGTACAGGGAGGAGCCAACTCTGTTCCGGGTAAAGAAAGATTAGTTAGTATGGTTCCTAATGGGAACAGAGATCGTACACTAGTTAGCCAGATATATATTAGAAACCAATAGTGTGGAGTTGATCTGTACCCGATAGTCTGTTAATTGCGATTGATTCATGTGGGCTCATGTTACAATAGAACTTGTATTAGAATTTCTGACCAGGCTTGGGGTTGTGGTGTCTCAACCATGAGAGACACAACCAGGAGGGCAAATCCATCCCCTAGTCTGAGCTCGATATCCAGAGCAACCGGCATCAGAGCCCTGTCATGTGGGTTCAATACACTCCTGCTTTGTGTGCTACATGTAGTAGATTATTTGCCCCAGCTAAGGTTGATACAAGTAGAAAGTTAGGTTTTCTTGCTTGCTTTGTGCTTGCCGGCCTGACCTAAGTAACATCATGCTAACGTAAGAGAGTGAAATCGGGAAGAGCCACCAAGCCTGAACTCTCCCTCAGTTGGGGATCCTGCCAATTCGGGAGAAGGTGGACGAGGAGAAGGGTCAGATTTGACAGATCAGAGAAAAGGCTTTAATTGGATGGTGCAAACTATCGCCATATTTAGCTTTAAAATATAATTAATTTGCTAAGCTTGATTACTAATTGTAAGGGGTTGCCATATTCACTGTTCCGATAATGGAATGGTTTATAAAAGTTGACTCCCCCAATTGC
Organism: Sphenodon punctatus; assembly: GCA_003113815.1. Lineage (NCBI taxonomy): Eukaryota > Metazoa > Chordata > Lepidosauria > Sphenodontia > Sphenodontidae > Sphenodon > Sphenodon punctatus. Next base: position 411,244 of record QEPC01002375.1, read on the forward strand.
CAGCTCGCTAGCTGCACAGCTCACAACTCTTCACCCCTGGGACTCTGTCTGTG
>QEPC01002375.1:447356-468686 GCA_003113815.1 Sphenodon punctatus
CACTTTCCCTGGCTTGATTGCTGTTTGCCACTTAATACGAGGTATCAAACTAGTCCAAACTATACGAACACCTATGAACCAACGTTTAACTGTCAACAAATCCTCTTTAATCTTAATGATTAAGTTAACGCCTTTTCTGTCTGGGAGGTCATTTCCCCTAAGTGTATCACTAATATATGTGGTGTTGATGACTCCCCAAGGTCCTTAGTAGCGGGAGCAAATGTTTCCATCTCATCGCTCCCTTGCCTATCCACTTTATGGCAAAACTATCTTCCAGTCCTAGTTGTAAGCCCCAAGCAGTCCTTTTGGCCGTTCTGCTGGCCCATTTTACCAAGCTGTGACCCATGATCCAAACCACACGTCTTTCATTCATGCTGGGCCTAGGTCCTAACGGAGACAAAAACCACCATTTATTTACCTTGGGTAAGGTCGAACATATTTTGTATATGCCCCTGATCGCCCACTGCCTTGATCACCTCTTCTGGCAAACCCGCTGTTGTAGCAGCGCCAATCCTAAAGGAGTGGGACTCAAATTCCATTGCAGGCAGTCCTGCCTTATTCAAGGCAGCCCCAAGTAGTGTGGTAAATTGGTAACTTGTGACTGGAGTAACCGCTTTGTGTATGAATAAATATCCAGGGACGCGTGGGCGGATGGTCAAATACTGCCTCGTCTGTTCTACAGGGCATATCGCCTTTATCCCGCATTCATACAGTTCAATGCTTTGCCCCCGTTTTCTCTGATCCGTATTGGAACATCGGAGCCTAAACTTCAATCCAACCTTAGTAGATTCCATGTCATCCAATCCCAGTGCCTGGTTTGTGTTGCCCTTCCCCGATCTGGGCACCACCTCACTAATTCTGAATCCTCCAAAATATGTTATGACGTACACCGAAGTAAACAACTGTGCTTCAAAGGCATCGTGGCATATTGCTGGTAGCATCCTGACTAACTGAACCAACGCTGGTGTAGTTATTGGTGCCCTAAGCGGGATTGTGGTGGGGTTGGCGCCCTAAGCGGGGTTGTGGTCGGGTTATGCTTAAGGTAAAAGCCTTTGTCAGGGATAGGGAATCCTTTCATTCTACTAACAAAGTTGAGTGCCACCACCTTTGCTGCTGTGGTACCCCCGAACAATCCTTTCTCGTGTAGCCTCATTGCAAATTGGAGGACCTCCGGCTCCCTTATGGGGAAACCCGTCCCCCCATCCTTTGTTCACCCTGAACAACTGAAATTCCTTGAAGGCCCTACCGTATGCCAATTGGGTTCTTGGAGCCAATGATCCCTGCACAGTTATCTGCATCTCTATCTCCCAAGGTTCCAAACCCCCGGTGGTAGGGGGTCGGCGCACTCTGTCAACGCCTGGTACGTGTCTTGAACAAGATATTATCTTTCAGACATGCACCGACCAATGTCTGCATCAGTGACATTACCCTTGTGGAGCAAGAGGAAAGAGTATTAACCACGTGCACCACCGCCATGTTGTCACATCAAAAAAGTACTGTGCGGTTGGCGAATTGTGGAGCCCACAGCAAGACAGCGACTACTATTGGGAATAGCTCCAAAAATGTGAGATCTCTGGTCACCCCAGTTTCGTGCCATTCAGAAGGCCATGGCGCCGCACACCAGCAGGCTAGACAGTACACTCCAAATCCCGCGCACCCGGCGGAATCAGAATGCACCTGCAGGTCAGCCTTGAGCAACGTTCGTTCCCTCCAAAAGCTCTCACCGTTGTACCCTTCCAGGAAATCCAGCTATGCCCCCAAATCCTGTTTCATCTCCCTGTTGACCCTGATCCTATAATGGGGCTGCTCTTGGATTTTGAGCTTGCTGTACAACCTGGAAAGGAAAGCTCTACCTGGTGCAACTACTCTGCATGCAAAATTGAGGCTTCCTATCAATGATTGCAGGGCACGCACGGTAACTTTACGAGCCGCCATGCATTCCTTGATCTTTACTTTCATACCTTCAATTTTTTCTACAGGCAATCTCGACTGCTTTAATTTAGTGTCTAATTCTATTCCTAAGCAGGTGATCCCTGTACCCGGGCCTTCCGTTTTTTCAGGGGCGAGTGGCACACCCAGTTCCTTGGCCACTTCTTGAAAAAGCCGTAGGGCAATTGCGCACGCCCCTCCCTTGGGCGGACATATTAGGAAGTCATCTAAATATTTTGTTACAATCACCCTCTTTCAGTTGTTGCCTGAAGATCCACTCTACGAGTGAACTAAAGCGTTCAAACGCAGAGCAGGATATGGAGCACCCCATGGGCCTGGCTCGATCATAATAGTACTTGCCTTAAAAGTGGAAGCCCAACAGGTGGTAACTACTGGGGTGCACTGGCAGGAGGCGGAGAGCCGATCTAACGTCACAGTTTGCCATGAGTGCACCCTCTCCCATGGCCCTTGCCCTGTCCACCATCTCGTGACACGATGCATACCTGATAGTTGCCAGCTCTTTCGGTATGGCATTGTTTACCTAGGCTCCGCGGGGGTGAGACAGATGATGTATCATCCGAAACTCCCCCGCTGCTTTTTTAGGGACAATCCCGAGGGGGGACACAGCTAGGTTACTCATGGGAGGGTGTTCAAAAGGGCCAGCCACCCGCCTCGCTGCCACTTCTTTTGCAATTTTTGCTCTAACTAGATCCTCCCTTCCTTCTAAGGATTTCAAGTTGCAAACGAACATCTGCTGGAAAACTGGGCCAGCCGGGATGAGGAATCCCTGCTTAAAACCTTGTACCGCATATTCGACTTCTGCCTTGTCAGGGTGACCTCGTAAAGCCCTTTCTAATTGATCAATTTGAACCGGTGTCGGCCCCCTTTCCAGGGCCGGGCCCCGGGGACGTTCCTCGACTTCCATTTCTTCCTCCCTGGTTAAACCTACCCCTGTTACCCCTCTGCCTTGGACAGTAGCAGGTGGTTGCTGGATGCCCCACTCCACAATTAGAGCAACCGTGTCGAAACCTGCACGTGATTCGACTGCACCGGCTATTATATTCCCAGCAGGGGCTGGGTCCTCCTTGTCCCATCCTTGTGGAGCGAGAGGAAAGAGTATTAACCACGTGCACCACCACCATGTTGTCACACCAAAAAAGTACTGTGCGGTTGGCGAATTGTGGAGCCCACAGCAAGACAGCGACTACTATTGGGAATAGCTCCAAAAATGTGAGATCTCTGGTCACCCCAGTTTCGTGCCATTCAGAAGGCCATGGCGCCGCACACCAGCAGGCTAGACAGTACACTCCAAATCCCGCGCACCCGGCGGAATCAGAATGCACCTGCAGGTCAGCCTTGAGCAACGTTCGTTCCCTCCAAAAGCTCTCACCGTTGTACCCTTCCAGGAAATCCAGCTATGCCCCCAAATCCTGTTTCATCTCCCTGTTGACCCTGATCCTATAATGGGGCTGCTCTTGGATTTTGAGCTTGCTGTACAACCTGGAAAGGAAAGCTCTACCTGGTGCAACTACTCTGCATGCAAAATTGAGGCTTCCTATCAATGATTGCAGGGCACGCACGGTAACTTTACGAGCCGCCATGCATTCCTTGATCTTTACTTTCATACCTTCAATTTTTTCTACAGGCAATCTCGACTGCTTTAATTTAGTGTCTAATTCTATTCCTAAGCAGGTGATCCCTGTACCCGGGCCTTCCGTTTTTTCAGGGGCGAGTGGCACACCCAGTTCCTTGGCCACTTCTTGAAAAAGCCGTAGGGCAATTGCGCACGCCCCTCCCTTGGGCGGACATATTAGGAAGTCATCTAAATATTTTGTTACAATCACCCTCTTTCAGTTGTTGCCTGAAGATCCACTCTACGAGTGAACTAAAGCGTTCAAACGCAGAGCAGGATATGGAGCACCCCATGGGCCTGGCTCGATCATAATAGTACTTGCCTTAAAAGTGGAAGCCCAACAGGTGGTAACTACTGGGGTGCACTGGCAGGAGGCGGAGAGCCGATCTAACGTCACAGTTTGCCATGAGTGCACCCTCTCCCATGGCCCTTGCCCTGTCCACCATCTCGTGACACGATGCATACCTGATAGTTGCCAGCTCTTTCGGTATGGCATTGTTTACCTAGGCTCCGCGGGGGTGAGACAGATGATGTATCATCCGAAACTCCCCCGCTGCTTTTTTAGGGACAATCCCGAGGGGGGACACAGCTAGGTTACTCATGGGAGGGTGTTCAAAAGGGCCAGCCACCCGCCTCACTGCCACTTCTTTTGCAATTTTTGCTCTAACTAGATCCTCCCTTCCTTCTAAGGATTTCAAGTTGCAAACGAACATCTGCTGGAAAACTGGGCCAGCCGGGATGAGGAATCCCTGCTTAAAACCTTGTACCGCATATTCGACTTCTGCCTTGTCAGGGTGACCTCGTAAAGCCCTTTCTAATTGATCAATTTGAACCGGTGTCGGCCCCCTTTCCAGGGCCGGGCCCCGGGGACGTTCCTCGACTTCCATTTCTTCCTCCCTGGTTAAACCTACCCCTGTTACCCCTCTGCCTTGGACAGTAGCAGGTGGTTGCTGGATGCCCCACTCCACAATTAGAGCAACCGTGTCGAAACCTGCACGTGATTCGACTGCACCGGCTATTATATTCCCAGCAGGGGCTGGGTCCTCCTTGTCCCATCCTTGTGGAGCGAGAGGAAAGAGTATTAACCACGTGCACCACCACCATGTTGTCACACCAAAAAAGTACTGTGCGGTTGGCGAATTGTGGAGCCCACAGCAAGACAGCGACTACTATTGGGAATAGCTCCAAAAATGTGAGATCTCTGGTCACCCCAGTTTCATGCCATTCAGAAGGCCATGGCGCCGCACACCAGCAGGCTAGTTTCGTGGCTGTCTCCACGAAATGGCTCGTTCGCAGGCGCCACACCGCCCCTCACCAGAGGGTGCCCACTGTCCGCCCGCGGTGCATTCGTGGTATCGATTGTACATTCGAGCCACAAATCCGGTGCATGCTTGTCCCAAGGAATCCCTGGAGTATTAGCCGCCCTATGACGAAACGCTTCGTCATAGCGTAGCCCCACCCCGGGAGGTCCGGTACTATGGGCCCTATGGACAATATCTGCGTATTTATGTAGCTCTAAACCATGCCTGGGGTCAGCCTGCGTTGTTGTTATTACCCCCATGTATACTGCGTAGGCTGGTGTCCAGTTATCCCAATTCCGATCCGCCTTCGGGCGACGGAACTTTTTCTTTTGCATCTTCTTGCTGTGAGTGATCGACGGTTGGATCACTGAACAAGAAGGCAAAGAGATTCACATACTCCCCAAGCCATATCTTCTCCTTTGTGGTTTGTGGGAGGTGGCTGCCAAAGGGGGCCACCACGTCCGGGATAACCCCCCCCCCGGGGGGGCGGGTCACCCTTGGTGTTTCTAGGCCCAGCACCGTGTGGGCCAAGCTTGTGCCCTGTGTTGGAGGGGTGGGGGGCACCATAGGTGCCCCAACCATAAGCGACAATGGTGGGGTAGTTACCTGTCCTATATTCGGGGGGAATAGCTGGCATAACCCACGCCCCGTTAACCATGAGCAATTGCAGTGGGGCTTGCTGCTGGCTATGTGCTACGACGCCCCCGGGGGTTCCCACCGCCTGGTCCCCCGCTGCCCTCGGTGGGGGCTCTACTTGGGTACTGCCCACCCCTCCTACCTGGGACGCTGCTGCGCCTCTCCCCATCGTCTCACTAACACCTGATACCCCTTCATACCTGGTGGTTGTGTTCTCCCATCTAGTGAGCTCACCGTACTCAGTCGCCACCTGGGGGGTGCATCTGTGGGGTCCTCTCCCTTCATGCTCCAGCAGGCGATCTTGAGTTGTCTGTCTCAGTTCCTCTTCGAGCACCAGAATCCTCCTCCATATTTCTTCGTCACCTTGACTCCCGTGCTGCTCCGCCTCATCGACCCACCTCCTGCTCGCACGAGGTTCCTCTCCTGTATGAACAGACAATATCCTGGGCCCCACTCGTCCAGCCGGGAGTATGGCTGGCTCCGGCGCTGCTCCAAGCGCGGCTGGTGCCGCCCTTAGGGTGTGGGGTGTGTGGGCTAGGGCTATGGTTTTTTTCCCCCTGCCCTGTTTTATTGTGTTAACCTTCGTGCCCTGTCTTAAATATTGTTGATTGTTTTAAACTGTTTTTATAATGTATTTATGTATTGTTGAATTGGAAGTGTTGGAAGCCGCCCCGAGCTGGTTATAGGAGGGTGCGGGGTATAAATCATTGAAATAAAATAAATAAATAAAATATTTGATGCTGGTAACGTCCCAACCCCGGTACTCCCAGCGGGTCCATAATTCCCGTCCCGGGGCCGCTGTCGTATGAGATCGGGGTCTGTATGTGTTGGCTGCATGGGTTGCCCCATGCTACCTGCTGTGGCGGGATGGACCTGATACCCCCAAAATGTGGATGGTCCCGTACTATCCCGGGGGGTAGGGGCCCAACCAGCTGGATAATGGGCCTGAATAAGTGGGCCCCTGCCCCTCCGGCCCTGGATGTGAAAGGGGCCTGCTGGCGGCCACATGGCTGAGGGGGGATGGGATTCGTCAGTCCCTGCCCTTTCCCTGCTAGTTTCTCTTTCCACTCGCCTCCGGTATGGAGTGGGTCCAACTAACTCCCCTTCCTCCCTGTATCATGCTGGGCGGTGCACCACTCTCTCCCCCCCCTTCCGCACCCATTGACAGGGAAGGGGACTAGCCTGTTCTTCCTCTCGTTGAGCCCCCCCACCTTCTACGCTGGGGCCTTGATCTGTTTGGGCCAGGCCATGCCCGACACCCCCCCAGGTGACGCCTCGCCCCTGTCTAGCCCTGGGAAGGTGTCCGGTATTTCCCCGGGGGGGGGGGGGGGAGCAATCCCTTGTGGGCCTCGCATGCCGCGAGGCGAGCCAGCATGACCACCCTGGGAGGGATGGCCTCCCCTTCCCCCGCCACCTCCACCTGGTTTGAAGGGTCCTCAGAAGTGGGCGGCCTCCACACAGCTGCCACCCACTTCTTCTTTGTGCGGCCCATCTCGCCGCTCCTGGGTCTCCCGTTGCTCGTTGCAGGCCTAGGATCAGCAGCGAGGGAGCTCGCTGCTGACTCTGCGCCTGCCTGAATCGGAATGCCGCTAACACGGCTCTGACTCCGCCCTTCCTAAAATGGGCGGGGGCACTCACTTTTAGCGCCTTGCGCATGTGCATCCAAGGGTTGTTGCCCGGCAACCATTTCACCGGCAGGGCAGCGTGTTAGAACGCTCCCCGCCGCGGCCCCTCTTCTGTGCCTCGTCTTTTCCCTGGGGGCACAACAAATTCCCCGTCTCCGCCATTGTGGCAGCGAAGGGGACTTACAGCCATATCATGCAGAACTACCAGAACGTGCCAAAAGAGTGGGTGGGAGTGGATAGGATGAAATAATGTGTGAGGGGGCTGTAGGTAGGGAAAAAAGAATGTCAGTTGTGCGTGTTAACCATATAAAGCCCCAGTTGTAGGAAGAGCCAGAGACAGCACGTAACAAAGGGATAACTTATTTAGAGAGAACGCGAGAGCAGTGCAACCTTGTTAGAACATGGTCCTTGGGAGCCAGTCCTCGTATTGCTCATAACGGTGTTGTAGGGAGAGTGCTGCCCTCTGCTGGTAGGGAGGTTGTGGCAGGAGGTGGGGGCAGTAAGACTTGCCTAGGCTTCCTCCCGTCTGCCCAGCCTGGGGAGATGTGCAGGGTGCAGCTCTTATTCCTGCTGTGACCGCCACTCTCCCAGCTCTGACTGGACTCTCTGGCAGGCTAGCTGCTCTTACTCCTTTCCCCAGCCCTTGAACCGTGGCCATCCAGGAGCAAGTAGCTGCAGCTTTTATGCTTCCAGCACCTCCCACTGTCCGGGCTCTGCCTGTCAGTCGCTGCCCTTCCTCCCTCTGTCCCCATTCAAGCCCTTTATCTCAGGGAGCAGCCCCCTCCCTGGTTGTCTGGGACTCTCGGGCAGGCAGAAGAGGGGAGAGCAGCGAGCATGCTGGGGCAGGAAAGCAGAGGGAAGGACGTACTCTACCCCAAGTATGGGATGAACGCTCAACAAACCCTGACCTCATTTCTGTCTCCTCTGGGCAGTATTTCCCATCCAGAAACCAGGCCTGATCTACCAGATGGAGCAAGGGGAAGAGGAGAGGAAGAACCGTGCGTCTTGGATCTGCAGGACTCTGATGAAATGGAGATTCCGGAAGACATCGAGCCAGGTGACCAGCTGGGCGGACTCAAATAAAACCTTTTGAACTCCCTTGCTTCCCCTTCTCCCCCACATTCTGAATCAGCTTATCAAAGCCACTTAATTCTACTGGGCTGGATCCCTGGCTGTCTGCAATTTTATTCTTCCTGCACCCAGGATACTCCGATCTTGTGAGCGGAGAATTCTGATTCTGCAAGCGGCATAAGTTTTTCAAAATGACAAAATCCCACCCCCTGTGACAGCTGCACTTGTGGGGAAAGTGGCAGCTTGACCTTTTTGAGGTGACTGGTCCAGGAACCTCCCGATCCCGGTGTGAAATGAGGGGTTCTGGATACGATGTCTGTGAGGGGCTGGATTTGCTGGGGGGTTTTTGATGTCAGATAAACGTTTGGAAATTCTCTTTTCGTACTGATACTCCCAAACGGGGTGTGAGTCTCCAAAACCCTGGCAGTTTTCTAACCTGTAGTTTAAGGCCCTGGTTCTATCTGCAGGCTCTTTAGGAGCCATTGAGCAGACATACAAAGAAAATCATGGTTGTGAACTACTGCAGGGGGGGGGGAAGGGTTGCTCTGAGCTTGCCTGGAAAAATCAGTTTGGCTTTTTCAGGCTAGAGAATTGAATTCATTGATGACTTGCATGTCACTCTCTCCCTCCTGGCTTGTTAGCGCTTTGCTGGGAACGAAACCCTCCATTCCCCGCACCTTCCCCTTCCCAGGAAGGACCAGGGTGTGCGTCTCAGCATCTTTGTTTTTGTGTCTGAAGTCGTGGGACTGTGTTTCCACTTTGCAATGGGGTCAAATATAATTTTGGGGACCGTAGCCCTGAGCAGAAAGCACTGCTGGGGGAAGCAAATGCTGAGTGAGTCTTGTTGTTCTAGATGGCGGTGACCTTTGAGGATGTGGCCGTGCATTTCACCCGGGAGCAGGGGGCCCTGCTCAACCCAGAGCAAAGAGCCCTTTACAGCAGCGTCATGCAGGAGAATTACCAGAACGTGGCCTCGCTGGGTAAGAATCCTTCCCTTTCCGCTACTTATGAGAGTGCTGTAAACACAGAGAGGAGCGGTTGACGTGTTGGACCCAAATGTGGATAATGGAGACGACAGAAGGTCACATGATCTCTTACTAAAGAGATTATGCCACATTTGGGCCACACGGGGCCCTTCCTTAGGCAGGACTAGAGACAGGGACTCCTGTTCCCTGTGTTTTCTCCATTGAGGCCAATATATACCAGTTTGTATAAATACGATATAATTTAAATACTGCCTAAGCCTATATAAAGCCATTGAATTCTGAAAGTTATGAGTCAAAATAATTGACCTTTTCATTTTATTTTTATTACCATTTTTAATTTGTTTAAAGAATGAACTGTATGTTGGCAATAACCTATGGCTACGCAATAAACTTATTTATTTACTTACTTACTTACTGCAAGCCCTGACATTGTTTCTCTCTCTCTCCCCTGGGCAGGATTCCCCATCCAGAAACCAGACCTGATCTGCCAGATGGAGCGAGGGGAAGAGCCGTGGGTCTTGGATCTGCAGGATTCTGATGAAAGGGAGATCTTGGGAAACATTGGACCAGGTGAACAGTGTGGAGTGAAGCCCAGAACTGAGACCCAAATGAGACTTGAGCTCCCCCACGTTTCCGTCGGTTTCTCTAACCGACTTAATTCCACTGGGCCGGATCCCAGGCTGTCCGGAGTCTTATTTTTCCTGCAACCAGGAAATCCATATTCTGTGAGCAGAAAATTCAGATTCTACAAGCAGCATAAATTATAAAAAAATACCAGAACCTGTACATCATGCAAACTTTAAATGCAAATGATTTTCCCAGCATGCGATTCCATCCGTTTTGAAGCTCCCGTGTGTTGAAAAATCGCACAAAATACCACATGGACGTGTCTGCTGGGAGTCAGGGCTGTGTCTCTTTAGCAGGTGGGATTCAGGGCCTCATTGTCCACAATTCCCACTGTGTTTTAATACTGCCACCACCCTATTGGCCAGCTCAGTTGCAAGGAGTCTAGCAGAGCCTCTGATCAAGCTCCTACAGAGAGAGGCCTTCCTCGCGGAGTCCGGCAGAGGCTGGATCAGCCCAGTCACAGCCTCGCTATCAGCACAGACTTATTTCCCCCCATTCTGAAGCCTGCTTGACTCTCCTACAGGGCTTCATTGCGCTGCCCAGGAAATGCTTGGCTCTTACAAAGAGTCTTTGTGGTGGCGCCCCCATCCTGTCAGGTTCTTGTGTTCTCTAGGAATTGTTCTGTCTCCGATCTCTCCTTCAACCCCCATCCCATATCAGACCGTTTCCTTGCCTCCTTCAACCTCTCCCACTGCTCCCCCTCCTCTTCCCTATCTCCACATCCCTTCTGTGACCTGCAGGCCATTGTGCCCCAGGACTCCTCCCTCTCTCCTCTTCTCCCCTTAGTCTTCTCCTCCTCCTCCCCCGATTCTGCCATCTCCACCTTCAACTCCTCTCTTGCCCCCCCCCTCCTGTCCAGCTTGCTCCCGTAACCCTCACCCTTGGCTCGCCCCCACCATTCGCCACCTCTGCTCCTGCACCCGGGCTGCTGAATGCCTCTGGCACAAATCCCAGTACCATGCTGACTTCCTCTGCTTCAAATTCTGCCTCTCATCCCTCAGGTCTGCCATCTCCCTCGCCAGACATCAGTACTATGCCTCACACATTGAGTCCTGCTCCTGGGACCCTCACCGTCTCTTTCCACCTTTTGACTCCCTTCTCAAACCCCTCTGTCCTCCTCTTCTCTCTCCGCTCAGGATCTTGCTCTCTTTTTCAGCTCTAAGATTGACAAGATCTGCCTGGAATCTATCACTCCCTCCTCCCCCGCACCTCTCTCCCGTGCTCCTTTCCTCCCACCTCCCTTGAGGAAATCTCCTCCCTGCTCTCATCCACTTGCCCCCTGGACCCCATTCCCTCCCTCCACCTGACCTCCATTGCTTCCACCGTCGCTCCTCCCCTCCTGCACATCATCAACCTCTGCCTCTCTACCGGCTTCTTCCCCTCTGTCTTTAAACATGACACTGTCTTCCCCCCCCCCCCATCCTCAAAAAGTCCATTGTGGACCCCTCTTAACCCTCTAAGTACTGTCCTGTCTTGCTCCTCCCTTTTGCTTCCAAACTCCTTGAACGTGTTGTCCATTCCTGTTGCCTTGACCTCCTCTCCGCCAACTCCTCACTTGACCCCCTCCAATCTGGCTTCCGCCCCCTTCGCTCCACTGAAACCGCTCTTGCTAAGATCACCAATGAACTTCTTGTGGCTAAATCCAACGGCCTTTACTCTATTTTTGTCCTCCTTGATCTCTCTGCTGTCTTCGACACTGTTGACCACTCGCTCCTGCTTGAATCGCTTCGCTCCCTGGGATTCCGGGACTCTATCCTTGACTGGTTCTCCTCCTACCTCTCTGACCGCTCCTTCAATGTATCTCTTCCTAATTCCTCCCCCTCCTCCTCCCTACCCCTCTCGGTTGGGGTTCCCCAAGGCTCTGTCCTTGGCCCTCTCCTCTCCCTACACCCACTCCCTAGGCAAACTCATTGCCTCCCATGGTTTCCGATACCATCTATATGCTGACGATACTCAACTCTATCTCTCCACTCCTTCCCTCTCCCCCTCTGTTCAAGCTCGTCTCACCAACTGTCTCTCTGATATCTCCGCCTGGATGTCTCAACGCCAATTCAAATGGAACATGGCGAAAACTGAACTCCTGATCTTCCCTCCCAAATCTTCTTCTCCCTCCTCCCTGTCAATTGCCTTTTACAAGATCTCCATCCTCCCTCTCCCCCAAGCCCGCAGCTTGGGCTACATCTTCAACTCACACTTTACCTTCAAACCCTACACTGACTCCGTGGCCAAATCCTGCCGCTTCTCCCTCCACAACACTGCTCAGATCCGCCCTTTTCTGTTTGTGTCCTCTGCCAAAACTCTCATCCACGCCCTAGTTATTTCACACCTCGACTATTGTAACCACCTCCTCGCTGACCTTCCCCGCTCTCACCTTTCTTCCCTCATCTCTGTTCAAAACTCTGCTGCCAGGATAAGCCACCTAGCCCGTCGCTTTTACCATGTGCAGCCTCTCCTCTCCTCTCTCCACTGGCTCCCTCTTCCTGAGCGTATTCTGCACGAGCGCCTTGTATTCACCTACAAAGCCCTTCACAGCCTCGCTCCCCCCTACCTCTCTGCCTTGATCTCCCTCCAAACCCCATCTCGCTGCTTATGAGAGTGTTGTAAACCTAGAGAGGAGTGGTTGACCTGTTGGACCCAAACGTGGATAATCGAGACAAAGAAGGCCACGTGATCTTTTACTGGGGAGGTTATGCCACATTTGGGCCACACAGGGCCCTTCCTCAGGCAGGACTAGAATCGGGGACTCCCGTTCCCTGTGTTTTCCCCATTGAGGCCAATAGGGAAAACCCAGTGAATATGGGTCCCTGCTACAGACTGAGGAAATGCAGGGCAGGTATCTATGGGAGGAGACAGTGACTTGGGTGGAAGTGGATAGGATGAAATAATTTGTGAGGGGCTGTAGGTAGGGAGGAACCATGGATGTTAAGACGTGGGTGTGGGGTAAGCATAGTAAGCCCCAGTTGTAGGAAGAGCCAGAGAGAACACAAAAGAAAGGGATAGCTTATTTAGAGTGGATGCAAGAGCAGTGCAACCTTGTTAGAACATGGTCCTTGGGAGCCAGTCCTCGTATTTCTCAAAACAGTGTTGTAGGGTGTGTGCTGCCCTCTGCTGGTAGGGAGGTTGGTGGTGGTGTTAGCAAGCATTTATATAACACAAGCAATGTACCTGGTGCTTTACCAAGTAATGGAATAGACACAGTCCTTGCCCTAGGGCTTACAATATTGGGGGGGGAGAGACAAAGGAAGGGGAACAGAGGGAGAGACAAGGGCTGTAACGTTCACGAAGATGCGAGGTTTCAGCTCTTATTCCTGCTGTGACCGCCGCTCTCCCAGCTCTGACGACTCCCTGGCAGTTAACTGCTCTTACTCCCTTCCCTGGCCCTAGAGCCGTGGCTACCCAGGAGCAACTAGCTCTCAGGCAGGGACCGTGTCTATCTTATTCTCTGTAAAGCGCCAGGTACATTACTGGAGCTATATAAATGCCTATAATAATAAGTTGTTACAGCCAATGTGTCTCATGGTTTCTCCCACAATCTAGCAGGCAGCTGGCAGCAGCTCCATTCCCTGAAGATTTTCCTGGGATGTGGGGGCAGAATGGGTTCTTCCCCCACCCCACCCCCAGCACAGGGAGTGACGTCTTTATTCCTTCTCTGTCTTTGCAGATGATGGTAGGACACGTGATAATGGAGAGGATACTGCTCTACAGGGAGACCTGGAGCCAGCAGAACCACATGGGATGGGACGAGGAATCCTGGGTAATATTTCACCAGAGCCCGAGGCTTGTGAAAAACCAGAACTTGTTGCACATCAGAGAAGGCCTGAGTGAGGAAACCCCAGAAAATCCCCCGAGTGTGAAAGAAGCTTTAGTTACAGTTCAGCCATGGCTGCTCATTGGAGACTCTGTAGGTGACAAAACCTGTCACGGCAACTTCAAGGACAGGTTGTAGGGAGTGACCTATTTGCCAGTCTTCCCAGCCTGATCTTTGGGGTTGCAGCCTCCCATTTTCGGTGGCCTAGAAGCAGCAGAAACCCCATGGCTGATCGCTGTCTCTCTGGCTTTGCCAAGCCAAGGCAGAGAACTGGCAATCCCATTCAACTCCTTCTGCCTGCTGCAGCCTCAGGTGTTGGGTCCCTCTGACCCTCGCCTACTCAGAGGGAGAGGAAGGAAGGATCCTGTGGGACCTCCTTCTGTTTCCCCATCCATGGAAGGTCACCCAGGCCAGGCTCCCCATCCTCTAGTACCAGCCTGGGATGGGCTCCCTCACACATGCAGGGCTGTCTGCAACAGACAGGAGGGGTGGATGTCTCTGTGGGTTGTAGTGCCCCTTCCTTTCACCAGAGACCCTTGGGTGCTGGGAGAAATTATTGTTTTTGATAGGGTGGGGATGAAAATGGAAGGGCAGTTTTAGGGAGATGAGGCCTTTCAAGGATGAGGATGACTATGGACCTTCTCACAGTTATATTAGAGATTTACCCATTCCCCTTTCAGAGATTCTTTTGGCATGGGCAGTGACTCCTGTCTGGGTTGTCTGTGTTTCAGCAGGTGGTGAGACATTGAGGGAGAACATGGAAGAGAATCCCCATCAGGGGGGTCCAGAGGAAATGGAACTGCATGACACGTTCCCACGTTCTCAAAGAAATATTTATACAGGGACAGAATTCAATGCGAGTGATTGTGATACACAGACGCAACAGGGGAATCCTCCAGGGAAGGGAGAGAGTGAATCCACTCAGTGTGGGGAAGGTGTCGAGGGCATGAACACAGGTACAATAGACCTGGGGAAGAAAAGGCACCGAAGCAGCAAATGTGGGAAACGCTTCTTTAGGAAAGCAGAACTTGCTGAACACCAGAGAAGCAATGTGGGAGAAAAGAACTATAAATGCCTGGCATGTGGGAAAACCTTCAGCCACATCTCGTGCTGTAAAAGACATCAGAAAAAACACTCAGGAGAGGAACCATATAAATGCCTTGAATGTGGGAAAAGCTTTCATCATAGGTCATCCCTTAATATGCATCATAGAATCCATGTGGGAGAGAAGCCCCATAAATGTCTTGAGTGTGGGAAAAGCTTCATTCGTAGCTCAGTCCTTCATATGCATCATAGAACCCATACAGGAGAGAAACCCCATAAATGTCTTGAGTGTGGGAAAAGCTTCAGTCAGAGCTCAGCCCTTAATAGACATCGGAGAATCCACATGGGAGAGAAGCCCTATAAATGTCTTGAGTGTGGGAAAAGCTTCACTCGTAGCTCAGCCCTTCATATGCATCATAGAATCCATACGGGAGAGCAACCCCATAAATGTCTTCAGTGTGGGAAAAGCTTCAGGCAGAGATCAACCCTTAATATACATCATAGAATCCACACGGGAGAGAAGCCCCATCGGTGTCTTGAATGTGGGAAAGGCTTCAGTCAGAGCTCAGCCCTTAATGTACATAATAAAATTCACACAGGAGAGAAGCCCCATCAATGTCTTGAGTGTGGGAAAAGCTTCAGAACAAGCTCAGCGGTTAATGTACATCAGAGAATCCACACAGGAGAGAAACCCCATAAATGCCTTGAGTGTGGGAAAAGCTTCAGTCGTAGCTCAGCCCTTAATATGCATCATAGAATCCATACGAGAAAGAAGCCCCATAAATGTATTGAGTGTGGGAAAAGCTTCAGTGAGAGATCACACCTTCATAAACACCAGAACATCCACACAGGAGAGAAGCCCCATACATGCCTTGAATGTGGGAAAAGCTTAAGTAATAGTTCAGCCCTTCGTATGCATCATAGAACCCATACGGGAGAGAAGCCCCATAAATGTCTTGAATGTGGGAAAAGCTTCCGTCAGAGGTCATCCCTTAATGTACATCAGAGAATCCACACAGGAGAGAAGCCCCATCAGTGTCTTGAGTGTGGGAAAGGCTTCACAATAAGCTCATCCCTTTATACACATCAGAGAATCCACACAGGAGAGAAGCCCCATAAATGTCTTGAGTGTGGGAAAAGCTTCATTCGTAGCTCAGCCCTTCATATGCATCATAGAATCCATACAGGAGAACAACTCCCTAAATGTCTTGAGTGTGGGAAAAGCTTCAGTCAGAGGTCAGCCCTTAATAAACATCAGAGAATCCACACGGGAGAGAAACCCCATAAATGTCTTGAGTGTGGGGAAAGCTTCATTCGTAGCTCAGCCCTTCATATGCATCATAGAATCCATACAGGAGAACAACCCCCTAAATGTCTTGAGTGTGGGAAAAGCTTCAGTCAGAGGTCAGCCCTTAATAGACATCAGAGAATCCACGTGGGAGAGAAGCCCCATAAATGTCTTGTGTGTGGGAAAAGCTTCAGTCACAGGTCGGCCCTTAATGCACATCAGCGAATCCACACGACAGAGAAGACCCATAATTGTCTCGAGTGTGGGAAATGCTTCATAACAAGCTCAGCGCTTAATGTACATCAGAGAATCCACACGGGAGAAAAGCCCTGTAATTGTCTTGAGTGTGGGAAAAGCTTCATAACAAACTCAGCCCTTAATAGACATCATAGAATCCACACGGGCGAGAAGCCCTATAAATGTCTGGAGTGTGGGAAAAGCTTCAGTTGGCATTCAAGCCTTGGTCGCCATCAGAAAACACACACAGTAGAGAATCCCTGTTAATGCCCTGAGTGTGGGAAATGCTTCATTATAGAGTACGTGGCCTTAATAAACGTCAGAGCATCCATACAGAAGAGAAATCCTATGAATGCCTCAAGACTGGGAAAAGCTTCTACTGAAGCTCAGAGAATTCACACCACAATGAAGCCACATGGAAGCAGTGAAAATGACAAATCCTTCTAAGTGTTTGTTCCTTATTGTACAATGGGACAGTCATAAGAACATAAAAAAATTAGTTCGCTACTGGGTCAGATCTGTGTTCCATTGAGCCCAGCATCCTGTTTCCAACAGTGGCCAGCTACAGTACGTCAAGAGAAGTCGACTGCAGGTCATGAAGGTGTGCCCCATCTCCTGCTAACCACTCCCGACTACCGATAGCCAGGGAATAAACAGCCTAGTTTGGTGTTTCAGCCTAGTCTGTTAATGAGGTATCTGAATAACTACTATCTGGGAATCTAGTTTGACTGATAGCATCCGGGATCTTTGTTTTTCTAAGGAAAGCTAAATCTTTGGTGTTTTATTTTTGATGAAAGTTGAGAGAGGAGTGTTAGGGGTAGGTCATTTCCACCTGGGGCTGCCCTGCCACCAGCCCTTGGCCCTCTGGCTCCTAAGGACTCCAGACTTGGCAGGTGACTGCCGGAGGCCAGTACCAAAGGCTGTTTGCCGTTTTGCAGCTGAAGGTCTTGATTTGGCCTGTCTTATTATTTTTGTTTAAATGTTTTTTTAGGGCTTTATGGATTAGGGGAATTTTGGTGGGAGAGAAATGGGTGGGGGGACAGTGTGATAGCCCCATGATGAGAGGGCTTTGATAAGGTCCCACATAAACGACTCTTCAGAAAATTAAAAAGNCCATAAATGTCTTGAGTGTGGGAAAAGCTTCATTCGTAGCTCAGTCCTTCATATGCATCATAGAACCCATACGGGAGAGAAACCCCATAAATGTCTTGAGTGTGGGAAAAGCTTCAGTCAGAGCTCAGCCCTTAATAGACATCGGAGAATCCACATGGGAGAGAAGCCCTATAAATGTCTTGAGTGTGGGAAAAGCTTCACTCGTAGCTCAGCCCTTCATATGCATCATAGAATCCATACGGGAGAGCAACCCCATAAATGTCTTCAGTGTGGGAAAAGCTTCAGGCAGAGATCAACCCTTAATATACATCATAGAATCCACACGGGAGAGAAGCCCCATCGGTGTCTTGAATGTGGGAAAGGCTTCAGTCAGAGCTCAGCCCTTAATGTACATAATAAAATTCACACAGGAGAGAAGCCCCATCAATGTCTTGAGTGTGGGAAAAGCTTCAGAACAAGCTCAGCGGTTAATGTACATCAGAGAATCCACACAGGAGAGAAACCCCATAAATGCCTTGAGTGTGGGAAAAGCTTCAGTCGTAGCTCAGCCCTTAATATGCATCATAGAATCCATACGAGAAAGAAGCCCCATAAATGTATTGAGTGTGGGAAAAGCTTCAGTGAGAGATCACACCTTCATAAACACCAGAACATCCACACAGGAGAGAAGCCCCATACATGCCTTGAATGTGGGAAAAGCTTAAGTAATAGTTCAGCCCTTCGTATGCATCATAGAACCCATACGGGAGAGAAGCCCCATAAATGTCTTGAATGTGGGAAAAGCTTCCGTCAGAGGTCATCCCTTAATGTACATCAGAGAATCCACACAGGAGAGAAGCCCCATCAGTGTCTTGAGTGTGGGAAAGGCTTCACAATAAGCTCATCCCTTTATACACATCAGAGAATCCACACAGGAGAGAAGCCCCATAAATGTCTTGAGTGTGGGAAAAGCTTCATTCGTAGCTCAGCCCTTCATATGCATCATAGAATCCATACAGGAGAACAACTCCCTAAATGTCTTGAGTGTGGGAAAAGCTTCAGTCAGAGGTCAGCCCTTAATAAACATCAGAGAATCCACACGGGAGAGAAACCCCATAAATGTCTTGAGTGTGGGGAAAGCTTCATTCGTAGCTCAGCCCTTCATATGCATCATAGAATCCATACAGGAGAACAACCCCCTAAATGTCTTGAGTGTGGGAAAAGCTTCAGTCAGAGGTCAGCCCTTAATAGACATCAGAGAATCCACGTGGGAGAGAAGCCCCATAAATGTCTTGTGTGTGGGAAAAGCTTCAGTCACAGGTCGGCCCTTAATGCACATCAGCGAATCCACACGACAGAGAAGACCCATAATTGTCTCGAGTGTGGGAAATGCTTCATAACAAGCTCAGCGCTTAATGTACATCAGAGAATCCACACGGGAGAAAAGCCCTGTAATTGTCTTGAGTGTGGGAAAAGCTTCATAACAAACTCAGCCCTTAATAGACATCATAGAATCCACACGGGCGAGAAGCCCTATAAATGTCTGGAGTGTGGGAAAAGCTTCAGTTGGCATTCAAGCCTTGGTCGCCATCAGAAAACACACACAGTAGAGAATCCCTGTTAATGCCCTGAGTGTGGGAAATGCTTCATTATAGAGTACGTGGCCTTAATAAACGTCAGAGCATCCATACAGAAGAGAAATCTTATGAATGCCTCAAGACTGGGAAAAGCTTCTACTGAAGCTCAGAGAATTCACACCACAATGAAGCCACATGGAAGCAGTGAAAATGACAAATCCTTCTAAGTGTTTGTTCCTTATTGTACAATGGGACAGTCATAAGAACATAAAAAAATTAGTTCGCTACTGGGTCAGATCTGTGTTCCATTGAGCCCAGCATCCTGTTTCCAACAGTGGCCAGCTACAGTACGTCAAGAGAAGTCGACTGCAGGTCATGAAGGTGTGCCCCATCTCCTGCTAACCACTCCCGACTACCGATAGCCAGGGAATAAACAGCCTAGTTTGGTGTTTCAGCCTAGTCTGTTAATGAGGTATCTGAATAACTACTATCTGGGAATCTAGTTTGACTGATAGCATCCGGGATCTTTGTTTTTCTAAGGAAAGCTAAATCTTTGGTGTTTTATTTTTGATGAAAGTTGAGAGAGGAGTGTTAGGGGTAGGTCATTTCCACCTGGGGCTGCCCTGCCACCAGCCCTTGGCCCTCTGGCTCCTAAGGACTCCAGACTTGCCAGGTGACTGCCGGAGGCCAGTACCAAAGGCTGTTTGCCGTTTTGCAGCTGAAGGTCTTGATTTAGCCTGTCTTATTATTTTTGTTTAAATGTTTTTTTAGGGCTTTATGGATTAGGGGAATTTTGGTGGGAGAGAAATGGGTGGGGGGACAGTGTGATAGCCCCATGATGAGAGGGCTTTGATAAGGTCCCACATAAACGACTCTTCAGAAAATTAAAAAGTCATGGTATAGGACGTAGTGTTTTGCTATGGATTGGTAACTGGTTAAAAGATAGGAAGCAAAGAGTGGGACTAAATGACCAGTTTTCACAATGGAGGGAGGTAAAAAGTGGTGTGTCCAAAGGATCTGTACTGGGACCAGTTCTTTTCAATGTATTCATTCATGATCTGGAAAAGGGTGTTAAGAGTGAGGTGATCAAATTTGCAGATGACACCAAGTTATTCAGAGTAGTCAGAACATGAGCAGACTCTGAGGAGCTGCAGCAAGATCTTACAAGACTGGTTACCTGGGCATCTAAATGGCAGATGAGATTTAATGTGGACAAGTGCAAAGTGATGCACATTGGGAAAAATAATCCAAATTATGAGTACACAATGATAGGTACTAAGCTAAAAGTTACCACTCAGGAAAAGGATCTCTGTGTGTGTGATTGTGGATAATACACTGAAATTGTAGTGAATTAATAGGCTGACTGAAGCATTGTGCATGATAGAATATTGTACATATCTGTAACTACTGAAAGGATGCTATGAATTTCCTATATGCTTTATTTGCTTGCTTTATGCTTTATTAGTAACCTTTTAGTTTAGGAATACTGAAAATGCATATTACGAAAGACAGGCTGGCAAAGAGGAGAAGGAAATGAAAGAAATATGCTGACAGGGATATATTCTTGTCCTCTGCAAAGAGAGGCCTAGTAGTAAGAACTGTTCGTGCCCAGAACAAGGTTACAGGAACAGATAAGGGCCAAGCAATGCAATGAGGGAAGATGGCCTAAGTTAGACTGCAAGGCGCCTTAGGGGAAAAGCGTGGGCAACTCATGGCCAAAGATCAGGCCTCCCATCTGGAGGGAGGGGTAGGCAGGATCCAATGGGTCAGGACAGCCCATAGTAACGATGACTAAGCAGAAAGTACCCCAAATCTGCAGCCAATGGGAGAACTTTCCAGGCTTAGCACTGACAACCCTGCACTCTGGATAATCATAAGGCAGTCACTGGATAAAAACGTCAGCCCTAGACAGGAAAGATGCCTTACACGGTATCTCTGACCAGTTGCTTAGGTAACTGCCAGTTGCTTTATACTTGGCCCCTTTCCGACGATCTCAAAGGCTGTGAAAAGCCAAAACTCGAGCAGCTAGGTTCCTAGATAGCCCTCGAATGGGCCCCCACCCTGCCTTCTCGAAACCAGACCTGAGATCTCTGACGCGTAAGAACATATGTATGTATTTGTGTGTGTGTGTGCTTGCTGTTAGAATAGGTAATGACTACTGCTATATGCAAGTGTATTTGTGCTTTATTCCCAGTTCTTTCTGTGTGCTATAGTAATAAACTTATGTCTATTTAAAGGACTTGCTATCTGTTTCATAGTGCTTCCGCCCAGGTCCCGGAATTGGGAGTTGCCTACAAGGGATTTAAGTCCTGTCCCTGGTAGGATTGATAGAGAACAGTTCCAATTCATAACAAAATTCTCAGCCCAGTGTGCCACAGCGGTCAAAAAAGCAAACAATGTTAGGAATTATTCACAAGGGAATAAAACTGAGGATGTCATAATGCCTCTATACAAATCAATGGTGCGACCGCACCTT
>QEPC01002375.1:480762-513808 GCA_003113815.1 Sphenodon punctatus
TCCCCCAGCTCCTGTCTCTCAGATTGTAAGCCCTAGGGGCAGGGACCGTGTCTATTTTATTACTTTGTAAAGTGCCAGGTACACTGCTGGCACTATATAAATGTTTGTTAATAATAATAATAATAATAAGGGAGCAGAAATAAGGACAAGAACTCAAGGACAGAGGATGGATAATTTCACTCCTTCATCTTCAGATAAGATGTTTCTTTCTGGCAGGTGAGCCCATAACCAGGCCAAGGGGAGAGAGGAGGGATGGTAGACTCATGACTGGATCAGGCTTCCTCTGCGCAAGAGGTCCTGCCCCCAAGCAGTGCCATGCGGTCACAGCTCTTTGTGGGGGTGAGACGACATTGGGTAAATGACATGGGGATGGCTTCACCCCTGACTTTTCCTGAGATGCTCCCTGTCTCTACAGACCCCCATGACATCACAGCACTCTGTCCTAGACCAAGGGGGCAGGCTCCGTAATGCAACACGGAACCAGTTACACAAGGGATGGGGAACCCTTCACACCCAGGGGTCACTTTGAAAAGGAGTCCATGCTCCGAGAGCTACTTAGAACCTGTTGACGGAAACACTTAATGTGAGTGCCCAGAAGGGGCAAAGGCAGAGGGGAGTTCATATCACGGATCCATCCCTTATCCTTGTGTGCGTGCCCTCATCTCCGCTCCCTTCTCCTGAGCTCAGTCTTTCAATGCCTGGGGATTGGAACTGGATCCAGGGGCCCAATCCAGGAAGAGCAGAGGGAATAAAAACTAGCCACGGGCATCATTAACTCCCCAGGCCTGAGGTTCCCCACTTCTGAGCTGCATTGATCCCAGTCCTCACTGCTTACAAAAGGAAGGTGCATTTGCACAATTTCCCAGTGTTTATAAAGTTTGTTTCCAGACAAAACAAAAGGAAAGGGAACTAAATTGAAGAGAAGCCAACGCCACAGTTAAATATGGCAAAAGCAAAGGGATCAGCTTCACGTAGCTGAGCAGCATAATTATCAAACTGATTTCCAAAGGGACTGAAACTAGTCCTCTAGGGGGCAGCAGTGTTCATCGGGCAGCTCAAGTGAGAGGTGTTGCGGCAACTGAGTCTTCTCCTTTACTCCAGCCAAAAGGCTTGGCAAAAGGTGAAATAAACCAAACCCTGCTCCAAACCTAATGGAGTAGATAACAAGTGAAATGCCAGGGATGAGCTGCCTGCCCACATGTCCATGGAGAAGTGATGGTGAATTAGTCTCTCTCCCCAGGAGCTTATTAAAATAAAAGCAAGAAATTCATCACCATTAAGCACACAGATCTGAAAGATACTCATGGGCGACATTTGCATCGTGTGGCCAAAATTCTGAACCTACTGAAATCAATGGCAAAACTCCCGGTGGTTTTAATAGAGGGAAGCTGATCTCGGAGTTCAAATTGCAATGAACACTGGGATTTTATCCACATGCTCTCACTCACCCCCTTCCAGCTGGGGCAGCTGATCGGTGCTTCCTCCTTACTCCCCCGTTATTTAAAGGCTTCACAAGTGAGAGGGGGAGGGTGCTGCCCATGAAGCAGCTGTTTGGCAGTGATCAAGGCACAGCCAGGTTTTTATTTTCACATCGGCTGTGCTGGGGACTATGTTTGATGTTCTTCATGCTTTTAAGTGGCAGGGATGAGGAGGATGTGTGGGAGGACGGAGATTTGAAGGACGGGTTGAGCACATCTGGACTCCTCTGTGAGGGTGGGGTGTTGGTGGGAAGGCGATGGTGGGAAGGCGATGTCCTGACCCCTCTGTGGAAGAGGGTAATTTTATGTAAGGTGCCCTGAGTTCTTCGGGAGAAGAGCAGAGTATAACTTATGTATTTTAGTTTATAGGCCACCCTTCCCCATCAAGGCGCCGGGTGGCTTATAATCAATAAAACATCTAAAAAAAATCCCCCCCAACCAAGTTTATCCCAACCTGAATTGAATTTGAATTTATTGTTTCCAGCATATATGCTATTACAAATAATAAATACCTTGCACTATAATATAACAATAATAGAAATCAAATTTATAAAATGCCATAGTGGCAGCATCACTATGGGTTCATAGATAGGGCTCCGAGGGGAAGCCCAGCTCTGACCAATAAAATCAGGAAAAAGTTCTCTCACAGGGGACACACATCAGACGATTGGACCCTAATCTCAAACAAACCAGGCAGGAACAAACAAGTATAACATACGAAAGCTATTTTTCCCTGTTGGTTTTATCTTTTTGATGAAAAGATAAAACCAACAGGGAAAAATAACAAGGCCGTCCTATTCAGAGTAGGCAATTAATGCCTGATTAGGACTACACAACTTTACTATTACAATTGTTAGGAGGCATACCATACCAATATTTACAGATTTCATACTTGAGGACGGAAGATTCCATCTTTACATACCATCAGTAGTTTCTACTGCAGCTTTTATAGCATACCGGGCCAGATTCAAGGTGTTAGTTTTGATCTATAAAGCCCTAAACGGTCTGGGCCCCTCATACCTTGGGAACGGTCTCACCCTCCGTGCCTCAGAGTGATCCCTGCGGTCTACCAGGGACGCCTTCCTGGAGGTCCCCCATGTTAAGCAGGAGGCCACAATGGAAAGAGTGTTCTCAGTGGCCGGGCCGCAACTCGAACTCCCTCCCGCAGGAAGCTCGCCTGGCCCCGGGTCTGCTGGCATTCCGCCAAGCCTACAAGACCTGGCTGTTCACCCAGGCCTTCGGAGGGGAGGGTGGAGTAGGGGGTGGGGGTGGGGTGGGTTGTTGGCTTTTAAGATGTTAAAGTGATGGATGGCGTTGTTTTAAAATTGGATAATTTTAATGTTTGTTATTGTGGTTTTTATTTGTTGTAAGTCGCCCCGAGATGCCATAGGCATGAGGGGGCGGCTAATAAATGCGACTAAATAAATAAATAAATACATAAATGGTTAACAGTTATTTTCAATCATTCATAGAGTGAGGGTCACTAAGTAATTTC
Organism: Sphenodon punctatus; assembly: GCA_003113815.1. NCBI lineage: Eukaryota > Metazoa > Chordata > Lepidosauria > Sphenodontia > Sphenodontidae > Sphenodon > Sphenodon punctatus. The sequence continues at coordinate 483,736 of QEPC01002375.1, forward strand.
CTCCTTCTCTCAACAAGGATAAGAAAAAAGGAGACTGCTTTAGTAAGTAGCATATCCGTTGCTATAATTATCAATTTAGTTTTCTCCTCTATAGATAACCAGGGATTCTCAAATAATGGATCAATCCAAGTACACCTAAGACCTTCATATTTGGGACAGCTGAAAATAATATGGCTCACTGACTCCACTTCCTGGAGATGACATGAGCAAGTTCTATTAATATACGGAATCTGCTCTCTCCTGCCTCTAGTTACCGCAGTTCAAAAAGGTCAAAACACATTAAAATGATTGCTCTTTAGTCTTGGATCTTGAATCTGAATAAGATATTGTTCAAGTGAGACCTGCTGTTTCACCACGGAATACATTGCGGCGATCTTGTTTGCCCTGATTACTGCCATTTCTCCTTCCACAGCAGTAGCCCTTGCTCTATGATTGATTTCCCTTACTGCAATGCTATGCTCAGGAGTAGCAATGGCTTCCGTAGGGAGAGCAAGATCTGTGGCGAGCTTCTTAATCCCTGTCCACCATCTATATTGAATACTGCCAGAATGGTGTCTTTGTTCAGAATAGCACTTACATGCTATCTGAGAGGAATTTCCCTGAGACAATTTGTGCCAGAACAACAGTGCTCTAAGATTCAAGTGCGACGCCACTGGTAGAAAACCCATTTATGCACGTAACATAGATAAGGGAGTCGCTCTAGGAGCAGCAAGAATACTTCGTAAGAAGTGATTCTGGGGCAGCTCCATTCTATTTGTATGGCCAAAAAGCGCTCTGCCCCATATAAAAGTTGCGAAAGTACCTTGGCTGTAAAAATATCTATTATCTGCTCTATTGATGCCAAGGGGAAGTGCGGTATAGTTGCAGTATACCTGCAACCGATTGTAATGCCTTTGCAACTAGGGTCTCATTATTAGACTTCCAGGCTCGTGAGGACAAAAATACGAGTCCTAGGTAAGTAAAGTACGATGTCTGTGATATCTCATAAGAGCCAATCGTCCACTTGTATCTTGGGCAAACAGCACCAAAACACATTACTTTGGACTTATTAGCATTCACCGACAAGAAATTCTGTAAACAGAAAGTATTTAGAGTCTAAACATTGTTGCAGGCCCTTCTGCGTGAGAGAGCAGTACTAGATCGTCAGCATAGAGGAGGATCAAAAGTGGTCTCTCCTCTATTAGAGGGGGAGTGGAGTTAGTAACAGTGACCGTGCACACCAGGTCATTGATGAAGAGATTAAATATAAATCGGGGCCAGAAAACATCCCTGTCTTACTCCTTGCTGCAATGGGAAGGGCTTGGTGATTCTACCACTTGGGTCAGACCTCACGACTGCCCTGGTGTTATCATGAAGGCTTATTATTAACTCCAAAAGATGGGAACTAATTCCCATCTTTGATAATTTGAGTCAAAGGATCTTTCTGGGCACTGAATCAAAAGCCTTTGCCAGGTCAATAAAAGCTATGTACAATTTACCCCTGCGGAGAAACCCTCCTGGCTAGATGGCCCCTTAGGTTCCCCCCGACCCAAGGCAAGGGACTCTGCCAGACCATATAAGGATATATGCTCACCTCAGCCCATCTGACTGACAGCACCTTACATACCTTACCAAAGAAGGAACCCTAGGCCAGGTAACCTAACTGATTGGCCACCTTGAACAGGGTTGTCTGTGGCTGGGAGCCAATAACTGAGATGCTAGTGTTGCCCTTTAAAGGGAGGCTGGTAATTTTCCAGAGGGAGAGACCTCATGGCCAGCGAGTAACTGGACTGGACTAACTTGCAACACCCAGCTTTCTCGATCCAGCTGGGAAAGAACCGAACCCTGCAGAGCTAAGACATCCACGCTTACCCTGCAGAGAAAGACACTGTGAGTAATTCCATCTATGCAGAGAAGCAGGGTTAGGAACCGTTTAGGCTTAGACGTGCTCTAAACGGGTAACCATACCTGCTCGTAGTTGCCTGCGTTTGCTCACATGTTCAATGCCTTTTCCCTACCTTTTTGTATCCTTGTAATTTGGTTAACTTAGCTAGTAAAAACTATAAATCTTGTTTTCTCTAATCAGGAGTGCCTGGTGTGTGTTGCAACCCAAAACGCTTTCCAAGTTCAGCTTACACTGGAGAAAGCAATCTCTAATAAGGAGCAGGGTTTGGGTTTCCAGAGCAGCCCTTAACCCCGGAAGCTCGTAGCTCTGGTGGTGGCAGCAAAACCCGAGGGTTATGGTGATGGGCACGCAGTGAGGGAGGGGGCTAGTAGAGCACACACACCCTACTGGACCCATTACGCCACAACCCCTCCTTATTTTTACATATTTCTCTATGGCATGCATCAGCACAAAGCAGTTATCCATTGATCTTCCTTGCCGGAAGTCAGATTGTTCCTCGGCTAAAATTGCCTGCGATTGAGCCCATTCTTCCATTGCTGTCAAAAGCACTCGTGTGTACAGCTTACTAATAACCGGTAAGAGGCTGATTGGTCTATAGCAGGTCGGATCGTTAGGACGGCCTTTCTTAAATATGGGAATGATGATTGCCATTGCCCATATCTTAGGAAAAGATTTGGTCTGGTTAATGAGCGTAAAGAGCTTTGCAAGCACCGGAGCCCACCAGCTAGGGTTATCTTTAAATACTTCTGAAGGGATGCCACCCACACCAGCCGCCTTGCCAGATCGAAGCTTATTAATATCCCTTTCCCTAACTAACGTGGAAAAGAAGCATACTGGATCGCCAACTGTTATATTATGGCCTGGGCTAAACAAATATCCTGAGTGGATACTACAGAACAAGAGTCCTGAAACAATTCCATATAGAAGGAGACCCACTGATCATCAGTAATATGGGAAGATCTAATACATCTGCCCTTCTGGTGCCAACTATTGACCAAATTCCAAAATCTGGCTGAATCCTGCAATCTAGCAGCAACCTGTAACTCAGCCAAAATTTGTGATGATTTGGTCAATTTTTTTGACCTCATAAGCTTGTAATATTCCCTCCTTTTTAAAAGATATAGATTCCAATCTTGTGGCAAGCGATAGCCTCTCTACATTCCTGATCGTACCAGACATTATTACATTGTCTTTTATGGGATATTTGGGGTGAACCCTTCTTGGTAATATAGGGGAGCAAGAGTTCCATAATCAAAGTTAATGAGGCATACACATCTAAATAATCATCTGCATTTAAGACGGTCTCTTGCAGAACCAATAGGTCATGAGAATAAAGTAGCTGAGCCACTTTAAATGAAAATGAGGCAGTCCACTTAACTGGAAGTCTCATGGAAGAAAATATGGGACTGAGGGACCTAGGGTGTATTCTAAAATATGGTATTATCAAATCTAACTGAATTGGGTAATGGTTCCCCTCAGGCCTCAACAACACAATGAAGTCCTGGATGCTAGAAAAATTTACCGGAGACATCCACATATAGTCGATAACACTGGCCCCCAAAACGGAGTCATAGGTGTATTCCCCAAAGGGGTCTGAAGATGTTCGACCATTGATAACCATTAGGCCCTGGTCTGTTATTAGTTGCAACAATTTCTCTCCATGCTTATTTATAGTCAAATCCTTAGACTCGCGTGAGGGAATTTAAAAATGGGATTGCAAATGGGGATCTGCAATATCCACAGCTAGCTTGCCTATTCTGGCATTAAAATCCCCAGCTATGACAATCACAGCGCTTGGGTAGCACTGGTATAGGAGATCAAATTCAAATCAATCAAATATTTTATTATTACATAGCCAAAAGGCCATTGTAAAAGAATACAATTACAATAATATTATATAAATTAATTTACAAAGGAGATCAATCAGATTATTAATTTGCTCCCAGACCAAAGGCGAACAGTAAAATGATGAATCAGGAGGGACATAAATATTAACTATTACATAGGTACCAGCTTCAGGCCATTTTAACTCTAGAACCAAACAGTTCCTCAGCGTAACTGGAATCAATCTACTACTAACCTGGACTCTGGAAGAAAGAAATATCACTCTTCCTCCTGAGAGATGACCTTTCTTTGCCTCTTTAGTTCCAGGGGCAGTAAAAACCTGAAAACGGTCAAGATGTAGAAGATCCCCTTCATCTTTTGAAAGCCAAGATTCTTGGAGGCCCAGTACATCATGCTCCATTATAAACTCCACCCAATCTCTAGCAGCTAATTTAGTCTTAATTCCTTCAACATTCCAAGATATACAGGAGGAATCTCGAGGTCTGTAATAGTCATGGAGGTGTAGATATTTCTGGTTTGGATAAGATATATTGTGCAGGGGCATTTACTGCAGATCTTTTCAGTTTTTGAAACGCCGTTGCCAACCTCTTGACTGTCTAATCCTAGATTAGTACCAGGTCTGTGCATTACTGTTTGATCAAGACAAGACTGTTCAAAAGGATCCCCGACCTCTCCTGACACTTGCTCAGGAATTGTTGTCAATTCTAAAAGATTTGTCACCAGTACACATTCTTGTCTATTATCATCCTTTGGGCTTATTGTATCTGTAGAGCCTGTAACGTCTAATATCTCCCACTCTGAAGAGAGCGCTAAGTGTTTATTTACATCGTGGCAGGAGATGGCCATATTATGCGGAAAATTAGAACTAGGGGAATCATGATTTCCAAGGCTATCCAGGATGGCCCTTGCCAAAGTATTTCCCACTCTTTGTATAAAGATTCCAGTCGCTTTCAATTGCTTCCGAGCCTTCCGTATTTTATGCGCGATTTCCTTGTGTCGAAATAGTATCTCCCATCTCTGAAACCGGCCTCCATCCATGAGAGGCTTAAAATCCACTGTGTCAGAGGGAGTGAAGTCCACTCTCATAGTTACTTGGAGGAACTCTAATAATTTGAGTTCATCCAAAACTTTGTCTTAAAAAGGGGAATTTCTTTCTGTTGGTTAGATGGAAAACTATGGATGGGGCCCATCATACCTTAGTCTCCTGTGGCCACTTTGCCCAGAACAGGTTCCAGGACACTAATATTTAACATATGCCTGTCAGCCGTCAAGTTATTAGTACTAGGAACTATTTTGTCAGCTAATATTTTCCGATCTCTTACACGGGAATTGTTACCATTCAAAGGGGATAATCCAAACATTACTTCTGTTTTATTATTAACGTTATCTTTAAAGGGTTGCCTCGACGGGCGGAGTGGGCTGTTAATATTATCAATAGATTTATTATCCATATGCTGGTTCCCATTACCTATATCATTGATGGTGTAGCCACTTCCAATCTGGGAGTTTTTGAAAAGTCAAAAGGAGTTAAACTTGGCACACACATTAATGAACTCCAACCACAGCCCTCCTTCATTGAAAAAAGTAGCTCATTAGAATGATCCAGTTTCTCTTCTAGCTCCTTAAATCTAGTATCTACGTCTAATTCTTGCCTCACATTAAATTCATCAAACTTCTTGGTTAGCGATCCAAGATGGTAGTCTATATCTGATAATTTGATACGCAGGTGTGAGCATTTATCTACCTGTGGCATATAAAATGATGGAGCTTCTGGGCGTAAACTAGTGCTATTATCTATATGGTTTGCAGAATCCCCTACACCAGCACATACAGGGAAGAAGTGAGTCAGCTTTGGTTGGGACATTATGGGCGTTTTCGCCATCCTAGAACACTTCTCAGTAAAGTCAATTTCCTCTGCTAAGCTGACGGGGCATTGCAAAGTACGAGATCTCAATTGCATAATGAGAAATGTAAAATTAGCTGGCTGCTTTGTATAATAAAACTCTTAACTGTCAAAATAAGGAAGGTACTCTTTACATATGCTCCTGATCAACTACTGCATAGGGCAGCACAATAAACCTTAATTAAAAGCTATACACATACTAAAACCCAAGTTAAAACTAAATGAACAACTGGTTAAAATGGCCCCAATGGAGGCAAAACAGCCCTAAAGGGCTATAAACTATGGCAACTACTTAACACCAGTAAGTGAATCTGCATCCGGAAGACAACAACACAATTCACCAGTGATTATTTAAACCACTGTAGTATTCTCCTCTGGATGCAACCCATATAACGCACGGAACAGAGAGTCAGCTAGGAACAGCTGTGGGGCAGCAGTTTGTTCTAAAAGCGGCTCCAAATACCAGCCCCACTCTCCTTACTCCACCAGTCACACAGACTCCTCCGCCGAAACTCCCAGGACAATCCAAGGGCGATTAAATAGTCATTCAGGGCAGTGACTCCTCTGGGGTCAGCTCTCTCTGCAAATCTTGATAATCCCTGGAGAACAAAATGGCCAGGGAGGCAGGCAGGGAAACCACACTATCCCATACGCTTCCCACCCCCTGCCCCACCAGGGGGCTGTGGCCCAATCCCCTTTCCCAGTCTCACACCCTATCCACCAGGGGGTCATGGCACAACCACTTACCAAATGCACAACAAAAAAGGTGGAACTCTTTTAAACCACCCCCAACCTCCCATACCCCTCTCTCTCTCTCTCTCTCCCCAGGGGCCCATCCCACTCTCCTACCAAAATTCCCCCAATCCATAACACCCTAAAACTCATTAAAACAAAAATAATAGACAGGCCAAATCCCAAACCTGCAGTTGTCAAACAGCAAACAGAGTTTGGGACCGGCCTCCAGCAACCGCCTGCCGGGGCTGGAGTCCTTATGGGCCAGAGGGCCAGGGTTGGGGGCAGGGCAGCCCCAGGTTGAAAAGTCCTAACCCTTCCATTCCTCCTAGTCAGACTGGGTTCCTAGACAGTAATAATGTAGATACTTCATTAACAGACTAGGCTGAAAGAACAGACGAGGCTGTTAATTCCCTGGCTATCGGTAGTGTTAGTAGGAGACGGGTCACACCTCCGTGACCTGTAGCTGACTTATCTCGAGTTACTGTAGCTGGCCACTCTCGGAGACAGGATGCTGGGCTTGATGGTACGCGGGTCTGACCCAGTATGGAACTACTTATGTTTTTATGTTCTTATGACTGTCCCCGTTGTACAATAAGGGACACTGGGATGGATCTGTCATTTCCACTGTTTCTGTGGGGCTTCATTTTGGTGTGAATTCTCTGGTGGAAATAAAGAGCTGAGCTCCAGCGGAAGCTTTTCCCGCACTCGGGGTGTTCATAGGGCTTCTCTTCTGTATGGCTACTCTGACGTTTATTGAGGCTTGAACTATATAAAGAAGCTTTGCCCACATTCAGGGCATTAACAGGGTTTCTCTGCTGTGTGAACTCTCTGGTGGATATTCAGGTATGAGCTCTGACTGAAGCTTTTTCCACCCTAAAGGCCTTTATGGGGCTTCTTTCCCGTGTGAATTCTCTGATGCCTACTAAGGGCTGAGCTCTCACTGAAGCTTTTCCCACACTCAAGGCATTTATGGGGCTGCTCTCCTGTGTGGATTCTCTGATGGCTGCGAAGGGCTGAGCTCCCACTGAAGCTTTTCCCACACTCAAGACATTTATGAGGCTTCTCTCGTGTGTGAATTCTCCAATGGCTACGAAGGGCTGAGTTCTCACTGAAGCTTTTCCCACACTCAAGACATTTATGGGGCTTCTCTCCTGTGTGGATTCTCTGATGGCTACGAAGGGCTGAGCTCCCACTGAAGCTTTTCCCACACTCAAGACATTTATGAGGCTTCTCTCCTGTGTGAATTCTCTGATGCCTGCTAAGGTCTGAGCTCTCTCTGAAGCTTTTCTCACACTCAAGACATATATGAGACTTCTCTCCTGTGTGAATCCTCTGATGCCTACAAAAAGCTGAGCTCTGACTGAAGCTTTTCCCACACTCAAGACATTTATAGGGCTTCTCTCCCGTGTGGATTCTCTGATGCGTATGAAGGTGTGAGCTGTGACTGAAGCTTTTCCCACACTCAAGACATTTATAGGGCTTCTCTCCCGTGTGGATTCTCTGATGGATATCAAGGGCTGAGCTCCAATTGAAGTTTTTCCCACATTCCAGGCATTTATAGCGCTTTTCTCCTAAATGGATTATCTGGTGTTCAGCAAGTTTTGCTTTTCTGAAGAAGTTTTCTCCACATTTGCAGCACTGGTGCTTTTTCTTCCCCAGGTCTACTGCACTTTTGTTCATGTCCTGGATACCTTCCCCACACTGAGTAGATTTACTCTCGCCCTTCCCTGGGGGATTCCCCTGTTCTCTTTGTGCATCGCAACCTCTCTCACTGAATTCTGTCCGTGTGGAAATATTCCCTTGACATCTTTCTGGCAACATGCCATGCAGTTCCATTTCCTCCTGGGCACCCTGGTGGGGATTTCCCTCCATGTTCTCCGTCAGTGTCCCACTTCCTGCAGAGATACAGAAAACCCAGGTAGGAGTCACTGCCTGTGCCGAAAGAGAAGGAATCTCTGAAAGGGGAATAGGAAACACCTACTATAACTGTGGGGGGGGGGGTGTCCATCGTCATTCTCAGGCTAGAGTGGCCTCACCTCCCTAACACTGCCCTTCCATTTTCATCCCCGTCCTATGAAAAACTATAATTTCTCCCAACGCTGAAGGGTCTCAGGTAGAAGGAAGGGACACTACAACCCATAGAGACATCTACCCATCCTGTCTCTGGCAGACAGCAATACGAGTGTGAGGGAGCCCATCCCAGACTGCTACTAGAGGATGGGGAGCCTGATCTGGATGACCTCAGTTTCCATGGATAGTGAAACAGAAGGCGATCCCGCAGGAGCCTACCCTTCTCTCCCTCTGGGGGTCAGAGGGAGGTCAGAGGTAGGGGTCAGAGGGACCCAACACTCCAGTCTGCAGCAGGAAAAAGGAGCTGACTAGGACCTCCCCTTCTCTGTCTGTGTTAGCAAAGGCAGAGAGACAGCGTTCAGCACAGGGGTTTCTGCTGCTTCTAGGCCACCAAAAATGGAGGGCTGCAACCACGAAGATTGGGCTGGGAAAACTGGCAAATAGGTCACTCCCTCCAACCTTCCCTTGCAGTAGCCATGTCAGGTTTTGTCACCTGCAGAGTCTGCAATGAGCAGCCAAGGCTCAACTGTGACTAAAGCTTCTTTAACACTTGAGGGATTTTCTGGGGTTCCCTCCCTTGGGTCTTCTCTGATGTGAAACAAGATCTTGTTTTTCAAAAGCCTCAGGCTTTGGGAAAATATTACCCAGGATTCCAGATCCCGTCCCATGTGGTTCTGCTGGCTCCACGTCTCCCTGTAGAGCAGTATCCTCCTCATTGTCACTTGTTCCCCCATCATCTGTGAGGTCAGAGAAAGAATCCAGACATCAATCACTGAGCTGAGCTGAATAATCTGATCAGTTACATGGATTCACAGACGCTACACGCACACACACCCTTCAGATCTGGGACCTATGACTCTTCCTCTTGTTCCATCAGAATTTCGGGTCCAGTTTAGGGACTGGGAACCCTGCTCAGGATAAAGGAACCAGGAGGTCAGGAAAGAGAAGGGATTTGTGGCAGCTTGGATGCAAAGCACAGTTCCTGGTCCTAACCCCAGCCTTTCTCCATGGAGTGAGAACAGGGAACCTGACAGGATGGGGGCGCCGGCACAGGGACTCTTTGTAAGAGCCAGGCATCCCCTGGGCAGCGCAGTGCAGCTCCTGTAGGAGAGTCAAGCCGGGTCCAGAATGGGGTTAAGGAGCCTGTGCCGATAATGAGGATGCGACTGAGCTGATCCAGCCTTCATTGGGCTCCCAGAGGCAGCCTCAACCCCACCTCCGGTCTATGGGAGGTTGAACACAGACTCTGCTCGACTCCTTGCAACTGAGCTGCCCAATAGGGTGGTGGCGCTATTAGCAACTAGTGGACATTGTAGAAAAAGAAGCCCTGCGTCCCAACTGCTAAAGAGATGCTGCCCCCCCCCCCCCCCCAAGTAAGAGCTCCCAGCAGATAGGTCCATGTAGCGAGTTTACAACACATGAAAGCTGACTCAGAAGTGGGGGAGTTCAAAATGTCTCATTTTGGTCCCACTTCTAGGCTTCATGCTCCGCTGTTCACCTGAACCAATATCTTCCGGGATCGCCACTTCATCCGAGTCCTGCAGATCCAAGACCCACGGCTCTTCCCCTCGCTCCATCTGGTAGATCAGGTCTGGTTTCTGGATGGGCAATCCTGCCCGGAGGAGAGAGAAATGAGATCAGGGCTCGCTGAGCGTTCATCTCATACTTGGGGTAGAGAACGTCCTTTCCCTCTGCTTTCACACCCCAGTACGCTCACTGCTCTCCCTTCTGCCTGCCCAGGTGTCCCAGACAGCCAGGGAGGGGGGCTGCTCCCTGAGATAAAGGGCTTGAATAGGGCACAGAGGGAGAAAGGGCAGCAACTGACAGGCAGGGTCTGGACAGTGAGAAGTGCTGGAAGCATAAAACTGCAGCTACTTGCTCCTGGATGGCCATGGGTCTAGGGCCAGGGAAGGGAGTAAGAGCAGCTAGCCTGCCAGGGAGTCCAGGCAGAGCTGGGAGAGCAGCGGTCATAGCAGGAATAAGAGCTGCACCCTGCACATCTCCCCAGGCTGGGCAGAGGGGAGGAAAACCTGGCAATCCTTACTGCCCCCTCCTGCCTCAACCTCCTTACCAGCAGAGGGCAGCACTCAACCTACAAAACTGCTTTGAGCAATATGAGGATTGGCTCCCAAAGACCATATTCTAACAAGGTTGCACTGTTCTTGCATACTCTCTAAATAAGTTATCCCTTTGTTTTGTGTTGTCAACTGATCTGTTGTCAACAGATATCACAACTGATATCTGGTTTTTTCCCTACCTACAGCTCCCTCACAAATTATTTTATCCTATCCATTCCCACTCAAGTTACTGTGTCCTCTGAATTATCCCTGTCCTGCATTTCCTCAGTCTGTAGCAGGGACCCATATTCGCTGAGATTTCCCTATTGGCCCCAAAGTGGAAAAGCAGAGAACATGAGTCCCCATCTATAGTTCTGACTTGTTACCTGCCTGAGGAAGGGTTCCACACAGCCAAAAAAGTTGCATATTCTTCCCAACAACAGTTGTTCCAGTTAATGAGATCACTTGAACTACTTTGTCTCCATGTTTGGGACCGACACAGCAACCACCCCCTCTCTATGTTTACAGCACTCTCGTAAGTAGCGGAAAGGGAAGGATCCTTACCCAGCGAGGCCACGTTCTGGTAATTCTCCTGCATGACACTGCTGTAAAGGGTTCTTTGCTTTGGGTTGAGCAGGGCCCACTGCTCCCTGCTGAAATACACAGCCACATCCTCAAAGGTCACCGCCATCTGGAACAACAAGCCTCGCTCAGGATTTGCTTCCCCCAGCAGTACTGTCCGCTCAGGGCTACGGTCCCCAAAATTGTACCTGACCCCACTGCAAAGTGGAAATACAGTCCCGCGACCTCAGACAGCAACACAGAGATGAGGAGACACACACCCTGGTCCTTCCTGGGAAGGGAAAGGTACGGGGGATGGAGGGTTTAGTTCCCAGCAAAGCTCTAACAAGCCAGGAGGGAGAGAGTGACGTGCAAACCATCAATGGATTCAATTCTCTAGCCTGAAAGAGCCAAACTAGTTTTTCCAGGCAAGTTCAGAACCCTCCCCCCCCCCCAGTAGTTCACAAACAGTGAGATTTTCTTTGCGTGCCTGCATTGGCTCCTGAACAACCTGCAGAAATAACTGAGGCCTAAAACTACAGGCTAGAAAATTGCCAGGTTTTGGAGACTCACATCCCATTTGGGAGCATCAGAATGGAAAGAGAATTTCCAAATGTTCATCTGACACAAAAACACCCAGCAAATCCAGCCCCGCACAAGCATCGTATCCAGAAACCCTCCTTTCACACTGGGATTGGGAGATTCCTGGAACACTCAACTCAAAAAGGTCGAGCTGCCACTTTCCCCAGGAGTGTAGCTGACACAGGGGGAGGGGGCTCAGTTGAGTCCCCCTGGGCCTGAACTTTAGAGGGAATCTTTGCCAGTGGGCCGAATGCCACTAGGAAGTGTTCAGAGTGGGTGAGGGGGAACCAGGACCAACATTCGGCCCCTGGCCATGCTGGAAATTTCCTAGTGGGGCTCACGCCACCTGCAAAGGCCCCAGTGAAGAAGGAAGTTCTCAGAGTACAGTGACTCTGGGACTCTTCAGTAAGAGTACAAAATGCAGGGCCTCTCACAGTTCCCCCATCTCCCAGACTGGCAGTGCGGATCTTGTTTACAAACGCAGAAGTGTCATAGAAGTTCATTTTAAACACATCAGTACAGGGTGTAGGTGAAGGAAGGCTTAAACATTTTTTTGTCCTTTTGGATGGAAGGAAACAGAGGGCACGGACACGAGTTTAAAAGGCAACACCACTTGATTTAAACAGAAGGTCTGGCTGGGGTGGGTGAAGGAGCCTCCTTTTTTCAAAAAGCTCCAGGTCCCGTGCACTAGCTACAAACCACCAGGTTTCCCTGCCCCTCTCTGGGGAATAACCCAAGAACTTCCCTACCCAGGTTCATCTCCAATACCTTATCCCCAAGACAAAACACATCCCCTCCCACTTCTCAAGATTTCTCAAAAAGGCTACTTCTCAAAAATGTGCAGGGCAGCTGTGAAGGCCCCAGTGAAGAAGGAAGTTCTCAGAGTGGGCCGGCACGGAATGGGAAGGGGCTCTGGGCAACAGGGCCGACCTTAGAATTTGTGGGGCCCAGTGCAAAGTTAAAATGTGAGGCCCCTCCATAGTCCCACCATCTCCCAAACTGGCAGCGCGGTTCTTGTTTACAAACGTGGAAGTGACATGCAAGTTCATTTTTCAAAACATAATGTCGGAGAGCTAAGTGAACTCTAAAAAAAAATGGTTAAGGAGTTACAGGCAAGCTCTTACTTTCCAGGCACAGGAAATTGTTTTTTATTACAGAGAACTAATTACTCGAACCTTTTAAAGAAAAAGAAAAAATGGTTCATTTCTACATTATGGGAAAATCATCATAAGGCTGTTTTGGAAAATGATTCAAGGACTTTTGGGAGAATTGTCTCTTCAAGTTTTAATTGAGGATTTTCCTCTGTTTCTGTCTCTCTCTCTCTAATCGATCTTGGGCGTAAGAACAGACTAGAGAAATGGGAAACCCATCATCCATTTCTGATCCTGGGTTGATCCCTCTACCTGAACACACTCAATACAAGCCTCTTTATCTTTACCTAAAAGGCTACTCATGGCCTGTTTGCCCTCCCACCCTCACCCCAACCTCTCTGCACTTGTCTCCCACTACGCTCCTGTCCGAAAGCTCCACTCCTTCCCTTCTTCATGGCTCCCTTGCTCCTCAAAGCGTATTTGTCCATTTCCTTTGCTGCCTCCAATGCCTGAAACTCCCTCCCAGAACAAATTTGCTCCTTCCCCTTGCTCCCAACCTTCTAATCCCTCCTGAAAACCTATATCTTCCATCAGGCCTTTCCTAGCTCCTCATCCCCTTAGTCCCTTTCTTGATTTTCCCAACATCCCCTTCCCCAATGAAACTAAGCTCAGCATGTGAACCTGCAGCCTCACGCCTTCGTGAATGTATCCTCCTCCCCCAGCCCTTGTCTTGCTTAGATTGTAAGTCCCCCAGGGCAGGGACCCGGTCTACTCTCAACAGTTGTTTTTTTAAAGTAATATAAGTTTATTTGTGCAGCCACATGGCTATTACAAAAGAAAATACAAGCAAAATAGCTCAATAAATGTCAATCCTATTTGAATCCTCCTATGTCTGTCCAAAATGTAATAAATACAGTGCAGGTTGGCTTGCTAACAGTGGAGGGGAATGGGGGTATAGTTGCATTGGTCCCCTAAGCACAGGGGGGCTTCCAAAACTACTATTTTCTATCAGGGCATGAAATTTGCAGGTGCCTGGGATCCATTGGTGCCCAGGAAACCGAGGCTGGTGACTGGTTCAGGGGTGTAGTGGAACAGGAATGGTTGAATATCAGGATAAAGTCTGGCGACCGGGGGGATTGGCTCCTGGAGTTCCATCCTGTTTTCTATCTTGATTAGCTCCCTCTGCCCCAGCCTCACCCAGTTGCCATCCCCAGCCTTCCCCTTTCCGGTAACGAAAGGAGTTGGCCATGCAGTATGGGATGTGGTACGGCTAAGAAAAACAGAGAAGAGATATATGAAGACCCAGGTATCAGAGAGAGTCTGGAGTGGATGGAAAGAAGGGATAGCAGGCGCAGATTCACCAGGGGGCTTCAGACCCCCCTCCTCCATTGGTCAGCCTGGAGGCTGATGTCATGCTGGGGCTGAGCACACTTAATGCTTGGACCCGCCCCTGAAGGCTTGTATTTGCTGCCTAGGGCTATGTCATTGCTGGGGGCGGGGCTAGGAAAAGTGCGTTGGGACCCACCCCCAGCCCTGCATTTGCTGCTTCTGTGTGCTGGACAGTCCTGCTAGCTACTGCACCGGACCTGTAAGTTGGTGCAGAGAGGCTAGATCACCACACTCAACGATCCAGTGTGGTGCAGAGTATCAGAGATCCAGGGGCTGAGGGCTGTGTGGCTGAACCTCACAGCTGCTGGAGGGCTTGGGGGGGCTAGCCAGTCTCCATGTGGGTCCCAGCACTGTTTTGCTGCCTGCTTGTCGGCTCCCCACCTGGCGCAGCGGGGAGAGCAGGGGAGGTTGGCCAGCTTCCACGTGGGTCCCCGCGCTGCTCTGCCACCTGCTTGCAGTTGCCAGCTTCCCCACCTGGCTCAGGGGCGGCAGAACTCTCTTCAGTTTCCATGGAGTTATTCTAGTATCAAACTGGAATTATGCAATGGGAAATCAGCCCCCTGCCGTGATCCTAGCCAGTGATGGGTTTGGCTGGGCCCTGGGCAGAAATGTACAATAGGCTCTTAAATTTTACCAGCAAATATGCTAGTTGCGTACACCTGGATACCTTCCTATTGGACTTGCCAGTTTGAAAATGTGCTTGCCTAGAAGCATCCTAACCAAAGCTCCACCAAATCAAATAAAAAATGGTGTTCTCTCTTTTTCAATATCCTTAATAGTAACTCTGGGGGTAGGGCCCCTTCAGCCACAGGGTCCTAGGCGGTCACCTCTGTATAAAATCAAGGGTGGAGAACTTCAGGCCCAGAGACCAAATACGGCCGTAGCTAGTTTTCATTTGGCTTCTTTCCTGTCCCTAGATCGTGCCCCTGGATCCAGATCCCAACCCCACACACAGAAAAAAACTGAGCTTGAACAAACAAGCAAAGATGAGGGGATGCACACGAGGGGCAGGGGACAGACCCATGATCTAGACCCTCCTGTTCCTGAGTGCACCCATTAAGCATCTCTGCTGCCCTCAACTCCTATTGGCCCTTGGAGGGAAAAGGTTCCCCAACCCTGGCCTAAAGCCACCTCTGATCTTCAGAGTTATCAAGGAGTCTTGTAAGATCTCGTTCTCTTCTCACCACACATTTACGCCAACTGAACTTCACTGGGGTTGTGCTTGTTTCACTCTGGAGTAAGGGAAGAGGAGAATGAAGCTCATTCTTTTCAGAGGGAGAGAAGAATGCTCAGTATCTTGCAGGATGAGACCTTCAACAATTAATAAGTCACATGCCTAACTCCATTCCCATTCAGTGAATAATATTGCTAATTACCAATTGCCGTTTTGTCAGAGAGCACCTCTTGAGATATCACCTTTGTGTCTGTGCTTGATTTGGGGACTCTCAGAATGCCATGGTCAAGGAACCATCTGCCTTAATTCAACAGGGTAGTGTTCTTCCTTCCAAAAATACAGTCCATTTAGGTTCTTCACTTTTGCTCTGCAAACGTGGTTAGAGAATACTGTACAAATAATGGGCATGACTCCTAACCCTGCCAGTTGTGCCAATGTCTACTGAGAGCAAGAATTGCTGTAGGATCCTTTATCTCAGAGGGGCTCGGTCTGCCACACTATACTAGGGGTACGGTGGTGAAAGATGGAAACAGGGTGATCTCCCTCAGCCTGTGGTGCGGGTCAGCCATCTCCACTGATCTCAATTATTATTATTATTATTATTAACAAACATTTATATAGCGCCAGCAGTGTACCTGGCACTTTACAAAGTAATAAAACAGATACCTTCCAGGCAAGTCACTATCTCCTTGCCTCAGTTCCTTTCTGTAAAATGGGTATTATAATGACCACACATAACCATACAGCAAAGTTATTGTTGTAAGTTTGCCTTGATTATTATTTATTGAACTATTAAGAAAAGTGCTCCCTAGCAGCAGGTGAAGCCACCATGGTGCCAGCTTGGCAGGGATGGAGGCAGGGCCTGTTCACCTGAGTGGGACTATGCCAACTTTGGACGTCATCTTTGCTGCCCCCCATTCACATCACTTCTGCATCTGCCCCCGAACAGGATGAGGAACAAAAAGAAAACCTAGACGATCACACAATACACACATACAGAACACATGAGAATGAAGAAGTGGTGTTTCCAGGGCAAGGAAAAAAAGAAAATGGCATTAGAAAATGTAAAGTAGAAAGAAGTTTATATTTAGGAGCTGTTAAAATTGTCAAAACGTATCGGTTTAAGATTAAATATCTTCATTAAAGCTCAGTAAAGAGGGGAAATGTATGGTCTTTAAAGTGTTAAGACGGTTCACAAGTTCACAATTGCCTATTTCAAGATGACATGTAAGGAATCAAGAAGAAGAGGGGGACCCAGAGGAAGGACGTAACTGGGTTTTAAGGGGTTGTGCAGGAGTTGCTCGTTTTGTAAATAACCCCCCCAAAAAAAATGTTTTCAAACACACACACCTGCCCCACGCTGCTGCCCCCAAATGTTTTCCAAACCTCCCTCTCCTTCCCCCCCGCCCCACTTTACTGCCCCCCAATGTTTTCGAAACCTCCCTCTCACCCAGCGCAGCGCCCGCTCAACCAATCCCCGAGTCTGCATCTCGTGACGTTTACCGACGTAGCTACTACTGCGCATGCTCAGTTGGCTTGACTCCGACTGCCCTTTTGTCTTGCCCTCACCCAATCCCCGAGTCCGCTTCTCATGTTATTGTCGTACCTAGCAGGTACTGCGCACGCTCGGCTTGGTTAACGAGCATGCGNAGCGCAGCGCCCGCTCAACCAATCCCCGAGTCTGCATCTCGTGACGTTTACCGACGTAGCTACTACTGCGCATGCTCAGTTGGCTTGACTCCGACTGCCCTTTTGTCTTGCCCTCACCCAATCCCCGAGTCCGCTTCTCATGTTATTGTCGTACCTAGCAGGTACTGCGCACGCTCGGCTTGGTTAACGAGCATGCGCATCAGCAGCCACTGAGAGCGACAGCTCTTTATCCTGCCCAATCCCCGAATCTGCGCCCCCCCATGCAGGCCCGTCCGCGCCTTACGTTGCTGCTGGGGATCCCCGCTCCGGCCGCTGCCTGTCTCTGCTCCCTCCCTCGCTGCCCCCTCAGACTCCCCCGGGCTCCTGCTGCCTCTGCCGCGCGCTGCGCTCCCCGCCTCCTAGCGCCGCCCCGCCCCGCAGCAAGCTCTGACATCATCCTAGCAGGCAGGGAAGGGGCCCACAGTGAAGGCTCGGCTGGGTCCTAAAGAGAGTTAAGTTCAGGGGCCGCTGGAACTGGTGGCCTCGCACCGCTGCACTGGTGAAAATCAGGCGGAATCACTGCAGGATCCTGGGAGCGGAGAGTATAGCAGAGCCAGGGCCGGACTTAGGAATTTTGCACCGCTGAGTTCGTCCGGCCAGGAAAGAGCAGAGCCATTGAAAAACACTCCCGAGCACCCCTGCACGTCCCCAACATCTCATGCTCAACGGTATCAAAAGCAGCCGACAGAGCTAATAGGGTCAAACGACCCTGATCTAATTCCCCGCGCAGGTCATCGACCAACGCCACAAGCGCAGTCTCGGTGCCATAACCTGGGCGAAAGCCGGACTGCGAGGGATCCAGAAAACAGACATGATCCAGATGCTCCTGGAGCTGCCGGGTGACCGCCCATTCAATACCCTTCCCTTAAAAGGGAAGCTTAGAGACTGGCTGGTAGCTGGCAAGGGAGTCAACGTCAAGCGATGGTTTCTTGAACAAGAGCTGCACCACAGTCTCCTTAAGGCAACCCGGCACGCTGGGTTGCCTAAGGGAGACACTGACCACCCCCGCCAGCAACGGCCCCATCGTCTCCTGGCAGGCCTTAATCAGCCAGGACGGGCATGGATCTAATTTGCAACAGCTGACCCTAACAGCCCCAAGAACATCCCCCTCATCGGCAGGGGGTCACCAAGTGAAACTGATCCCACAAACTAGGACAAGAAGGGGCTTCCATAACCTCTGGCTTCCACACTGCAAGAAGTGCAGCGTCAAGACCAAGGTGAATCTGAGTGATTTTATCCGCGAAATAATCCATAAACATGTCACCGCAGGTGCAAGAGGACTCCACTCCTAAGTGGAGGGAGGCCGGACTGACCAGCCCCCTCACCGCTCAGAACAGCTCCGCTGGATGGGAATTTGCAGACTCCTTCTTTGCTGCCCACACAGCCCCATGGCTGCACTAGGCGCTAGGAGGCATAGGCTTGTAAACTAGCTCTATGTCGCAATCTGTCAGCTTCAGCACGTGAACAACACCACCGTTGCTCCAACCACCGCCCCGCCCGCTTTAGAACCTGCAAACCCTCCGAAAACCAAGGAGGCCTATGGTGCTGCCACCTGTGAAGTGGACACCTTGGAGCTGTCCGATCAATGGCCTCTGGCAACAAGGTGTTCCACAGTACCACAAGGTCATCAACGAGACGGTTGTCCAGATCAGAAGGTATCGCCCCCAGAGCCTCCCAGAACCGCTCCGGTTCCATCAGCCTCCCGGGCAAACCCCTCTGGGGACATTCGCCAGGAGAGGGGCCTGCAGAAGGTAATGATCCGTCCATGACAAAGGCACTGCTGATATCTCCCCCACCAACGGACCCCCCACCTCAAGGCCGGAGTAAAACACAAGGTCTACGGTATGTCCCCCCGCTGCATCAGGCCACTTACCATCTGGGACAGGCCCATGGTTGCCATGGCGGACATGAACTCATGCTCCGCACCACCAAGGTCAGCATTGGCGTGTATGTTGAAGTCCCTCAAGACTACTGTCTTTGGGGACCGCAACACCACCTCCGACACAAACTCCGCTAGAGCATGGAGGGAGGTTGCCACACAGGTAGGTGCATGGTATATGAGCAGAATTCCCAAAGTGCCCCCTGCCAATCAAGCACCACGTGGAGACCCTCAGTACCCAATATAGATTACACTGGATAGCTCTGAACAGTCCACGACTCCTTAAAAATCATGGCTAAACCCCCCCACCCCCCCGGCTGTCCCTGGTTGGTGCTGCACGGAATACCCAGCTGGAACAAGGTCAGTCAGTGTCCAGCCAGGTTTCCGTGATACATACGAGGTCGGCTGCATGGTCCAGAATCAATTTGGTTGCTTTATTAGCTGCCGACCTCGCATTTGCCAGCATCAAAACACGATCAGGGGCCTTCTGATCCTGAACCACCTGCCCAACTGCTAAGGGGATGGTGAGAGGGATAGATAATAAACACCTGTCCCTCCGCACAGCTCTCATATTCCCCCAACACGGATCATACCCCCCTCAACCCATCACGACCCCAATGGCTGTGTCACACACACCCCGACTGGCCCCAGCCCTGCCACCCATCCAGCTGCCCTGCCCCAACCAAGGGGAGGATTCCCACCCCTTACAATCCCCCCCTCCCTACCCCAATCCCTTTCCATGTCCTGCATTCTGCCCCCCCCCCCAATATCATGTTTAACCCCCTCACAAAACCTCTCATAAATCACCCAGCACCTTGAATTGTGCCCAGAAAATTATTGGCAACCAATGCAGACTCTGGAGCACTGGTGTAATGTGCTCCCAGTGACCTGTTCCTGACAGAAGGTAGGGCACCGCTTTCTGCATCAACTGTAGCCCCACATAGAGCGCATTGTAGTACTCCAGCCTCACAGTGACAAAGGCATGAACGATGGTGGCCAGATCCAAATCCAATAGCAGTGGTCGCAGCCTTCTCACCAGATTTAATTGGTAAAAGACACTCCTGGCCACCACCACCACTTGATAATTCAGGTAAGGCTATAAGGAGCTGCCTAACTGAGTCAGATCAATGGCCCACCTTAGCCCAGTATTGTCACAACCTGACTCAGCAGCAGGTTTCAAATCCGGCTCTCCAGGGTCTCCAACAGAAGCCTCACCCAGACGTGCTACCTGAGACCCTCCAGGATCCCCAGCAGAGGCCTCGCCCAGGCATATTACCCGAGACCCTCCAGGATCCCCAGCAGAGACCTCACCCAGGCGTGCTACCCGAGATCCTCCAAAAGTCCCAGCAGAGGCCTCACCCAGACGTGCTACCTGAGACCTTCCAGAATCCCCAGCAGAGACCTCACCCAGGCGTGATACCCGAGATCCTCCAAAATTCCCAGCAGAGGCCTCACCCAGACCTGCTACGCGAGACCCTCCAGGATCCCCAGCTGAGGCCTCACCCAGGCATGCTACTGGAGAGCCTGAATCGGAGATGCCAGGGATTGAACTTGGGACCTTTATACTGGCAAAGCATGCACTCTTCCACCTGAGCCAAGGCCCAGCCATAGCCCAAGTGCAGCAGTGGATCCAAGAGCACCCCAAGGCTGCAAACCTAAGTGACCAAAGGTGGCTGGACTCCATCAACAACAGGGGTCCCTACCTCTCCCAGGCCACACAGCCAGCCAGCCATCGTCATCTCAGTCTTGTCTGGATGCAGCTTCAATCGGCTTATCCTCATCCAGTCCTCAACAGCAGCCAGGCATCAGGTAAGCACCAAGAGTGCAGGACATGGGTCGGATGAAAAGGAGAGAGAGGTGGGTGTCATCAGAGTACTGATGGCACCTCACTCCAAATCTCCAAACAGTCTCACCCAGGGGCCTCAGACAATATTATTATTACTATTTTTTAATTATTATTAATGGCACGGGCATTCACCATGGCCACCACAAAAGAATATAAAACAATATTTGCCAAAGCAATGAGCAGACAAATAATTACAACGAAACGAAAAGGTTACAAATACAGATCAAATAAATGAAAAAACAATTACATTTTAATTATCATTTGCTGATCTCCAGGGCCATCTTGTCCAAATTAAACAGCAAGTCTGGCACTCTAGATTTAACACAAAACTGAAGAAGCTGTTGTGGAGAGGACTTTGGCTTCAAAACCAACCAAGGAGCCAGGTAAATCTCCCTTAGATAGGCAGTAAGTGGGCTTACAAACAACAAATGAAGTAGATCCTCTACACAACCAGAGTTACAGACACGCAGTCTGTTCTCATAAGGGATCCTGGAACGTCTGCTAAGGAGATCTTTGGTTGGGAGGAGATCAAAGCGGAGCAGTGTGAAGGCCCTGCGTAGCTTCCAGTTATCCATCAAACCCAAATAAACCTCTAGATCAGAGGTTGATTTAAATAAACTATAATATGGAACACTTCTAAGAGTCTGGATTGCCCCCAAGTCGACTTGGGTGGCCTGATCCATCAATTGCTTCCTAATCATCAGCTTCCTCCTAACTGCTGGGAAACCACTAAGCATATCCAGTGAAATACCCAAATTATGGAGATGCTTTGACACTTTACCATGCCAAAGCCAGGGAGAGGATTATTACTATTATAAGCATTGATATAGTGCCAGCGATGTACCTGGCGCTTTACAAAAAATAAGATAGACACGGTCCCTGCCCGTGAGCTTACAATCTAAAGACAGGGGGAGGGGAGACAGGGAAGGGGGAACAGAGGGAGAGACGAGGGAAGCAACATTCATGAGGATGCGGGAGCTCAGGTACACGTTCTTGGCTTGGTTACAGTAAATTGGGAGTTTGCAGATAACAGGTGGGGGATAATCCTGGGAGGGGATGATTAGCAGGAGTTAGGAAGGGCGAAGCGGAAGAGGTAGGTTTTGAGGAGGGACTTGAAGGTGTGGAGGGTGGGGGCAAGGTGGACGAGGGCAGGGAGGGAGTTCGAGGGAGAAGGGATGAAGGCAGTTGGGGGAGCTGGGGAGGCGAGGGAGGGGATGGGAGAGGAGCGGAGTGATCGAACAGCAGTTCGGGGGGATATCATGGCAGAGAGATAGGGGGAAGCGATGTTGTGAAGGGCTTTGTAGGTGAAGACGAGGAGCTTGTGCAGAATGCGCTCGGGAAGAGGGAGCCAGTGGAGAGAGGAGAGGAGAGGCTGCACGTGGGAGGGGCTAGGTGGATGATCCTGGCAACAGAGTTTTGAACAGAGATACAGGAAGAAAGGTGGGAGTGGGGAAGGCCAGTGAGGAGGAGGTTACAGTAGTCGAGGTGTAAGATGACTAGGACGTGGATGAGAATTTTGGCAGAGGAGACAGACAGAAAAGGGCAGATCTTGGCAACGTTGTGGAGGGAGAAGCAGCAGGATTTGGCAATCGAGTCAATGTAGGGTTTGAAGGTGAGGTGCAAGTCGAAGATGAAACCCAAGCTACGGGCTTGGGGGACAGGGAGGATGGAGACGCCGTCAATGGCAATTGACAGGGAAGAGGGAGAGGAAGGATTGGGAGGGAAGATAAGGAGTTCTGTTTTCACTATGCTGAGTTTGAGTTGGCGTTGAGACATCCAGGTGGAGATATCAGCGAGACAGTTGGTGAGACGAGCTTCAACAGAGGAGGAGAGGGATGGAGCGGAGAGATAGTTGAGTGTCATCAGCGTATAGATGAACGTTGAACAGGAGTGGAGACAAGATGGAACCTTGCAGGACCCCACATGAGCTCCCAAGGGGATGGCAAGTCACCACCCATCACCACCCTCTGTGTTCTCCCATAGACGAGCAATGCATAGTTAAAAGCATCGCGGGGGGGGGGGGGGGGGGGCTATTTCTGCTTGATTTTTCTTGGCTCTGCCCTTTTAAAAGCGGATTCATTGTTTGGATGAACAATCCTAGTTTGGCTTTTAATTCTGAGCATGAGGGAGGCCTTCCTGTTTTATTATTTGTGACTTCGCCCCTTTTAAACTATCCCCTTTTTAGCTAAATATGGGGTTAGTTTGCACCATCCAATCAAAGCCTTTGATCTGTCAAATCTGACCCTTCTCCTCCAGCACCTTTCCCCCAATTGGCAGGATCCCAACGGAGGGAGAGTTCAGGCCCGGTGGCTCTTCCCGATTTCACTCTCTTGCGTTAGCATGATGTTACTTAGGTCAGGCCGGCAAGCACAAAGCAAGCAAGAAAATCTAACGTTCTACCCATATCAAGCAAGCAAACAAGCAATTAACCTTAGCTGGGGCAAATAAAGTACTACATGTAGCACACAAAACAGGAGTGTATTGAACCCACATGACAGGGCTCTGATGCTGGTTGCTCTGGATATCCCAGTCAGACCAGCTACCCAGAGTTACATCAAATCAGAGTATATAGAGTTGACAAAATGGCATCTACACACGAGACACGTAGCATAAACACATATTCAGTGATTAAGGTCTACGTTAGGCTGATTATCTGATTACATGAGTGTTAAGGTACATTACTGATTAGCTATCAGTTCTATAGGCCATACATAACTAACTAGATATTTGAGAAGACAAAGACAATTTACTTGGTCTCCTTAGCTTTCCAGACCCGACTTTGGGCCCCTCTGTGCTGGGGTGTTCGTGCAGCACTCACATCCTTCAATCCCACAGACCCAGCTCCTTTACGGCCTAGAGTTCAAACAAGGGGATGGATTTGCCCTCCTCGTTTTGTCTTTGTTACCACAATCCCAAGCCTGGTCAGAGATTCTAATAAGTTATAACATTACATTAATAAAGAGCCAGCATGAATCAATTGCAATTAACAGAATATTAAGTACAGTTTAACTCCATACTATTAGTTTCTAACATATATCTGGCTAACTGGTGAATGTTCTGTGTTCCCATTACTAACCATAGTAACTAATCCATCTTTACCTGGAACAGAGTTGGCTCTTCCCTGTACGACTACTTCCAAGGGGCCCAGGCCTCTCTCTGTCCTGGGTGCAAAGAATTTCTGCTTCTCCCAGCATGCTTAGCAAACCTATGTTAACGGTGCTGAGGCCTATACATCTTGGGTGTGTGCCACTACGCTGCCCATTACGCATGTGTGCGCGTGCCCATGGGGCCCCATATAGAACCACTTCCAACAGAAGGGATCTGCAAAGTAAGAAGGAGCCAATGACAATTATCATCCTCTCTGCACAATTTATCCCATTCACTGTAGCCTGTGAGCTCATCCCGGATATTAGATCCCACTGGCTGACAGCTTCTCATTTACGCGGCTCTCCTTTTCCCCATAACCAAAGGATGGGATGTTTTTTGTCTTTCTACCTGCAGCCAGGTTCTAATCTCTTCTCTAAAACCATAAATGTTCAGTGTTCTCACCCTTGGAAGATATATAACTAGAAGACATTCCTCAGTTGCTTCCGCAGTTTACCAGTCCCCTATTAGCCTTTTCCAGAGGAAGTTTTAAACTAGTTCCCCATCAACAATTTCTAGGAAAACGTAGAGTAATAAATGTATCCCCAACAGTGGGAAGTCCTTAAAACAGCCCTTTGGGGGTCTGCGGGTCTTGGACGTGTGCGTTGCTGTGACTATTGGGGGGAAAACTGGAACAGTGTTTTAAGACTTGAAATTGGAAATAGTCTTTCAATTCCAGGCCAGTGTTCCATCCCCCAGACACCAGCTGGGGATTATTTGAGTAGAGAACCAGTTCTATCAGCCGGGCAGCAGCAGAGGAATCAAGCAGCCCAGGCTGCAGCTGCAAGAGGGGAGTGATGGGGGAGTCCCCTAACCTGCTTGAAAACTGTGAGGCCAGGGGTCACTGCTTAGACCTGATCTTGGGATGCAGTAGCTGGCCTGAAGATGAGAGGCTAGATCCTGGGGACCTGAACCCCACTGTTACATTCATCAAATCTCCCCTAGACAGTAGAGTGTCAGGGATTTATTATTATGTAGACAGTGTCAGCAACCTACCCGGCACTTTACAAATGTGGATTACAGACAGGGTCCCTGCCCCAGGAGGCTTACAGCCTAGGAGAGACAAGGGAGGGGAAATAGAAGGCGACACACAGATACATTCACGGAGTTGAGAAGTCACAGGTGCACGCACTCTGCTTAGTTGAAGGGGAGAAGGCCACCCTGAGCAAAGCAGGGAGGAGACTAAGGGGACATGGAGCATGGGGAAGCCTGATGGGGGAAGAGAGGTTTTGGGGAGGGAGCAGAATGTATTCAGGGTGGAGGCTCCAGGCAAGAGGGGTGGGTATATTTTGAGGGCAAGGGAGTTGTGAGCAGGCAGGGGCAGAGAATGAGTGGAGCTCCCGGAAGGGAGTGTTTCTTCACCCGCCTGTTGTTTCCCATTCACAGCAAGGGGCAAGAGCACAATGAGACATTGGTTAAGTTCAAGGCATCCATGGGGCTTCTCTGTGGGTTCTCTGACACTTGGCTATGGACAAGCTCTCATGGCAACATTTCCCACAAAAGACATTCGTAGGGCTTCTCTCACATCCCATGGGCACCTGGTAGTAAAGTCTGGGGAAAGCTGAGCCTCCCCAAATGATCAGCCTAGGTCTCTGTGCCCCAATAGTTTCCCAGTCCTGAAATCAGAGCTCATTTTCGGGAATTGGTCAATCGGGATGGGTGGGTGCTAGGACTCAGCAGGCACTTCTGACTGCGTTCATTGCAGCTGCCTGTAAGGGGAGGGCACTTACTAATGTCAGGCAGCAACAGGGCAGCTGCTAACCCCTAAGATTTGGACACATTCCGGGATCCCCGGCAGAGGCCTCGCCCAGGCGTGCTACCAGAGAGCCTGAATCGGAGATGCCGGCGATTCATTGTACATGGGACGTTATACCTGCAACACATGCGCTCTACCACCTGAGCCACAGCCCACCCGTGGAAGCTGGAATCTCCCTTTGCTCAAGAAGCTTCCTCACGATCTCACTTGGTTCCCACCAGCCAATCCCCTGCTCCGCACAGAAAGTAGCAGCTCTTCGCTCTTTTTAAATTAAGCTGGCAGAGGTGGCACAGGCGCAAAGGAAGAATCAGAACCCAGGACTCTCAGCATGGCCGCCCCAACCTTCGCTGCTCAGCCACACTCTCAGCGCTGCTTAACTAAGGGGGTTTACAGACGTGACAGTGACCCGCTAGACCCGCTTTATCGCACTTGGGCCAGCGAGCCACTGGCAAGTCTGTTTTCCCGGACTGGCCCCGGGGTGTGTTGCTGGCTACCCCAGGCTGCCTGTCCGGACCAGCTCCGAGGGCCAACCTAGGCTGGCTGGCAACACAGTCTACCCCATTGGGCCAAAATAGGGAACAGATATTCAAATGTCTGTTCTCCGAGGGCCAAGATTGGGCTCATCATGACTGCCCATCATGGTGTATGCGCATGGGGGGGGAGAGACTGGACAGAAGTGTGTCAATGTGTCTCCCCACTTCCCCCTCAGCCACAGCTCGACCCATCCAGGGATGCATTTCCAGCCCCATCTTTTCCCGGGGAAGGTCGTGACAGCAGCG
Organism: Sphenodon punctatus; assembly: GCA_003113815.1. Taxonomy (NCBI): domain Eukaryota; kingdom Metazoa; phylum Chordata; class Lepidosauria; order Sphenodontia; family Sphenodontidae; genus Sphenodon; species Sphenodon punctatus. The sequence continues at coordinate 510,121 of QEPC01002375.1, forward strand.
CTCCGCTGTTACGTCAATAAGCACCCTAAGTGAACAACTTCCAGATAGTTATATTATGGAAAGGTATGGGAATAGGTTCTTCCCAAATGCCCACACACATTAGCGACCATTCAGAAACCAGATCTTCTGCCTACTTGAACCAAGGACAGGGAAATGTTGAAGTAAGCTCCTTTCTTCCCCCCCCCCGCCCCAACCCCCCCAAAACTTGGAATAAGTGTCTTCATTTATTATGAACAGAACTGCTATCCTTAAATACTCCAAAATTAGAAGAACTGACTTAATCATGCCATTGTTAAAAAAATAAGAATTGGAAAATGGAGGGAGATGCTACAAGTGCTTGCTAACAGGGACTTGAGGGTACTGGGGTTCACCACACAACTCTATCCTGTGCACCTGCAGCTATCGAGAAAGCTGGCCTTCCCAACCGGACAAATCACCAGCCATCCACACTCACATGTAGATTCTCTGGTGGCAAGTAAGAGGTGAGTTTCATGGAAATCCTTCCCCACACGTAAGGCATTTATATTATAGGGCTTCTCTTCCATGTAGTTTACTACCCACATTAAGGGTATTTATGCAAATTTTCTTCCATGTGGATTAATAAGTCTCTGATGATACCCTAGGGAGTTTTTGTCATGGAAGGTTTCTCCACATTAAGTGCATGTTCTAGGGCTTCTCTTCTGCATGGATTTGCTGGTGATTCTTTAGGGATTTTTTATAAGTGAAACTTTCCCCACATCCAAGGCATTTATAGGGCTTCTCACCTGTGTGGATTCTCTCATGAATCCTTAAATCCTTTTTGGCACTGAAACTCTTTCCACATGCAGGGCATTTATAAGGCTTCTCTCCTGTGTGAATTCTCTGGTGAATTGTAAAATCTTTTCTGTCACGAAAACTCTTTCCACATTCAAGGCATTTATATGGTTTCTCTCCCGTGTGGGTTTTCCGATGGCCATTAAGAACTGACTTATAACTAAAGCTTTTCCCACATTCAGGACATTCATAGGGTCTCTCTCCTGTGTGGATTTTCTGGTGCCTCTTGAGATGCATTCTCAGTGTGAAACATTTTTCACATTCAAGGCATTTATAGGGCTTCTCTCCTGTGTGAGTTTTTTGATGGCTATAAAGGGTTGAGCTGTGGTTAAAGCTTTCCCCACAATCAAGGCATTCATAGGATCTCTCTCCTGTGTGGATTCTCTGGTGGCTCCTGAGATGCACTCTCAATCTGAAACATTTTCCACATTCTAGGCATTTAAAAGGTTTCACTGCTGTGTGAATTTTCTGGTGTGTAGCAAGGCCTGTACCTTGACTGAAGCTTTCCCCACACTCGAGATATTCATAGGGCTTTTTCCCAGTGTGGATCTTCTGGTGGTTAGTCAAGTGTGCTCTAGCCATGAAACACATTCCACAGTCAGAGCAGTTATAGGGTTTGTCTCTTGAGTGGGTTTTCTGATGCTTCTTGAGCTGCTCTACCAATCTGAAACATTTTCCACATTCCAGGCATTTAAGGGGTTTCTCTCTTGTGTGGATTGTCTGGTGCGTAGCAAGGCCTGTACCTTGAGTGAAGCTTTCCCCACACTCGAGGCATTCATAGGGCTTTTTCCCAGGGTGGATCTTCTGATGGTTAGTCAAGTGTGATCTAGCCATGAAACACTTTCCACAGTCTGAGCAGTTGTAGGGTCTGTCTCTTGTGTGAGTTTTCTGGTGCTTCTTGAGCTGCTCTTCCAATCTGAAACATTCTCCACATTCCAAGCATTTAAAAGGTTTGTCTGTGTGGATCCTCTGGTGCATCCTAACTTCCTCTTGCAATCTGAACCATTTCCCACATTCTAGGCATTTAAAGGGTTTCACTCCTGTGTGGATTTTCTGGTGTCTAGCAAGGCTTGAACGTTCACTGTAGTTTCTCCCACACTCAAGGCATTCATAGGGCTTTTCCCCAGTGTGTGTTCTCTGGTGTCTAGCCAAGTGTGATCTAGCCTTGAAACACTTTCCACAGTCAGAGCACTCATAGGGTCTCTCTCCTGTATGGATTCTCTGGTGTAAAACAAGGGCAAATTTACTACAGAGGTTTTTCCCACATTCTGGGCATCTGTGCCTCTTCTTGTTCCCTGAATCCACTGCACTCTTGTCCATCTCCTGGACGCCTTTCTTATGCTGAATGGATTCACTCCGTCTCTTTCCTGGGGGCTTCCCTTGCTGAATCTCTGAGCTGCACCCGCTCTCATCGACTTCACTCCTTGGGGAAACATTATCTTGGGATCTTCCTGGTAACGTCGTAGGCGGTTCCATTTCCTCAGAGCCTCCCTGCCGGGGATTCTCCACCATGTTCTCCCTCACTGTCCTACTCCCTGCAGAGAGACGGAGAGAGAATCCAGGCAGGAGTCACTGCCTGTGCTGGGAGAGGGGGAATCTCAGGAAGGGGACATGAAATCCACCAAAATAACTTCTGAGAAATCCACAGTCATCCTCATTCCCCCCAGGCACCCCCATGCCATTTTCTGTCAATTAGGGTGTCTCACCAGCCTCAGGCTTTTGGGAAATATTTTATGGGATTCCTGATCCCATCCTATGTTGTTCCCCTGGCTCAGGGCCTCCCTCCCTCGTCTTCTCATCACCCATGAAGACAAGAGAGAATCCAGATCATGGTCACTGAGGAGAGGGCAGCCTGGGAGTGAAGGGGCCGGGAGGGGTATTCTGCCCCCACATCTCATCCAGGGGTGGGAGATGCTGTAAGGAGCCTGCCTGACAGGACACCAGCCACACCATGTTGGCCTTTAGGACACAACGTGTGCTTTACAAAATCCTAGCTGCGGGGAGACGAGGCAGGACCAGGGCAGCTTCAGAAACATTAGCGGCAGTTTCAGCTTTCCCCCCTTACACTCAGTGGTGTCTGAGTTGAGTTACCAGATCCCTCACCTGGACTCAGGTCCCTCAGGAGCTCTCCGTCCTCAAAGACCTGCGGATCTGAGGCCCATGCTTCTTCCCCTTGCTCCAAACGAATAATCAGGTCGGGTTTGGGAACTGGATTCTCTGCTTTGGAGAAAGAAATCAGACAACCAGGAGGAATTAGGGATTTGTGGCACTCTGGGTGCAAAGCACATTCACTGGCCCTAACCCAGCCTCTCTCTTTGTGTGGGCAGGCAGGGAACCTTGCAAGATGAGAGCACCGGCATGGGGGGGTCGGAGGGGGGCATGGGAGAGCCAGGCATCTGCTGGGCCCTGCGGTGCAGCTCCTGTAGGAGTGTCACTTAAGGTTCAGACTGGGAGAGAAACGTGTCAATACTGAAGTGGGGTCCTTCACAGAGGGAGTTTGACCACAGGCTCTACTGGACTCCTGGATGTCCCTGCTCCCACCCCCCTTCCTCAACTAAACACAAACACCCTTCTCCCTCCCTGTGCATCTCTGAATTACCCCAGAAAAGCTACCTCTCCTGTCAGGATTTCCCCAACCCCTTGCTGTAGCAGAGCACAGCTGAGAGGCAGGACAGCGCCTAACGGCCACACCTGAGCCTAGTTGTGGCCAGGGCCGGACTTACGAATTTTGCACCCCTAGGCCCTCCTCAGGCAGCTGCCCCCAAGCCAAGCACTGCCACAAGCCCCGTCCACAAGCCAAACCCCACCCCCATGCTGTGTGTTCATGGATGGGGGAGCCCCATGTGAACGACGCAGCACATGTACCCGCAGTGAA
>QEPC01002375.1:548359-559856 GCA_003113815.1 Sphenodon punctatus
GGCCAAGGACGGAGCCTTGGGGAACCCTGACCGAGAGGGGTAGGGAGGAAGAGGGGGAGGAGTTAGGAAGAGATACATTGAAGGAGCAGTCGGAAAGGTGGTAGGAGAACCAGTCGAGGACAGAGTCCCGGAATCCAAGGTAGTAGAGCGATTCAAGCAGAAGCGAGTGGTCAACAGTGTCGAAGGCAGCAGAGAGATCAAGGAGGACAAAAATAGAGTAAAGACAGTTAGATTTAGCCACAAGAAGATCGTTGGTGATCTTAGCAAGAGCGGTTTCAGTGGAGTGAAGGGGGCAGAAGCTAGATTGGAGGGGGTCAAGGGAGGAATTAGCGGAGAGGAGGTGGAGGCAACAGGAGTAGACAACCCATTCAAGGAGCTTGGAAGACAAAAGGAGGAGTGAGACAGGATGGTAATTAGAAGGTTCAGAGGGATCCAGAGTGGACTTTTTGAGGATGGGGGAGACAGTGGCGTGTTTAAAGGCAGAGGGGAAGGAGTCGGTAGAGAGGGAGAGGTTGATGATGTGCAGGAGGGGAGGGGCGACGGTGGAAGCAATGGAGGTTAGGAGGCAGGAAGGAATGGGGTCCAGGGGGCAAGTGGAGGGGTTGGAGGAGGAGAGCAGGGAGGAGATTTCCTCAAGGGAGGCAGGAGGGAAGGAGGACAGGAGAGACGTGGAGGGAGGGGGAGTAGTAGGGGGAGAGGATTTGGACACAATTTCCAGACGGATCTTGTCAATCTTAGAGGTGAAAAAGAGAGCAAGATCCTGAGCAGAGAGAGAAGAGGAAGGAGGAGGACAGGGGGGTGTTGAGAAGGGACTCAAAGGTGGAAAAGAGGTGGCGAGGGTCCCGGGAGCAGGACCCAATGCAGGAGGCATAGTACTGCTGTCTAGCGAGGCAGATAGCAGATTTGAGCGATGAGATGATCACGAGATGTTGGTGGTGCGCCTGCGGGACTGGGCAGTGGTGGGCGGGACTGTTCTTGAACGGTTCCGCTCATTCCTGATCGGGAGAGCCCAGCGCGTGGTCCTTGGGACGTGTTTTTCATCATACCAAGACCTTGTGTGTGGTGTCCCGCAGGGTTCGGTGTTGTCCCCCCTCCTGATCAATGTATATATGCAGCCTCTCGGCGAGGTGATCAGGAGGTTTGGCGTATGGTACCACCAATATGCTGATGACACCCAGCTATACCTCTCTTTTTCAACTGACCCAGACCCCGCAATCTCCGTGCTTACTCGATGTCTGACGGCTGTGGGGGACTGGATGAGGGCTAATCGACTGAAGCTGAATCCCAACAAGACGGAGGTGATGCTGGTGGGGAAGGCGATGGGGTTAATGGCCCCCATCATAGATGGGGTCTGTCCTCCATTGGTTCCCCAGGTGTGGAGACTGGGGGTACTCCTCGACCTCGATGCGCAGCTCCGCCTGGATGCCCACCGTCATCCATGGTTTCATCACCTTGGACTAGACTATGGAAACCACTCTCCCTGGGGCTACCCATGGTGACGGCCCAGAAGCTACAGCTGGTGCAGAACGCGCCGCAGCCCGTCTTTTGGTGGGACTGGGGCTCCGAGAGCACATTACACCAGTGCTCCATTCTCTGCACTGGCTGCCGATAGTCTTCCGAGCCCGATTGAAGGTGTTGGTTTTAATCTATAAAGCCCTAAACGGTCTGGGCCCTGCCTATCTGCGGGACCGCCTCACCCCCTGGGTACTGGACTGGCCCCTGCGGTCATCGGGGATGCCCTCCTTGTGGTCCCCCGAGGCTGTGGAACTCCCTTCCGGTGGGATGCGTCTGGCCCCGGACCTTCCCTCCTTTCGTAAAAGCTGTAAGACTTGGCTGTTCCATCAGGCGTTTGGCGGGGGAGGAGAGGGATTGGGGGGGGGGGGGGAGTGATATGGTTTTATAATTGTTGATGTGTGTTGTTGTGAGCCGCCCCGAGCTGCCTGTGGCAGGAGGGACGAGATAGTCACTATTTTAATAAAATGTAGGGCGGAGTGGAGGGGCTGAACGTGGCCTAAGCGAAGGGCAAGGTGGGTGACTTTGGCAGCCAAGCATTGTACCGAGACGAGGGGGGTGAGATCAGAGCTGCAGGGGAAGCTGCAGTTCAAGGCGAGAGATGACTAGAGCATGGACTAGGGGTTTTGTGGTGGCGACAGTCAGGCAGGGCCGGATTTTAGCAATATTCTACAGGGCGAAGCGAGAGGATTTAGCAGCAGCCTGGCTCAGAGGCGTAACGGAGAGGGAGGAGTGCGTGTGTGTGTGCATGTGTGAGTGTGCGAGCATTGTGTGCGGTCATTGTTCCACTAGCGCAGGAACAGAGTCCCTCGCAGCTCAGCCCTGGGCTTGGCCTGCCCTGCAGATGCCAAGGGACAATGGATCCCCCGTAGGCAGCGAGGGCATGGGCAGGCTCCGGGGGTGCTGGGGCTGGCAGGGAGGAAACGCCTGGCTGTGCCCGTTGCCACCGCCGCATTCCTGTGCCGACAGCTCTCAGCAGCAGAGCCCCAGAGCAGCATCCACAGACCCCTCTCTGCCTCACACCCACTCTGGCTCCTGTCATGGCGGGGAGAGGGGCAGAGGATGTGGGGCCAAGAGCAACCAGTAGGGGCAGCAGCCACAAACACGTGCACGAACACGCACACACACATGCACAAGATACACACACACGCATGTTAACGTGTTGCTCCAGTGCATTGAAGTGCTCTGTCTCTCAGGATCTCCAGGGGCCTCCCCTCGCTGCCCAGCACGACCCACGGGCACGAGGCAGGGACACGTTCCCTGACGGCAGGATGCTGCCGGCACAACACCCCACCGCACTCAGTCTCCATCGTCACGCCCCTTTGAGTGAGAACGTTATGAATTCATTGCAGGCAATGCTAATGCTTTACGCCTGGGCAGCTGGGCTGAGGCCACAGGAGGCTGGATCTGAAAAGGAATCCAGGCTGAGTGCAGGGCATGTGCTGGGGTGGGTCGGGCACCCAGAATTGGGGGGAGGAAGGCTCTGACTTCAGCTGCATAAGGGCGAGCCTGCCCTTTGCTGGCTGGTGCAGAGAATGCAGGTGAGCTGCCTGTGGCGATCCTGTAGTCTGACCAGGGGCAGCAGCTGGGGGAGCTGGACTGGCCTTGGGTTCAGTCTGGGGAGAGACAGCCCAATCTGCCTCTTGCACAGGAAGTGGGAGCCAGCGGGCGGCCAGAGGGGTGATAGGCCGTGCCCCACTCGCCGGCCCCCTTTCCCGTGTCCCACTCACTCCCTTCCCCTGAGCTTAGTCTGTCGGTGCCCGGGGGGTGGGGTGGGTTAGGAACTGGATCCAGGGGCCAGTTCTGGGAACTGGGAAGAGGCCACATAGAAAACTTGGGCCTGGGCCTGGGCCTGGGCCTGCCCCCCCCCGCCCCCCCCAATAGTCTATTGTAGAGGAAACTGGAAACGAGTTCATCCTGGCAGGGCTTGGCTCTCTCTGGGTAGTGCTGATTCTGAGCATCTTCCAGCCACCGCCCCACCAGCTGGGAGGGAGGAATCCCCTCTTGGCACCTGCCGCCGCCACTGCCATTAGGGGTAGCGTCCAGGCAGGATCTGTTCTTGGCCTGCTGGGTCTGTGGTCCGGGTGAACTCGGCCGGGCCGCTCCAGTGGCAGAACTGGGTTAGTGCTGGGGGGGCCGCACACAGAGAGGACGGAGGCTGCGTCAGATGGGCTGTACCACACAGGAGATGGGAGATGTGCTGGGGCGGGGGCGGGGGCAGTGCTTCGTAGGAGCCTCCCCGCGTCACTGTGCCGTGAGGTACCGAGGAGAGTGACTGATGGGGGGGGGGGCACCTCGGCACATTTGTAAGGAACACTTATGAAAAAGCCATGTTGCAGGGCCTTCGGTACCAGTGCACACGGGGCACTTTTCATAAGTGCCTAGGTGGCCGCCCTAGCAACTGACCATTGTGCGTGTGTGTGTGTGTGTGTGTGTGAGAGCGAGAGCAACAAGCACTAGCGTGTGCCTCTCCAGTGTGTGAGGGAGCTGCGTGTTCGGTTGGAAGGGGCAAGGGGGAACTCGGTCAGTAGTTCATTTCTGTGAGTTAATGTTAGTTTATAATTATGCAGATCAGGGTAGTAGAGGGGAGGGTGTGGGGTGCCTGAGAAGCCAACGCTCGAGCCCAGCTCTGGGGTCTGGCTGTGGGGTCCATCATGCTGCTCTCCCCTAACCAGGCCGGCCTGCCTGCCTGCTGTTAGCCCCCCAGCACCCTGCAGCATGGGTTACCCCTTCACCTTATGACTGGCATCCCTGTGCCGAGTGCGGGTTCTGCCAGGGGCGTGGCCAGCTTGCCCCCCCGTGAACAGCTCTGCCATGGCACGGGCTGCTCCTGTCCCCGGGCTCCCCCCTGGGCTCCACTTTCCCTCCCAAGGCCCCGTGCCTGGCCTGTTTGGTGCAGCCCAGTCAAAGCGGGGGGCCTGTGAGCACTGGGGGGGCAGTGCTGAATAGCCTGGAGCTCTAGGGTGACGGGGCCCTGGCAGAGAGCTGCTCCTTGCCCCCTGCCTCCGCTCTGCTGTGGAGGGGGTGGGGGGGTTGATGGGGGCAGCAGGCACACCACGCCCAGGCCTGGCCCCCACCCACCTGCACCAGGGGAGGGGCAGCAGCTTGCTGGCTAACCGCAGTGTCAGGATCGGACCAAAGGGGCCAGGGTGAGCCCCATAGAGGGGTGTGTGTGCATGTGCAGGGGAGCCGGGCGTGTTCGGGAAGCGTGTGGAGAGCTGTGTCTGTGCGTGCCAGGGCATTGGCTCTAGGGGCTGCTGAACCCGGGTGGGGATTGAGCCGAGGATGCCAGGTCTCACCGTGGTATCTGAGCGCCACCTAGTGAAGCTTTATGGGCAGCACAAGCTGCATAGGCCTCTTCTGTGTGTGTGTGTGTGTGTGTGTGTGTGTGCGTATCCATGTGCCCTGTGTGTGTGTGTGTGTGTACATGTACATGTGTGAGCTGGGGTGTGTGTGTATGTACCTGTGCGTGTGTGAGACGGGATTTGTGTGTGTGTGCATGTGTGTACGCGTGCCTGTGTGTGTGTGTGCGTGTGATGGGGTGTGTGTATACATGTGCCTGTGTCTGCATGTGTGTGTGTATGTACCTCTGTGTGTGTGTGTGTGTGTGTGTGTGTACACATGTGCAAGATGGTGTGTATGTACCTGTGCCTGTGGATGTGCGTGTGTGTGTGTGTGTGCGCGTGTGTGTGTACATGTGCCTGTGTGTGAGTGTGCGTGTGACGGGGGGTGTATACATGTGCCTGTGTGTGCACGCGCGTGTGTATACATGTGCGTGTGGGTGTACATGTACCTGTGTACGTGTGAGCCACCCAAGCTGGGGTCCTACTGCATTTGGACGTCCCTCCCCTGGCTCCGGCGTTGGCAGGGAGTGTCCTGGGCCAGGTGTTTGTGCCCATCCCTCCCCCTGCAGTCGGGCCGGGTGGGAGTTCAGCGCCTCAGGGCTCTGGCCCGGCCCTGACAGGCCGCTGTTTCCTGCTTGTTTGTGGCCAGGAGGTTCCTTTTTGCACTCGTCCCCCCGGGATCCCAGTGACTGGCATCCAGCGATCAAGCTCTGCTGCCTGGCACTGAGAAGCTGCAGCCGCTGCTTGTTCTGCCCCCTCCCGCCCCCTTGGCTGTGGGAGCGTCAGGCTGCGGCCCAGCTGGGACTGCCCTGCCCTAGGAGTGCTTCCTGGTGCACAGACGCACACGGGCAAACGATCCCGGGTTCAGCCAGTCCGGCAGCGTGAGCAAAGGGAGCAGCTACTCAGTCGGGTCAGCAACAGGCCTGTGGGGGCCAGGCGGCATGCGCTGCAACCTGCGCTGAGCCAAGCACTAGTGCCGACAGCCGTGCCCCTGCGCTGCTGCCCTCACAGCAAGTGGCCGGCCGGCCGGGAAAGGCCTTGGGTACGGACAAACTGAGCCCCCGCCAGCAGGCTTGGGCGCGTCTGCCCTGCCCACGGCTCTGCCAGTCCGACAAAGCAATCACCACGCCCAGTGCCCCTTCTCCCTCCCTGGGTGACTGCGTGTGTGTGTCTCTGCGTGTGTCTCTGCGTGTGTCTCTGTCTAACAAGGACACACAGGGGGGTCTGGCTGAGAATTGCCCTGCACCTCAGGAGCTCTCTTTCTCCCCAATGGGGGATGGGTCGGCGGGGAATTCCACCCCACCCCCCCCGTCCAGGGAAGAGCCCAGAGCACCCAAGGGGATGGATTGAGCCGGGAGTCTCCCACTCCTGTTACCAGAAAAGGGCTGGTAACCCTGGCTGGGCTGCAGGGCCCAGGGCACTGGGCCCTGACAGTCCCCCAGCACTGAGCGTCCCATCCCCGGGCAGCCCCAGGGGCGGCTGGCGCAGAGAGCAGGGAGGGAGGCTGACAGCCTGATTCTAGGGGTCTCATTTGATATTTGTGCCCAGCAATAAAGGCCTGGGCTGGCACCGCAGGAGCTGCTGCTGGCGGGGCTGATTGGCATCCAGATTATAGGGGTTAGGGATGCACTGCCGAGCTGATGCAGACGCAGCAGCTGGAGTCTGAAAGAGGCTCCTACGCGATTCCTGCAGGGCATGGAAGGGGCAGCGTCCCATCCAGGAAACCTGGGCTGTTAGGGGCTGGGTGCATCCTGGGTACGTGGGGGAGCTGGGGGGCCCTGGATACACAGGGGGATGGAACAGGAGGGGCTGAGGGGCAGGTGGGGGCTGGGGGCCCCTGGGTATGCGGGGGGATGGGTGCCTTCTGAGTATACAGGGGGTTGAGTGCACCCTGGGTACATGGGGAGGGGCCCCTGGACACACAGGGGGATGGAGCAGGAGGGGCTGAGGGGTAGGTGGGGGCTGGGGGCCCCTGGGTATGCGGGGGGGTTGAGTGCTCCCTGGGTACATGGGGAGGGGCCCCTGGACACACAGGGGGATGGAGCAGGAGGGGCTGGTGGGCCCTAGGTATGCGGGGAGGGGGGAGCAGGATGGGCTGAGGGGCAGTGGGGGCTGTGGGCCCTGTGGTGCAGAATCAGACCCAGTTTTAGCTGTACACATTTCTGTTTGTCTGAACAAGGGAGTGAAAGGAGGAGGGTGTTCTTTGTGGCAGGACTGGGAGAGAGTTGGCAAGGAATCCTCTCTTGCAGCATGTGGAACTCATTGCCACAGGCTGTGGGGGAGGCCAGGGGTTTAGCAAGTGTCTTGGGTGAGAGGAGTCCTCAGGGTTAGAGCTGTTAATGCTAGTGCCTGCCTGCACAGGGAGGAGGCCTGTTTATGCTAATGTGTGAGCACACCCTGCTCATGCACCGGCACCCACAGACCCCCCCGCCCCCCATCTGGTGGAGCCCTGTAAAAAGAGCCTATGAGGAGCCACTCAAAGAAGAACAGAAGGTTGCTGCCTTGTAAACAAGGTTCTTCGAGATGGCTTCAAACAGTCTCATAAATACCCACCCTTCCAGCCCCGCATGGAATGTTCTTATATTCCTAGAAAGAGTTCGAAGGAACCGTCATTCTGAGGGGGAGAGTCGGTGCTTTTTATACTAAAGGAGCTCGAGACCATCACGTGGTCTATTATTTGAATAGGGTGAGCATGCACAACCCAGTTGTGAGAATGTTGGGAGCCATCTCGAAGAACCTTCTTTACAAGGCAATAACCTTCTGATCACCAGTATGGGGAGGAGTTGTTTGTTTACAAACAGCTTTATCTCCCAGTCCCATCCCGCTGCTGGTGTTCTGTTAGCATGCAGAGGCAGGTGAGAGATGAGGCACCATCCCCATGATGTGGAGGTGCCCTGCACCCAGGCTTCCTTCAGCCCAGCCCAGGCATGGGGCTGTCCCCGTCGGGCCAGCCAGCAGCCCCTGGGACCTAGCAGTCCCTGGATTCATGCCGGGCTCACGCAATGGACGCTATGCCCCTGCCATCAATGGACCTACTCTCCAAGAACTTAGCCAGTCCTTTTTTAAAACCCAGCTATACTACTGGCCTTGACATCTTTCTCTGGCAACAAATTCCATAAGTTAATTATGCGTTGAATGAAAAAGTACTTCCTTTTATTTGTTTTAAATCTGCCGGCAGCTAGTTTCATGGAGTGTCCCCTAGTTCTAGTACTATTTTAGAGGGTAAATAATCGTTCTCGATCTACTCGTTCCACACCGCTCAAGATTTTATAAACCTCTATCATGTTCCCTCTCAGTCTTCTCTTCTCTAAGCTGAAGAGACCCAGCTTGTCAAGCCTCTCTTTGTACGGAAGCCGTTCCAGACCCTTTATCATTCTCGTTGCCCTTCTCTGCACCTTTTCTAGTTCAGCTGTGTCTTTTTTGAGATGGGGCGATCAGAACTGCACACAATATTCCAGGTGCGGTCGCACCATTGATTTGTATAGAGGCATTATGACATCCTCAGTTCTGTTCTCTATCCCTCTGCAAATAACTCCTAACATTCTGTTCGCTTTTTTGACTGCTGCTGCACACTGCGCTGTAGATTTCATTGTATTGTCCACAATCACCCCCAGATCCTTTTCCTGACTGGTAACTCCTAGCTTAGTAGCCAGCATTGTGTACGCATAGTTTGGATTATTTTGCCCTATGTGCATCACTTTGCACTTGTCCACATTAAATCTCATTTGCTATTTAGATGCCCAGGCACCCAGTGTCGTAAGATCGCGTTGCAGTTCCTCACAGTCTGCTCGTGTTTTAACTACCTTGAAGAACTTGATGTTGTCTACAAATTTGATCACCTTTTCCAGATCATTAATGAATACATTAAACTGCACAGGTCCCAATACAGACCCCTGAGGCACATGCACACCACTTTTTACATCTCTCCATTGTGAAAGTCAGATGTATAATTCAATCTGATGTAATGGTGTGAGTGATCCTGGCATTCCCAGTGAAGGGCCCCCCGGATCAGACGTGTCGGTTAACAGAGCACGGGGGACAGAAGGTTGCTCCTGGCAGGTGGGGTGTCCGGTTCTGGAGGGAACGGGTCCAGCAGGGGCCATTGGGGAACCAAGTCACAAAGGGATTGGGGACACCCCAGCCATTCATGACATGGAGTGGAGACAGGCCCCTGAGTTGGGTAGGGCTGGGGTCCCTGTTCCTAGTGGTTGGACCCTGGGTTCGGATCTGGAGGGGAAACCAGTTTGGCCCAGCCTCCCTCCTCAGTCAGGCCAAGCAGGATGGGAGGAAGTTCCCCATGGCTCTGCTATGGAGCCCTCGACAGCCTTTGGGCCCCAGCCGCCAAGAGCCTGCTCCTTTGGTCTTGCCTGTGGGTTGGACACGCCTGGTGGCCTGAGTGGGTCAGGGGGCTGCTCCTGAATGCAGTATGTTCCGCCCCCTCCTCCCCCACACATAGGGGACTCAGCTCCAGTAGACCTGGCAGGAGCGGCGGCATGGGGGGGAACGGCGGCATGGGTGGGAGGGGAGGGGAGGTAGGTAAAGTTTATTTTGCATGACCAAACAGTCATTGCAATAAATTTAAATTTAAAACTAGAAATATACACTAAAACTTCCAGTCAAGAATGCACTGAACAAGAAAGAGTGTAAACACATATGGGAAAAACAACTGATACACAAACAGAAATAAAAACAATATCTATAAACAGCTCTTATAATTGGAAAGCCAATGTCCAATATAAGTCAAAACCAGGCCTGTAGCCATGAGCTTCATACTTAAAAAGGAGCATCCTAGGAGGATGAGAACCTACTCCTCAATGTCCAGCAGGATCTCAATTCCTCCCTAGATCTTGGAGGGCCCAAACTTGACAGTGGGGGAGAAGAAGACCTTGGACGAGGAGCAAACTATTGGCCAGCTCCTCCCATGCAGAGTGAGCTTGAAGGCCAATTTGGCCACATCATGCATCAGCTCACTTGAGTTTGACCCTAGACACAATTGGACTAGCTGGAGTGGGGATGAAAAAGATTGGGATGTAAGCCATGGGGCCAAATAAAGCTCCCTCAAAAATGAGGTTAATGGACAAACAAACAGCATATGTACAAGATTCTCAACTTGACCAGAATTACAAGCGCACCATCTTTCTCCAGATGGAACACCAACCGTCTCCCAATGAGAACACGAGAAGGGAGTAAATCAAAGTGGAGTAGAGTCGTAGCTCTACGGAGCTTGGGATCATTTAGCAATTTCAGGTAAGACTCGCACCCAGAAGAATATTTAAATGTGTTCTAGAAGGAGACACGCGTAAGACGATGACTAGCCCCCAAATCAACCTGCAGGGCTTGATCTTCAATCTGCTTCTTTATAGCCATCTTCCTCTTGATCAATGGTAACGTGCTAAGCATTGGTGCAGACAGCCCCAGCTCATGAATGTGGGACTCTGCTTCCAAAGTTTAGTCGGGGGCCCTGAGCAGGCTTCCTCGTAACATAAGCGGGGAGCCTGTCCTCGCCCATGGTTTCCAACCTAGACCAGGATGTTAAACAGAGAGCAAGTATTTTGCATCTCAGGGGCAGAGTCCCAGTTTCCAACCGCACAAGACAAGCCGGAGTAGAGTTGGGAACCCCCAATAAAGACCTCAGGAAAAAAAATTGTACGGGCTCGAGAGCTTCAGGGGCAAAAAAGCCCCATATTTCAGCACCGTACAAAGCACCAAGCTTGGATTTCAGATAGAAAATTTCCAAGGCAGGGGGAACAGAACAAGCCCCATGAAGTCGCTTCAAGAGACCCAGCACAGCCTGTCTCATTTTTAGCCTGGCAGCCAATATATGTGGCTTCCAAGAAGCAGTAGCATCGTACACCAACCCTAAATACCTGTAGGAGTGAACTTGATCCAGCCCAACCCCCTCCAAGAGACACCTGCCTGCAACAAGCACCTTGGATTTATCGTAATTTATCAACAACTTTGATTCTTGGCAAAATCGGCCTGCAGCTGCAAGCATTCTATCCATCCCAATGGCGGACAGTGATAGTAGTACCATGTCGTCCGCATATAGGAGGATAGGAACCGGCCGAGTCACGATCTTGGCTGGGAGGAAAAAGTCCCCCTCAGGGATAAAATAATCCCGTTGATAAAAAAGTTAAATGGAAAAGGAACAAGGACGCAGCCTTTCTTCACGCCATTTGAAACTGGGATTATATTAGATCTCATATACGATTACTGTCCCCTGCTCTGACTCTGAGGGAGGTCTGATGATACAGAGCATGGACCAGGATAATCAGCCTCTGGTCCATATTTGTGTTGTAACGCCTATCCCGATCAAAGGCGGATCTCAGATCCAAAAAAGTCATAATCAGTCGCCCTTTTCTGATTTTCACATATTTGCCCCAAAGGCGCAACAATGTGAAACAATGGCCCGTGGTTGAGTACCCGGTCCGGAAGCCTGCTTGCGCTTCAGGAAAAAAATTAACTACAGATGCCCAGTCTCTCAATTTGGCTAATAAATACCTCACATACAATTTGGCAGCTACACAAAGCAGGCTGATCGGGCAGTAGTTTTGGGGTAATTTTTTAGGGTGGGAGGGGAGAGGGGAGCGAGGCGGGGCAGGAACAGCGGCATGGGGGAGGGGAGGGGGGGGCGGGGTGGG
>QEPC01002375.1:561008-572438 GCA_003113815.1 Sphenodon punctatus
TGGGGAAGGGGAGGTGGGGCAGGAGCGCGGCACGAGGGAGGGGAGGTGGGGCAGGAACGACGGCATGGGGAAGGGGAGGTGGGGCAGGAACGGCGGCATGGGGAAGGGGAGGTGGGGCAGGAGCGCGGCATGGGGGGAAGGGAGCCGGGGGGGAGGCGGGGTTCCCACTTCTTGTAGCTTCCGTTTGGGGACATAGACCGAGCCGCCCACTCCTAGGGCCGTGGGTAGCCCCATGATGGCTCCACCCCGGCCACACGTTGGCAGGAGGGGTCATTCTGCCAACAGTCCCCAGGCTGGCTCCAGGGTTGCAAACACTTCGGAGGAGAGGATTAGAGCAGAGTCGTCTAGTCCAGCCCCCTGCACCGAGGCAGGATTAGTCATGGTGGTGCTCTGAGCCCCCTCTGGCTTTTCCGTATCCGTCGCCCTGTGGGGTACCCCAAGCTGGGGGCAGCTGACACACCAGAGGAGAGTGGACCAGGCTGAGCAGAGCAGAGCAATCACTTCCCTAGTCTTACAGAATCAACACAAAAACCAGGTTGGCCTTGTTAGCTGCTGCGTCATGCTGATGGCTCACCCCACAGTCCAGCCTCCCAGCCTCTCACTCCTGTGGCCCCAGCATTAACAGAGGTGCTGGGCAGGCCGTCCTGCCGCCCCCTGCCACCACCCTGCACTGAGCGAGGCCAGTCTGGGGGCAGGGTGGGGGCAGCTGGCAGGGGCTGAAAACTCAGACATGCTCAGTGTAGCACAGGGTGCCCTAGCCACCACCCCCACCCCCCCGTTTTCCTGCTGCCCCTGTGACTCCTCTGGGCACTATAAATTTGCATCAGTGCATTCAGGGTATGGCTGCTCCATTTTTAACATGGTCCCCAAAGCAAAGAAAATGCCAAACCCCACAAACAGGGGTGCACGCCCTCAGTGGTAGAGCACACTCATTTTGAAATTGCAAACTTCTGTTATGGTCCTTGGGCAAATGAAATAAACCAGAGGAAATCTTGGAACCCAAATGCACATATAACACCCCGCCCTGCCCCTCATAGCGGAAGAGCTGGCCCTTCAACCACCCCATTGAAAGGGCTGCACTCTAACTGCAGGAACACAGCCCGAGGGCTTAGCTCTAAGGGGCAGGAGGCACATCTGCCCTGAGGCCCAGGACCCTAGGGCGGCTGCTCCCTGGTGCAACGGAAAAAGGCCCCCATTCTAAGAAACTGACACATACTCCCCTGCTGAAGTGCACGGACGCTTCCTGACGACTGCAGGCCGCACAGCGAACAAGGAGGCTTGGCTCTGTGCTGCACGTTGACCTGACCTGACTTTGCAGCTGGCTCCTCAGTAAAAACCAATGAGACAGCGACTCATCCTAGGCCAAGGCAGCACAGCCTGGGTTGTGACCACCAGTGAATGGAGGGCCTGTGAAACCCATGAGGGCTAGGAGCTACAGCCGGTCCCTGACCTCCGGAGGCTGCACCGTGTCCCCTAACAGGCCCTCGTTGGGTGCTGAATCCCACTGTCCCTCCTGCAGGGGCTCAACGTCCCTCTTTCTGGAGGCTGTTTTCAGACGAACGCTGTAATGCTGGCATTATTGGTATAACCGGCTTTGAAGTCTCGTGGTTTTAATCAGGACTCAGTGTTCAGATGATCACAGTCATGCCAATACTAATCTGAACGCTTATGCCGGTAGAGGGATCACAAGGAGGCGTGCATCAATCCCCTGGTGCGCGGCAGCTGAGTTTCAGCACCTTGGGGAGCTCCGACCGAGCTGAGCCCCCCTCTTTGTGTCCCTCTGCTGCGGGGTTGGAGTGGAGTAGGAGGCAGCATGGGTAGCCTTTTGTCCCAGCCTTCTCTGCTGTGAATCCCTACCTGGCACATTTTGCCACTCGAGACTGCAGAATACCCGAGACAGGGGACGTAAACTCTAGCGGGAAATCTCTATGATCTAGGGGCTTAATACCGGATTAGTCATTCACGCGATCATTAATCTGACATTATTTGAAACCGCTATAGATAAGACCTTTCAATCCATGTTGAACAATACTGGTATTAAACCATGAAACAAATCGGAAGTAGGCACCATGTAAGCCAGCATTTCTGTTCAGACACTCAGCTACAACTCAGATTCAGAGGGTGTATTTCCCTTTTTTATGATTGAGAGAGACAAGTCCTGACCTGGTGAGGCAGTCTCTCTCCTCTTCCCACACCTCATTCGGGACCGGTGGACGCTGCTACTTGCCCAGTGGGCAGAGCACTAGGCGGGCTCTTGAGGTCTGGGTTCAGTTTCTGTCGCTGGCACCGTGCAGCCTCAGGCAACCCCCTCTGTGCCAAGGGGCTCCCAGCCTCTGTGCTCCCAAGTGCTGGGCTTCCTGCCAGTAGGACACGAGCAGGGATTATCAGCGATTCCCCAGGCTGGACCAGCGACAGGCAGCAGAACCATTCCCAGCCTGGGGGAGGCCAGGGCCACAGCAAGGCGGGGCTGTCAGGCCCTGGGCCCGCAGCTGGGAGACTGGGAGCCTCCCAGCCAAGCTGCAATGAGGGAGGGGTGTTCTGCCCTCCCATTCCCATCCTCCTGGCTGCCGGCACTGTAAGGACTGGAGCCAGCCTAGCAGGGTCCCCCAGGCGGTGGGGCCAGCACCCCCACTGCGTTCCCTGGGAGGAGATGGGGCCGGGGACGCTGGCAAGGCAAGAGGGCCCCCTCCGCCCACTGGGAGGGCCCCCAGCTGGGAGCCCAGGGGGGCCTCCTTCCCCTCACCCCCATAGTTGTTCTGACCACCCCCTCCTCCCCTTGCTCCTTGTCGCCACCCCCAGGTGCCAGGCGCTGCTGCCCCCTCCAGGCAGTGATGAAGGGCCCTGAGACTCCCATCGGCCAAAGGGGAGTCTGTGGGGCCGGCGGAGCCAGGGGGTGCAGAGGAGCTGGGCTGCCTGCGCCTGGCAAGGAGTCCCATGCCCCCAGCAGCCCCCGGCCCCTGAGCAGCAGCGCAACCAGCACCGCTGCAGCCATTTGTTCTTCTCCTTAACTACCTGGAGCGCGTCCCTGCTCTCAGCCCATCGGCCTGGGGACTGCACTCCCTGCCCCCCCCATTACAACTCAGAGATAGAGCATCCCCATGCCACAGGGCCCATGGAGAGGGAGGGAGCGGGCCCTCCCAGCCCCACTGGCTCCAGCATGGGAAGCCTGGCTCAAGGCCGTCGCCTCAGCCTGTGCGACCACTGAGGGTTTAGGATTCTGTGCTCTATCTGCCCCTGTCCTTCCGCCAGTGCCCCACGTGCCCCTCAGCGCCGCTCTGTGCCCACGTCCTGTCACTACCGTGATGCAGCCCCTGTCCACTCCCCACGTGCCCCTCAGCGCCGCTCTGTGCCCACGTCCTGTCACTACCGTGATGCAGCCTCCCCTGGAACCCGCAGCCAGTGAACAGCTTTGAAAGGCCTAAGCAACACATTCTGGAATAACAACTCTCCATCCCTGGCGCTGAACTCTAAATTAACTGATGCGGCTCAGGAGAGACCTTGGCGTTGCCAGGGAGAGTTCTCTGAAAACAGTGGATGAAGGCACGAGGGCAAAGCGAACGACTGGGATGATTATGCAGAGAATGACCCCAGATGACTACGAATCCATAAATAAATGTCACAGCCCACAATTAACCACAGAAGTCACGGCCAGGGCTGCCGTGGTTATGAATAATCTCCAGTAACTGGACTGAGAGGAGGCTGCTTCCCACAACAGACGCCCATTCCCCAAGTTGCTCAGGGCAGACTGACTGCTGAGAGTGAACAGCGGGGAATGGGCTACCCAGTATATAGCCTCTCGTGCCTCCGATGCTGCCCCCTCTGTCAGAGACAGGGCACTGGGTCAGGCCCAGTCTTGCAGTATGCTCCCAATCCCATCCCAGGATGGGGAGGGCCAAGAGGTCTCTGTTCTGTGCCCCATCCTGCTCGGGGAAGCAGCCCCTGCCTGCTGAGCCCCCTGTTCCTCGCTGCTACAATTCAGGGGTGAGCTAGAGCCAGAAGAAGTAGTTTAAAAACATGGAAACGTCCCTTTAGATTAAAACATGATTCATAAAAGAGAAAAGATCAAAACTGACAGCGAGACTCAGCAGCGGCCGGATTTATGGGGCAATGAACTCAGCCCCACAAGATTGATGCCCCCGCTCCCCATGCAGGTAGGCTGCCCCACCACTGGTCCGGCACTTGGCCGGGCCCTTCCTAAGGGAGACATTGACAACCCCAACTAACAGCGGTGCTAATGTCTCCCGGCAGCTTACCCAGCCAGGGTGGACATGGGTCTATTTCACAACAAGTGGCGAATCCTGAACTGAACCGGAGGGAGGCTGGAGAGGCATTAGGGGACTCAGTTGTTTACTATAAACAAAAGCCCCCGGTGCCCAGGCGGGTCGGCCCGATGGAGTCTCCAGGCCTGACTTGGAGTTCAGAGGGGCCGTTCTGAGCATGCTCGGGGGGGGGGGGCGGCGGGATGCCTGGGCCGGGTGGAGCTGATGGGGCTTAAATACTCTGGGCTTGGGAGAGATCAGGATCAGACCCTGGGAGAAGCTGCAGGAGGGAGTGGCTGAGTGCGGGGACCGGAGCTGAGGACTGGAAGCTGCAGCTTGGGGAGAGCTGGCTCGACTGGGTCTGGACCCCTCTTTCCAGGCTAGACGGTGAGTGCCTCGAAGGAGGAATCACTGAACAGAACGGGAGACTGGTGCCCGTTTGCTGTAAACTTGCTGATCCTGTCTGTGCCGAGCCTCCCCCCCATTCCCACTGTTAGTAAAGTGAGGTGTTAAGCAGACTCCTTGGTTAGTCTGATCATTGCTCCAGGTAGATCCCTCCAGGGGGGAGGGAATCTCTCTCTCTGCCTTAGGGCAGCGGATTTCCCCACTCAGCCTTAACCCCCAGGGGCCTGCCCAGCAAGGGGGTCGCTGGCTGGCGACAGGACAGGCGCGGGTCTGCCTGAGCGGGACACAGGGGACCGGTGAGGCGAATGGGGGGCTGTGGCACCGACTGCCCCAAGGACATCCGCTGCGTCAGTGGGCGTCACCCACTGAAATGGATCCCATGAAACCAGACACGGCGGGGCGTTCATTACCTCGAGCTCGTCCACTGCTACAAGTGCAACGCTGAAGTCATGGTGAATCGGAGTGATTTTATCCACGAAAAAGTTGACAAATATGTCACCGCGAGCACTGGAGGATTCCAGGTCCAGGCAGCGGGAGGCCAGACTGACCAGCCTTTGCACCACCTGGAAAAGCTCCGCTGGACGCAACTGCACGGACGCAATGAGGGCAGCAAAGAACCCCTTCATTGCTGCCTGCACAGCCACCGCATAGGTTCTTAAACTAACTCTATGCCACAATCGATTGGCTTCAGCATGAGTACGGCGCCCGTCCTGCTTCATCCTTCACACATCCGCTGTAAGCCAAGGGGACCTGCCTTGTCAGCATTCCGGGAGTGGGCGCCTAGGAGCCATTTGGTCGATGGCCTCAATCAATAAGAGCTACGAGGTCATCGAGTGAACAGTCATCAAGATTGGGGGATATTTCCCCAAGAGCATTCCGGAACCTTTCTGGTTCCATAGGTTTCCAAGGACGACCCAACCGAACTGGTTCAGCACCTTTCTAGGAGCAGACATGCACCTGGAGACCAGCCGGAAGGAGGTGACGATCCATCCATGACAAGGGCACAGCTAACACCTCCCCCATCACCGGATCCCCTGCCTCAAGGCCGGTGCAAAATATCAGGTCCAGGGTAGGTCCCGCATCATGTGGTGGGCCGACAACCCTCTGAGACAGTCCCATGGTTGTCATGGCAGCCATGAACTCATGGCTCCGCTCCCCCAAGATTGGTGTCGGCATGGATATTGAAGTCCCCCAGAACTAAAGCCCTCGGAGACTGCAAGACCACCTCCGACACCAACTCAGCTAGAGCGTGTAGGGATGCTGCCGTACAGGTAGGTGCGCGGTATATCAGCAGCAGCCCTAATCTGTCTCCGGCCAAATCAAACACTAGATGAACTGAAATAGTTTGCACTGGATACCTCCGCACAGACCAGATAGCCCTAAAAATAATGGCTACACCGCCCCTCTGGTCAAGGCTGATGCTGTACAGAGTACCCAGTCGGAACAAGGTCGGTCAAAATTGGTCCCGACTCAGTGTCCAGCCAGGTCTCTGTAATACACACGAGGTCGGCTGACTGGTCCAGGATTAAATCCCTGATCGTTGTGGACTTATTAGCCACCAACCTCGCGTTAATAAGCAACAGTCCCTGCCCAGGGGCCCTCCCATTCTTGATCACCGCACCAGCTGCCAGGGGGCCAGTGAGAGGGATCGGCACCAAGCACCTATCCCCCCTCACAGATTTAACCTGCCTCCCAGAGGGCCCGTAGTTGCCCCGGCCCATCATGACCCCAATGGCTGCGGAATCCCACCCCCCAGCCCAGTCCTCCACCTCCCTTTCCCGCTGGCTGTCCCACCTGGCCGATGAGGGAGACCCCCTCCCCCCCAAACCCACCCACCACCCCTCCCCCCAGTCCCCCCCTCACAGGGAAGCCAAAAACCCTCAACCCACTTGGATCAGACCCCTCCCTCGCATCAAGGGGACGGACCCTTCCTTCCTCAACCCAGTCCCCCCCCTCCTCCTCAAACTTGGGGAGGGGGCCATACCCTCTCAAACCCAACACTCAGCCACCACCTTCCCTCCAAAAACCAACCCCCCCAACAATATCCGCCCTATAAGAACCAGCCATCCCTATATTGCACCCCTCCTTCCACTGGCAAATGGCCGGTCTCCCTCGCCCACCTCAGCCCCACCATTAATGGGAGCCCTGGGCAGTGCCAGCCCTCACGGACCCCAATAGTTACTCCAGCACCCCAAAGGAGAACGGCGGCAACTGCATGAGCCCCCAAAGGGAAATCCTAGACTGATTGTTTTTAACCTCATGGTTGTTTGGGGTCTGAGGGTTGGGCCTCACAGTCCTGCCCCCTGGTGTGGTTGTCTGGGAGCCCCTGCACCTGAACACTGTCCCCTCTGCCACTGACTCCGGCTCCTGCTCTACGCTCTGCCTTGAACACCCCTCTGCCTGACCCTTTGGCCAAGATGCTCGTACTGACTCCTAACCTACTCTTGTCTTGACCATCCTCCTCCTGCTTCTTCCAGCATCACCTGTGGACCTAATCCTGCTACAACTCCCCGGCCAGCTATCGGCCAGTCTCTAAACTTCCCTTTCTAGGGAAGGTTATTGATCAGGTTGTGGCTCGGCAGCTTCAGGGCATCTGGATCAGGTTGGTTTTCTTGATCCTTCGCAGTCCGGCTTTCGCCCTGGATTTGGCATGGAGACTGCACTTGTGGCTTTGGTCGATGACCTGTGCCGTGAATTGGATCAGGGCAGATCATCTATTCTAATTCTGTTAGATCTGTCAGCTGCATTTGATACCGTTGACCACGAGATGTTGGTGGCTCAGCTGCGGGAACGTGCCAGGGTGGTTGGAATTGTTCTCGAATGGTTCCGCTCATTCCTGGCCGAGAGAACTCAACATGTTCTCGGGGAATGTACCTCATCTCCCCGGGACCTCACGTGTGGGGTCCCGCAGGGTTCTGTTCTGTCTCCCCTCCTGTTCAACGCGTATATGCAGCCTTTGGGCGAGGGCGTGAGAGGGTTCGGCGTGTGTTGTCATCAGTATGCCGATGTGACACAACTTTACCTCTCCTTTTCTGTAGACCAAGACCCAGCAGTCTTGGTACTTACCTAGTACCTGGCAGCTGTCGGGGATTGGGTGAGGGCGAGTCGGCTGAGGTTGAATCCCAACAAGACGGAGGTGATGGTGGTGGGGAGGGCTGGTGTGTGTGTGTGTGTGTGTCTCCCATCATAAACGGGGTCTGCCCCACTTTTGGCCACACAGGTGCATAGTCTGGGACACAGGTGCATAGTCTGGGGGTGCTCCTCGACCCACAGCTCTGCCTGGATCTCCAGGTGGAGGCGGTGGCTAGGGGAGCATTTCTCCAGTTACATCTGGTACGACAGCTGTAGCCATATGTCTCAGACTCTGATCTGGCCACCATCATCCATGCCTTTATTTCCTCTAGACTAGACTACTGCAATACACTCTACATGGGGCTACTTTTGGAGGCTGCAGCTGGTGCAGATTGCGGCGGCCCATCTCTTAACAGGGACAGGTCGCTGTGAGCACATTACACCGGTGCTCTGTACTCTGCACTGGCTGCCGATAGTCTTCTGGGCCTGATTCAAAGTGTTGGTTTTGACCTATAAAGCCTTACATGGTCTGGGCCCTGCCTATCTGTGAGACCGCCTCACTCCCCGGGTTCTGGACCGGACCCTGTGGCCATCTGGGGGTGCCCTGTTGGAGGTCTCACGGGTTTCCCGGGGGGCCACGCAGGACAGGGCATTCTCGGTGGCTGCACCGCGCCTTTGGAACTCCCTCCCGGTGGGGACCCGTCTGGCCCTGGACCTCCCGAGTTTTTGTAGAAATGGTAAGACCTGGCTGTTCCGCCAGGCGTTTGGTGAGGAAGAAGGGTAGGGTGGGGGGTGTTATGAGTTTTTTGTCATTCCATTCTTACTGTTGTCTTTATCTAATGCTTTTATATATTTTATTGTATTTTTATTGTTGAATTTTTGTTAGCCACCCCGGGCTGCCAGTGGCAGGAGGGGCAGGGTAAAAATGTCTTAAATAAAATAAAATAAATAAATAAATAAATATTTCCAGAAAGCATTTGATAAGGTCCCTCATGAGAGACTCTTGAGAAAATTAAAGTCATGGGATAGGGGGTAGTGTCTTACTATGGATCAGAAACTGGTTAAAAGACAGAAAGCAAAGGGTTGGACTAAATGGTCAGATTTCACATTGGAGAGATGTAAAGAGTGGTGCCTCAGGGATCTGTATTGGGACCGGTGCAGTTTAATGTATTCATTAATGATTTGGAAAAGGGTGTTAAGAGTGAGGGGATCAGATTTGCAGATGACACCAAGTTATTCAAGGTAGTTAAAACACGAGCAGACTGTGAGGAACTGCAACAGGATGTTGCGACACTGGGTGCCTGGGCATCTAAATGGCAGATGAGATTGAATGTGGACAAGTGCAAAGTGATGCATGTAGGGAAAAATAATCCAAACTATGCGTACACAATGCTGGGTACTAAGCTAGGAGTTACCGCTCAGGAAAAGGATCTGGGGTTGGTTGATTTATTTAAAAAACTTTTAGCCCACCCCTCCTGCCACAGGCAGCCCGGGGCGGCTAATGAAATCAATAAAATACAATAAAACATATAAAAACATCATAAATCAACAAGAACAAAAAGGAGAAAAAGAAATCCCCAATACCTCCCCCCCCCACCCTTCTCCCCCGCCAAACACCTGATGGAACAGCTAGGTCTTACAATGCTTACAAAAAACTGGGAGGTCTGGTGCCAGATGGGCCCCCACCAGGAGGGAATTCCTGAGAACACCATGCCCCCTGGGAAACCTGAGGGATCCCCAACAGGGCGCCCCCAGATGACCGCAGGGGCCGGTCCAGAGCCTGGGGAGTGAGGCGGTCTTGCAGATAGGCAGGGCCCAGGCCGTGTAAGGCTTTATAGGTCAAAACTAACACTTTGAATCGGGCCCGGAAGACTATTGGCAGCCAGTGCAGAGACCGGAGCACTGGTGTAATGTGCCCCCGGCGGCCCAGTCTCACCAGAAGCCGCGCCACCACATTCTGCACCAACTGCAGCTTCCGAGCCGTCACCATAGGTAGCCCCATGTAGAGCGCGTTGCAGTAGTCTAACCGAGAGGTGATAAAAGCATGGATGGATTGTGGCCAGATCCGGAACCGAAACCAGCAGCCAAAACCGCTGCACCAGATGTAACTGGCGGAAGGCACTCCTCGCCACAGTCTCCACCTGGAGATCCAGGCGGAGCTGCGCATCAAGGAGCACCCCCAGGTTCCGCATCTGGGAAGTCAGTGGAGGACAATCCTCGTCAATCGAGGGGTTGTGGACAATACAATGAAATCCACAGCGCAGTGCGCAACAGCAGTCAAAAAAGCAAACAGAATGTTAGGAATTATTCGCAAGGGAATAGAGAATAAAACTGAGGATGTCATAATGCCACTATACAAATCAATGGTGCGACCGCACCTCAATATTGTGTGCAGTTCTGGTCGCCCCATCTCAACAAAAACATAGCAGAACTAGAAAAGGTACAGAGAAGGGCAACAAAAATGATCAAGGGCATGGAAGGGCTCCCGTATGAGGAGATGTCATGTATCCTGTATATAGGCATATATTTTTAGACCATCTATGTTTCAATATGTTGAACATGAGACTAGGCCTTTGAATGGTTAATTTCTAATGAACTGTCTTTAGAATGTCCTTTTAGCTGTAATCATGGAGAAAGATACAATCAAGTCTGTCTTTCTCAAGAATCAACATTTTCTGTTGACTGGTCTCAAGATACGTGACTCCCAAGCAGGGCAGGAAGAGGCCTTGTTTGTTTGGAGTTTACTCATTGTTAATCCTATCTTAGATGATAGTCATCTGTTTTAGTATGTATTAACAGGCTTCTTACTATGTACTTTGAGAAAACCTTCCCTGTCAGCAGTTTTGACCTGACGTAATTTTTAGCTGACTTCCAAGCATTTCCCTAAGAAGGGAGAGGAGAAATTGATTTTTCAGAAACAGTTCCTTCCTTGGAGCTTTTCTCACATCCATATGGCAGTATGGGACAAAGGACTGGGTAATATGATGCATTGAGTCAACCATAGCAATAATACTTAGCGCATATGTTATATCTTGTACTATGTCTTTATTTGAACTTAAGTAAACTATTGCTTTATATTTATAATATTCGTAAGTCTCATAGCTTCATTTATAAATGAATTGTCTTTACAATACTTTGCTGAGCAGCTGGCTTATTAGCAGAGTGTAAACTGAGTTTCCACATATTGGAAAAGAGCACCCTATATCCAGACCAGATCATGTCAGGCTTGGACTACTAAGCTCAAATTCCCTTTGAGGAAACTGAGGCACAACGCGACAAAGAGGCTTGGTAGGTTGGGGCTCTTCAGTTTGGAGAAGAGACAACTGAGAGGAGATAGGACAGAGGTCTATAAAATCATGAGTGGGGTGGAACTAATAATCAAGGAGCAGTTATTTACCCTCTCGGCTAGTACTAGAACTAGGGGACACTCCATGAAACTCATGGGGGGCAAGTTTAAAACAAATAAAATATTTTTTCACTCAGCGTATAATTGGGTTGTGGAATCTACTGCCAGAGGCTGTGGTAAGGGCCAGTACTAGAGCTGAGTTTAAAAGAGGTTTGGACAAGTTTCTGGAAGATCGGTCCATTAGCAGCTATTAGCCAGACAGGATCAGGGAACATGACGGGAGCTGGGGGAAAACAACAGGGAATGGATCCCCCATTGTGACCTGTTGGGTGCTTCTCCCAAGCCACC
>QEPC01002375.1:587673-599681 GCA_003113815.1 Sphenodon punctatus
CCCCCCCCGGGTACGGACCGGACCAAGACCCCCCCCCAACAGAAAGACACACCCCCAGCCCGGCCTGATACCCCCCGCGTACAGACTGGACCGGGACCCCCCCACTCCCCACATAGATGGCAGTGTGTCGGGGGGGTTAAACTCTCCCCTCTCTCCACAGGGGATGTGGGGGCAGGCTCCCCACATAGACGGCAGTGTGTCTGGGGGGGGGTGTAACCTTTTCTCCCTCTCTCCGCAGGGGACCTTGACCAAGGTGACAAGGGGCTTGGGGCCGTGCCTGGGCGCCAGCCTGAATTCCGGGAAGGTCTGGCTCTGGCAGTGAACTACGCGAAGGCCCTGGCCTGTCCCAGGTACAGAAGCAGGGACTGGTTGCTGGGGGGTTTGGGAGGGCTTCCAGGGCCCTGCTGTGCCCCCCAAGAGGCACTGCCCTGGGGTTCCGTGCCCACCCCAGCTAGCATCCTCCTCCCCCGGGCTGCCTGCTGTTCCTCTGCTCGCACTGCCAGCCGCCTCCAGTGCTCCCGGCCCCGCCCACACGGACATTGGCCTTGCCGCTGCTGCTGCGCTGTCACTCTCTCTGTCTGGCAGAGGGGAAGGGGCCTGTGGAGCGGGGGATGGGGACTGGCCCTGCCCAGGACGGGCAGTGCCGCTTTCCTCTGGGGGGCTCTGCGGCACGTGGTAAGGGTCACAAACAGGTGCAACCCATTGCTGGGCAGGTGGCTCTCTACAGGGTGGGATCCAGAGGGTAAGGGGAATGCTTGGGGGCCGGCGGGCAGGGCCCCTGGCCCGTTGCTGCGCTGTGCGGCCCTGCAGGAGCGGGCAGCCCAGGCCGGGTCACACTCTCAGCCGAATCTGCCCCCACCGCCAACCCCCAGAGCAGCCTTGCTCCCCCTCACCCACAATCCGCCTTGAACCAGTGCTTGTGCCTGCAGGATCCATCTCATGGCTGGAAGGATTCCCCCGCGGGCTGAACGGGCCGCAGTAGCTACCACCATGGAGGACACCTTCATTGAGAATCTCCGCTACGCAGCTGATCTCTTGGCTCAGGTAGGGGCTGGGCTGCTGCCCCAGAGAACAAGAACCCTCCCCTGCCCGCCCCCCGGGGACAGCCCTCGCCCCCTAAGACAAGACTGCCGCTCCCTTGCGCCCCCCCCGGGACAGCCCTCGCCCCCTAAGACAAGACCGCCGCTCCCCTGCACCCCCCCAGACAGCCCTCGCCCCCTAAGACAAGACTGCTGCTCCCCTGCGCCCCCCGACAGCCCTCGCCCCCTAAGGCAAGACCGCTGCTCCCATTCCCCCCCCCCCCCCGGGGCAACCAAGCGACTCCCCTCTGCCCAAGGAAGCGCCTCTGCAGAGGGAGAGCGAGTGCATCAAGCCGGCTCTGGGGGTGGGTGGGGCAGACAGAGCAGTCCAGGCTGACTGTTACTACCCTTTGTCATTTCTGTAGTGCTACTAGGCATACACAGGTCCCTGCTCGGCCTGGGGGCTTGCAATCTAAGATGGGTGAGGGGAACACAGGGAGAGAGAGAGAGAGAGAGATGCACATGTTCCCATTTTACAGATGGGGAACGGAGGCTGAGAAGATGCAACTTGCCCAAAGCCACCCAGGCAGTTCATGGTGAGGGTGGGATTTGAACCCTGGCCTCCCAGGTCCCACTCCAGCACCTTCTCCACTACACTGTGACGCTGGCAGTAGTGCAGCCCTGCCTAGCAGGGAGCCCAGCTGGGGAGGAGCCAGGGGCATGGGGTGCAGGTGCCCACTGTACTCTGCCAGGCTGTGCCTGTCTTTGCAGGAGGACATGGTTGGATTGCTGGAGCCTATCAATAGCCGCATAACAGACCCCCGCTACTTCCTGACAACCCCCCACCAGGGTAAGGCGAACAACAGCCCCCGCTACTAGGATCTGGGGGAGGCGGAGCTGGGGGGTCTTTTGGGGCGGAGGTGCCAGTAGCAAGGGGGAGCGGCAGGGTCCTTGCTCCCTGCCCTGCTGGGGCTGCATATGGCTAGAGCCCGCTCTCTTGCTCTCCATCAGCTGCTGCCATTCTGGAGAAGGTGGGGCGTCCCAACCTGAGGCTGCAGTTGGTGAGTGTCCCCCCCCCTTGCCCTCCTGCAGCAGGTGACGCAGGCCCCAGGCTTTGTACAGCTCCTTGCTTTGAAGGAACCGATTCCCTACTTTGCTTCCCCCAGCTGATGGAGGGATGGGAGGTGGCAGCAGCCCATAGCTCATCTCGTCTTTGCAGGACATTTTCCACTGCCAGATTATGGATGGAAACCTGACTCAGAACCTGGAAACGTACTTCCCGCTCATTGGTAAGGGGGGTGCGGGTGGGCAAGACTTACTGCTACCCTTGTGTCAGGGCCTCCCAGGCCCCAACAGCTTGCCCCCCCCCAGGGTGCCGCAGTGCTTGGGCCCAGCTGAGAGGGTGGGGGGAAGGGGCCAAGGCCCACGCAAACTGAACTGCCCATGTCGGATGGCAGGCGTCTGCCCCCGTGCAGGGCTGAGCCTCCCGTAGGCCCATCCCTGGGGATACACAGCCCTCACTCTGCCTGCCCCTCCCGTAGGCCCGTCCCTGCGGCTACACAGCCCTCAGTCTGCCTGCTGCCCCCCCCACCCGAGCCTCCCTTAGGCCCATCCCTGGGGATACACAGCCCTCACTCTGCCTGCCTGTCCCTGCAGCTACACAGCCCTCACTCTGCCTGCCGCCCCCCCCCTCCCCGGGCTGAGCCTCCCGTAGGCCCATCCCTGGGGATACACAGCCCTCACTCTGCCTGCCGCTCCCTCCAGGCCTGTCCCTGTGACTACGCAGCCCTCACTCTGCCTGCCGCTCCCTCCAGGCCTGTCCCTGTGACTACACAGCCCTCACTCTGCCTGCCGCCCCCTCCAGGCCTGTCCCTGTGACTACGCAGCCCTCACTGTGCCTGCCGCCCCCCCCCCGGGCTGAGCCTCCCGTAGGCCTGTCCCTGCGGCTACACAGCCCTCACTCTGCCTGCCACACACCCCCAGGCCCGTCCCTGCGGCTACACAGCCCTCACTCTGCCTGCCGCTCCCTCCAGGCCTGTCCCTGTGACTACGCAGCCCTCACTCTGCCTGCCGCTCCCTCCAGGCCTGTCCCTGTGACTACACAGCCCTCACTCTGCCTGCCGCTCCCTCCAGGCCTGTCCCTGTGACTACACAGCCCTCACTCTGCCTGCCGCTCCCTCCAGGCCTGTCCCTGTGACTACGCAGCCCTCACTCTGCCTGCCGCCCCCTCCAGGCCTGTCCCTGTGACTACGCAGCCCTCACTGTGCCTGCTGCCCCCCCCCCGGGCTGAGCCTCCCGTAGGCCTGTCCCTGCGGCTACACAGTCCTCACTCTGCCGTCCCGTCCCTGCGGCTACACAGCCCTCACTCTGCCTGCCCCTCCCGTAGGCCCATCCCTGCAGCTACACAGCCCTCACTCTGCCTGCCCCCCCCCTGGTCTGAGCCTCCCGTAGGCCCGTCCCTGTGGCTACACAGCCCTCACTCTGCCTGCCCCTCCCGTAGGCCCGTCCCTGTGGCTACACAGCCCTCACTGCGCCTGCCCCCCCCTCCCGGGCTGAGCCTCCCGTAGGCCCGTCCCTGTGGCTACACAGCCCTCACTGCGCCTGCCCCCCCTCCTGGGCTGAGCCTCCCCTAGGCCCGTCCCTGTGGCTACACAGCCCTCACTCTGCCTGCCCCCCTCAGGACACATCCAGATTGCTCAGGTGCCCGGGCGCCATGAGCCCGACAGTCCTGGCGAGGTGAACTTTCCCTACCTGTTCCAGCTGCTGGAGACTCTGGGTTACGACGGCTACGTGGGCTGCGAATATAAGCCACAAGGTGAGCCTGCCCCGTGCACCAACCACTGGCTTGGAGGGCAGGTGGGGAGCCCTGGATACCGACCAGATTGGGGGGGGAAGCTGGGGGCACTGACTGCTGACGTGGGGTGCATGGGGGAGCCCCAGGCACCCAGTGCTGGCGGTGAGAGGGGGGAGGCTAGGGGGCCCTGGGCAGCGGCCGCTGTGGGGGATGGAGGTGGCAGAGAAATACCTGCTCCAAGCAGGAGCTGGCTGCTCTGCTGCTCATACCCAAGAGCTGCAGCCAAATCTCTCCCCTTGGTCAGGCAGTCATGGGCCAGACGCGCACGTGGTAGCTTTAAGGAGCAACTAGCCCCTCTCTGAGCTGCCCTACGGGGGCATGGAGCAGCTTCCTGCCCCCCGGTTGCTGGTGCTGCCTGTGGGCCTGGGTGCATCGGCTCAGGGGTTGCCGGACAGGCCAGCAGGCAGGAGCTCCGGTGACCCATGTTCTCGTGCTCTTTGCAGGGGACACGCTGGAGGGGCTGGGCTGGCTGCGCTCCTACTGGCAGAGCCGGGGGCTACAAGCCGGCGGGAGCTGAGAGGCTGGAGGACCACAAGCTGCAAATCTGTGGAATAAAATAATCAGTGCCTGAAAGCGTCCGGGAGCACATTTGCTGGCAGAGCTGCGGGAAGGAACCCAATGATGGGGTTTCAGGCTGCCCCTAGGACGCTGTGCCTGGGCAAGGCCAGAGCTAGCACCCTGCCCCCTCAGGCTGCCCCTAGGACGCTGTGCCTGGGCAAGGCACGAGCTAATGCCCTGCCCCCTCAGGCTGCCCCAGCACGCTCTGCCCGGGCAAGACTGGAGCGAGCACCCTCTGCCCCCTCAGCATTTGGAAAAGCAGAGCAAGTTCTATCACCTGGTCTTGCCCCCCAGTCTCCCTGCGGTGGCAGGGCTGGATGAAAGCCAACCTCCCACTGGAGCAGGCAGTGCCTGGCCACGTCCCACCCCCGAGGGGTCAGAGGCAGTAACGGGAGGAAAGGGCCATGCACGTGGCCCGAGTTGCCACTGGTGGGATTTCAAGAGCCCCTCTCCCCACTGCGCGGAAGCTGCCTGGCTCCCAGTTCCACCTGCCTGCCCAAAGCTCGAACGAGTGCCTGAAGCACCTGTCCTTGCTCAGGGCGTGTGCGAGCGAGTAACAGAAGGTCTCCAGGGAGCGAAGTCTGCTGCTGGTATCTCCGAAGGCCGAACTCGGGGGAGTGTCCCGCACAATGTGAATATTTGAGGTCTGCCTTCTGAGTCCCTGAAGCAGGACACAGCGAGCTGAGTGGTGCCAAGCAGGGAGCGGAGGGCCAGGCTGTGCATGGTGGGCTGGGCCGGGCCGTTGACTCATTATACCAAGTGCTTGGGAAGTAGCTTGTGTCGGAGGCCGCCCCAGGCCCTGTGGGGAGCTGCAACAGCCTCTCTGGGCACAGAAACATAAGCAGGCAGGGAGGCTATTGTACAGTTTATTATACAATTACATCCATCATCTGCTTTAATTTAATGTACATTGGCTTTGTATAAAATGTCCCCGCTCGGTGAGTCACGCCAGGCGGCCCACACGGCTAGAGACGGTCTCCGGTGCGTGCAGCGTGTCTTTGGCACTGAGCTGGCACGGCACGGACACGCACGTGCAGTCCCTGCAGCTCCCCTCTGCCTGACCCTCCTGCTCCCTTTGCCCATCTTCTTGAACCTGCTGAAGTGCTTCTAAAAGCAGCATCCCGGCTGGGGGCCTGCTCCATCCCTTCCCTGCGGAGAGCACCCCCAGCAAGCCCAGGCCAGGATCCCAGGTGCACTCCCCGGCTGCGTGCAGCTGTCTCGTCTTAGTGGCAGGTGCCAGGCAGCCAGGGCTAAAGCAGCCCTGTCCAGAGGTTGAAGCAGGCCGTGTTGATGACCGACTCCAGGTGGTGGTACGTCGAGACCAGCTGTGGCAAAGGGCTTTCGCTGTTCTGGGGTTGCACCGGGAACGGCTCCCGGAACACCACCGTCAGGCTCTGCAGGGAGAGAAACCCATCTCCTGAGCCTCTCTGCCAGCGCGGCCCAGGGCCATGGTATATTGGCCTAGCTAATTGGGGTGAGCCATGCCCCCTCCCCTCCGCGACAGCGCATGTCCCAGTGGGGGGGGGGGGGGGGGCGGCATGTCTTACCGTTTTCCCTGAATGGGAATCCAGAAAGACAAGGACAAAACAGTCTGTGAACTTCTGGTTCAGCACAACCTGCAGAGAGGGCGGAGGGGTCAGCATAAGGTTAATGGGGGGAGCCCATTGTCACCCCACCCCGGAGGCGCCGCAGGGCATTGGGACGACCCCACTGACCAGCCCAAAGGCAGATTCTACGAGTTAGGGAGACTAGCCCCAGGGGACACGGTGTCTCCCATTTGCCTAGACGGACACACAAGGAAGGGACTCCCCCGCGCTGACCCTTACCAGGTACTGGGTGCCCGTGTCCACGTTGTGGAAGTGGCGGCAGCTCTGGGGGAAGCGGTTCAGCAGCACCTTGATGAGACTCTGGTACCAGGGCACGGTCATGGTGAGGAAGCAGCCCTGCAGGGAAGGGGGAGAGGGCTGAGCTGGGGGGAGTGGACACAGGGCAGGGGCCGCACGGGGGCAGGGGCTGGAGATGGATGCCCTGGTCTCTTGTCGGCTAGAGACGGATATTGGGGTGTGTGGGGTGTCCCAGACAATGCGTGTGTGCGCG
Organism: Sphenodon punctatus; assembly: GCA_003113815.1. Taxonomy (NCBI): domain Eukaryota; kingdom Metazoa; phylum Chordata; class Lepidosauria; order Sphenodontia; family Sphenodontidae; genus Sphenodon; species Sphenodon punctatus. The sequence goes on from QEPC01002375.1 coordinate 594,202, forward strand.
CAGTGTCCCAGACAACATGTGTGTGTGCAGTGTCCCAGACAACGTGTGTGCGCGCGCGCGCGGTGTCCCAGACAACGCGTGTGTGCACGTGCGCAGTGTCCCAGACAACGTGTGTGTGTGTGCGCGCGCAGTGTCCCAGACAAACGTGTGTGCGCGCGCAGTGTCCCAGACAACGTGTGTGTGCGCGCGCAGTGTCCCAGACAACGTGTGTGTGTGTGTGTGTGTGCGCGCGCTGTCCCAGACAACGTGTGTGTGTGTGTGTGTGTGCGCGCGCAGTGTCCCAGACAACGTGTGTGTGTGTTCACGCACCCGTTGCTGTCTTGGGGATGGATGACTGGTGCCTATGTGGGGTGTATGTGGGGAAGGAGCATGGTGCATGCGGAGATTTGTGCTAGCGTGCACTACCAGGCTGTAGTGGCATCCTGACCTCTGTGAGGAGCAGTGTGACGGGGCTTGTGAAAACAACGTACCACACACGCTGTAATATACATGTTCCTGGTGCGAGTGCACTAGGTTCACGTATCAATCGATAAATCCTTTAACCTAATGTCTGGGACTCGAGACTCTCCAGGGACCCAGCTGGGGCAGTTCTGGAAGGAGCTGGGTCCAGTGGGGCAGGGGAGCCCCCAGTCCCATCCCAAGTGCTTGCAGCGTCCCCCCCTCACCAGCTGCGGGTCAATTTCGGCGATGGATTTCCTGTGGACGGCATCGAGCAGCTCCTCCAGCTCCCCCAGGGACAACTTGCCCAGCTTGAGCTTCTCGGAGGCCAGGGGCTCCAGCAGGAAGAGGCGTTTCCAGAGGGTGTCCCTGCGGCAGTGGCACTTGGCCAGCTGCACTGTGCTGCCGAGCTGCTTCTGGGCGGCGGCCACTTCGGAGGCGAGCAGGGGAAAGAGCGGCGAGGTGTAGAAGAGCCCGGGGCCCAGCTTGACCTGGGGGCCGCCCGCGTAGAACTCGCTGCCATCCTCCAGCTCCTCCCAGGGCTCCTGCCCCGTCCGCCGCTGCCAGCCCACCTCTGCCTCCGGGGCCTCCCAGGCCGCCCGACCCACCACCGGCTCCAGCGCCTCCCGCTGCAGGCGCGGCAGCTTCTTGAAACGGCGCATATCAGCCGTCAGCCGGGGAAAGAGCTCCCGCTGACTCGTCATGACTACGTAGAAGCAGAGCCTGGGGAGAGAGAGGGAGCGGTTCCTACCCCCTGCCAGACACGTCCCCCCCCAGCCCAACTGCCCCCACTTCCAGCCAGCATTTCAGAGACCTAGCACCCCATCCTCGACTCCAGCCAGCGTATCCACAGGCACCTCCGCCAACAACGACCACCCCGCCAGCCAGCATCTCCGTCACCCCAGCGACCACCCCACCCCCAGCCAGCATCCGTCACCCCAGCGAGCACCCCGCCAGCCAGCATCTCAGTCACCCCGCCAACAACGACCACCCCGCCAGCCAGCATCTGTCACCCCAGCGAGCACCCCGCCAGCCAGCATGTCACCCCGCCAATAGCGACCACCCCGCCAGCCAGCATCTCAGTCACCCCGCCCCCAGCCAGCATCTGTCACCCCGCCAACAGCATCCGTCACCCCGCCCACAGTGAGCCCCCCACCCCCAGCCAGTATCTCAGACACACACGGCAACAGCCCACCAGCTGGTGCCCCACGGCACACTGCAGTGCAGGTTCCCCCCTGCCCTGGCTCTCACCGCAGCACGTGCCTCTCGGTCTCGCTCTGCTCCTCGAAGGGGGCTGCGCTGTGGCACACGAGCAGCGACACATCAAAGTCATCATGGTGCCGCACTCCTTCCGAGTCCTTGTAGGAACCGGAGCTGCAACACAACCGGACTTGAGGGGGGGCGGCTCTGTGGGGCAGGGAAAGGATTCAGCATTGAAGAACTGGGGAAGGCAGGGAGAGAGTCCCCCAATTCCGGCCGTGGCTACGGGTCAGGATCTGCTGGATCGGTTTATTTTGCAAATCCTTGCATGAAGCCATTTAGAAACACACAACTCCCACCGACGGGTGCAATGCTGCTCCATTGCAAAGAGGAAATTGATCCCCTATTTTCACTCGGCGACTCCTGGCACGTTCGCACAAAGGATAAATCCTCCCTGGGGCTTGACTTCAACCTCCCCACTCCAGGCTATCGCGTGGGGTAGGCCCCACACCTCAGTGTGGGACAACTAGCCTGCGGGTACATTACCACACCCTTAGCCACAAAGGGGCTTGATTTCCCCTCGGCCGCGCCCTTGGTCTGTGCTAGAGGAGAAGAGAGCGGCCTGGATGCAGGGCGAGTTTCAGCTCTCGCCATCTCGGCGCAGATGAGGGAAGCTATCAAGGCAGAAAGTGAGGGTTACTTACCAGTTACCTCAGTTCTTCGAGGATCTCCCTTGCTCCGCAGGGCACCGGGAAAACCTTGCATTTTTAAGCAGTTGCATCTGCATCGCGCCTCTCGTGTTAGATCCAGGCTGACAAATAGAAGGTTTTTCCGATGCCCTGTGGAGCAGGGGAAGATCCCATACGGGAGAATTGGGGAGATCCTCAAAGAACCACCATCACTTCCCAAGCTACAAATCTGATTAGCACTGGGACTGAAGGTGCAGAATATATTTAAAGAGTCCTTACAAAGAAACTTGTATTCATTTTTCTGGAACTGGTGTCAAACTTGGCGTGGACTCTGCATCAGGAAGAGAAGCTGCTGCCTGTTTGGAAAGCTCTTTCCCGCAGGAGCGCTCTAGTACAGACACTCCCCCGGGGAAGGGAGCGGTATTTGGAGACGTTCTGGGAAAAGGAGGCCCCCCCCCCCCAGTCCAAGGCAGTGGCTTCCTGAGTTGAACTAGGCAGCTCCTGGGGCTCATGCCAGTCTGGGTGCCGCAGCGTGGTGACAGGGTACTCACCTGTTCCAGATGGAGACCAGGGCATACTCGTTCTGCTCGAGAACTGGCAACCCCTTCTTGCCCTCGCTGCCAGCCGCGGGCCGGGCCATGCGCAGAGGCTTCATGTGGTAGGTGTTGGCGTGGTCGGCGATGTAGTTGTACAGCTGGTGGGCAGCGATCAGATCGGTAGGCAGAGCCAGCGTGCCTGGCAAGGAGAAAACAGCATCGCAGGGGCCGAGAGAATTTCCTGCAGCAGCCATGCCTTGATGGCAGCCCTGCTTCTAACGACTGGGGGCCATTCCCCAAGACAAGGGTAGGACCCCACAACTCATCACGGACAGAGGGGTGGCCCCACTGGGGACCGTTCCCCGGGGAAGGGACAGGACTCCCCCAGTCATCAGGACAGAGGGGTGGCCCCCACTGGGGACCGTTCCCCGGGGAAGGGACAGGACTCCCCCACTCATCACTGACAGAGGGGTGGCCCCCACTGGGGACCGTTCCCCAGGGAAGGGACAGGACTCCCCCACTCATCACCGACAGAGGGGTGGCCCCTGCTGGGGACCGTTCCCAGGGACAGGACTCCCCCACTCATCACCGACAGAGGGGTGGGCCCCACTGGGGACCATTCCCCGGGGAAGGGACAGGACTCCCCCACTCATCACCGACAGAGAGGTGGGCCCCACTGGGGACCGTTCCCTGGGACAGGACTCCCCCACTCGTCACCGACAGAGGGGTGGCCCCCACTGGGGACCGTTCCCCGGGGAAGGGACAGGACTCCCCACTCATCACCGACAGAGGAGTGGGCCCACTGGGGACCGTTGCCTGGGACAGGACTCCCCCACTCATCACAGACAGAAGGGTGGGCCCCACTGGGGACCGTTCCCAGGGACAGGACTCCCCCACTCATCACCGACAGAGGGGTGGGCCCCACTGGGGACCATTCCCTGGGGAAGGGACAGGACTCCCCCACTCATCACGGACAGAGGGGTGGCCCCCACTGGGGACCGTTCTGGAAGACTTGCCTATATCACAGGCCCCTCAGAGAAGGAACCCCTGGGGCTCTCAGGGACACACCTTGGAAGACGTGGTTGCGGCCGAACTTGGGGATGTCTGGGTGTTGGGCGATGAAGTCCTCCAGGAAGGAGGTGAGATGGTAGCCCTGGCGCAGCGCCATGTGGGAGCCCAGCAGGTACTGGTGCACAACGCGCAGGTGGAAGTCGTAGCTGAACGAGTGCACGTGCATGAGGTCGCGTACCTTGTCACACTCCTCTGTGAAGAGCATGGAGAGCTGGGGGGAGAGACAGCGACAAGCTGGGGCAGTAGGAGAACCAGCAGCAGCCATGCCTTTTCTGACCGTGGGGCTCTGCAAAGCGGGAGCAGGGGCCTTCTAGCCAGAGGCGGAGGCCAGCAGCCATCCCTCACAATGGCCATGCCTGGCAGGGGATGGGGGTGCTGCCGAGGACTGGAATTGCAATCGTTTGCTAGGCCCACGAAAGCGTCATTTCAGTATTTCAGAAACGGTGCACGAGCAACACCCCAGCAGTGGCAGGAGCACACGTGCACAGCGCCACCCACAGGGGAATGAAGGGATAAGGTCCGAGGCAATGCTTCCAGGGACGGATTTCAAAGCTCTGGGTCTCTCCCAGGTGACTCCCACAGGCAGCGAGATGCTCACTGCAAGGTTCACGCACACAGCTCTCCGCACGGAGGCAACGGGCACCTGGCAGGGCTCCCTGCTCCCCACACCTGCCAGCCCCACGCGGGGGGAGCGGCGCAGCGGTACCTGCGAGTTGACGGTCTGGCCCATAGGGATGCGGGAACACTCCAGCGCGTACTGCTTCACACAGAAATAGCAGCCCTGGGCAGGAGGGGAGAGAACTGGTCAGGCCTACAAACCTGCCCTGCCCACTAGGTCACGCAGCCCTCCCCGGTCTACTCCTCCTCGTTTCTATAGCGCTGCTAGGTGTGCACAGCCTGTCAGAGACCGGTCCCTGCCCCGTGGGCTTGCAGCAGGGGTGGGGAACCGCCAGCCCGCGGGGCTTCTTCCCGTGGCCTGCCGACTTCTAAGGCCTTCCCCATTGTGTGCGGCCCACTGCCCGACTCGCCGTGGCCCGAGCGGGGCTTTGCCGGCCGCACACACTAATCGGAATGACCTGCCCGGAGCCGGTGGGGGATCCCGGCTGCTCGCGGTCTGCGCCCGAGTGGAGGTGGAGCCCTGTGGGGTCTACACGCTGCGCTGTACTGCTGGGCTCCGCTGCTAGCTACACCCCTCTGCCCAGCTGCCCCTCCGGGCACTCACCTGCGCCCACAGTGGGCCGCCGCCGCCACCGTCCGAGTACGGGGCTGGGGCCATCCTCGAGCCAGGCACAAGGGAGTCCGGGAGCAAGGCAGCATGTGCATGTGTGTGTGAAAATATTGTGTGTGTGTGTGTGTATATGCACGTGAGAGAGAATATTCTGTGTGTGTGTATGCACGTGTGTGAGAATTGTGTGTGTGTGAGAGAATATTCTGTGTGTGAGAATATTGTGTGTGCGTGTGTATATGCACGTGTGAGAGAATATTCTGTGTGTGAGAATATTGTGTGTGTGTGTGTGTATGCACGTGTGAGAGAATATTCTGTGTG
>QEPC01002375.1:606811-626862 GCA_003113815.1 Sphenodon punctatus
GAGGCCAATACATTGCTGGGCAGGGGGGCGCATGGCAGAGTCAGGCCCAGGATCCCGCTATGGGGGGGGGGAGGCCAATACATTGCTGGGCAGGGGGGCGCATGGCAGAGTCAGGCCCAGGATCCCGCTATGGGGGGGGGGAGGCCAATACATTGCTGGGCAGGGGGGCGCATGGCAGAGTCAGGCCCAGGATCCCGCTATGGGGGGGGGGAGGCCAATACATTGCTGGGCAGGGGGGCGCATGGCAGAGTCAGGCCCAGGATCCCGCTATGGGGGGGGGGAGGCCAATACATTGCTGGGCAGGGGGGCGCATGGCAGAGTCAGGCCCAGGATCCCGCTATGGGGGGGGGGAGGCCAATACATTGCTGGGCAGGGGGGCGCATGGCAGAGTCAGGCCCAGGATCCCGCTATGGGGGGGGGGAGGCCAATACATTGCTGGGCAGGGGGGCGCATGGCAGAGTCAGGCCCAGGATCCCGCTATGGGGGGGGGGAGGCCAATACATTGCTGGGCAGGGGGGCGCATGGCAGAGTCAGGCCAATACATTGCTGGGCAGGGGGGCGCATGGCAGACGCAGCCTGGGGGAGGGGACAGGGCTTGGACATACCCAGCCGGTTCATGAACGCCATCCAGCGCTGACACGTCTGGCTGAAGAATGGGTGCAAGGTTCCCATGTCTCCCTCCTCCAGCTGGCAGGCCCGGCGCCTGGGGGAAGAGCAGAGTGAGACCGGGTGGGGTGGCGCCAGTACCCGCCCCAGCTGCACGTAGGATACTGCCTCCCACCCAGGCGTTTCTGAGGTGACCCCACCCCACCCCAGGGCTCACAGCAGGCAGGCAGCAGTCCCAAAGAGTCTGGCTGGCCCAGTGGGGAATGCAGCCTGGGGCCTCCCCTCTCTAGCTGGCTGACCTCTGCGCCTGCTCCAGCTCAGCAGCAACGCGCTCCTGGCACGAGGACGGCTGCTTCACACTCTCCGTCTTGTGGCGGCGCCGGCTCCGGCTCTCCTCTGGTCTCTCCAGCACGATGTCATCCGTGGTCTTGGGGCTGCCCAGCTCTGCCGGCTCCGCTTTGCTCTGGGAAAGGACACGGCGCATTGAGTGGGGGGGAGAGGGGGCAATCCTGGGTCCCTTCCCCCCGCCCCCAAGTGAGAGACAAACCCCCCTGAGCCACAGCCCTGGGCTTCTCCCCCAAATGCCGGTCATTCCACCCTGGCCCGGCCCCCACTGTACCAGCATGTCCCAGAAGCTGCGGCGTCCCATCTTGTTAGTGGGTGTGACTGGGTCACCGACGCTGGAGGCGAAGTGCAGGGGGGCGGGGTACATTCTGCCCCCAGCCAGAGCCAGCCCCTTGGTCTCGGACAGGGCCCTGCGCAGGCCTCCTGCAAACACAGCAACTGGCATTAGCCCAGGGGCAGCCAAGACTCTGCAGAAGCCTCCTCTCCCCAGCGCTGCCCGGAACGGGATACCACGCCAGTGCCAGCTGGGGCACCGTGATGCCCGGCGGCACCTTGGCAACGGCGGCTAGAGTCAGAACTGCGATTCCTGGGCTGGGGGCGGGCAATTCTGCGAGCGTCCCCTCTCCGCTCTTACCTCCGTTCCCTGGCTCCTCCAGCTCAGTGGGCGACTCCACGCAGAGCGGGGCAGGCAGCATCTGGAACTCCATCAGGGCGTCGCACAGGGCGTGGCGAAGAGCACTGCGCAGCCGCTCCGACAGCTGCAGGGGGCTGATGTTCCCCTTCTCCCAGATGTCCAGGTGAACCAGGGGGCAGGGGGCTACCAGGGAAGGGGAGAGTCACTAACAGAGAGCCAGACGCCTGCTCCCCTCCACTCAGCGGGGGGCTCCCCAGGTAGGGGACGCAAGCATGCAACCAGAGGCCCATCCCCGACCTCCAAGCCCACAGGATCCAACCTGCCTAGGGACGGGGAAGCCATGGATCCTACCTGGCTGGGGGTTGCCAGGCTCTAGCTGGTGCTTGACGACGGTTGTGAGGCTCTCAAAGTCTTTGTCCTGCAGGAGGGCAGGACTTGGGAGGGAGGAGGGCGGCCACTCCCAGTGCACCAGCGAAATGGGACTCCCATGCTCATCCACAAACGACAGAGAGATGCATGCAATTCCTGAAGGGAGAGCAGGCCGGCATGACTCCCCAGGGCACCCACCTGCAGGAGTAGCCTCACAACAGGGTGCTGGGCCCTGCAGCCATTGCCTGAATCGATGCACGAGGACAGGGCCCGCCCCTGTCCGCACTAGGGGCCCAGGGGAGGTCCACCACCGCACAGGGACCGCCCCTGTCCGCACTAGGGGCTCGGGGGAGGTCCACCACCGCACAGGGACCGCCCCGTCCGCACTAGCGTGCCCGGGGGAGGCCCACCACCGCACAGGGACCGCCCCTGTCCGCACTGGGGTGCCCGGGGGAGGCCCACCACCACACACAGACCGCCCCTGTCCACACGAGGGGGCTGGGGGAGGCCCACCACCGCACAGGGACAGGCTGCAAGAGCTCAACTCCATGTGGGGGAATTTGCCACAGGCTGTAACAGAGCCAGGCTCCAAGGTGAGTCTTTGCAGGACTCGCACCCCAGTGTCCCAGGCCCACACAGTACTCTTCTACAACCCATCCCCAACAGTCCGATTACATATTTGCACAGGGCCTTAGGGGCCAGGCACAACCCCTCCTGAAGGCAGATAGTATTCTCTCTTCAACACCTCCCACTCCAGGTCAGCTCCTTGCTGTGGGCTGGCTCAGGGCTTTGTGAGGCAGAGCCCCCCCTCTGGCTCCTTCCTCTCCCGGTCACTCTCTCACTGAGAGTTTAGCTTAACCTTCTTGGCTGGCTTGGCCATGCCTAGCCCAGCTAGCTTCCACACCTGTCGGCTGCTCGGCGCTCTCCTTCCTCCTGATCAGTGCCTGCCCTTGGAACTCTAACCAGCCTCAGCGCCTGCATGCCAGGCTGCTGCTCCCAGGCTTCCTGCAGTGCGACTGGTCCCTGACTGTGCAGCTGCGCCAGAGCGTCGCAGGCCTGAAACCTCAGCTAGCTCCCTTGCGGCCTTCCCTGCCCAGAAGCTCCTGAGCGTGCCCCGCAGGGGGAGGACAAACTTTCTGGAAACCCCTCTCTGAATCAGAGAGGCAGAGTGGCTTCTGCTCCAGGCAAGCGGCCAGGATTCACCGCCTCCTTAGAGCACCCAATCTGCCTAGAAGCTACATCCTAGGCAGGCAGCAGGGGGCACTCAGCCTGGCCAGCGGCAGTGCAAGCAAGAGGCTGCAAGGCCCTGGGAACTCCAGGCCACACCCAGGCCTGAATAGCCACAGGGTGCACCCCAGAGTGATTTACCGCAATCCCATCGGGGGGGCCCTAGAGCCGATCTGGCTCCCCGCGCCCCTTCCCGGTGACTGGGGTCTCTGGGGCTAGCGAGAGCTGGCCTAGCAATGAGGGGTGTACCAGCATCTGCAGACAGGAGTGGGATACGCAAACGGGCCCTGGCTCTGCAGGGGCTACCCTTGCCTGGCCCATCTTACGGGGAGGCCATGCCAGGACCTGGCATTAAAGGGGCAGCCTCTTGGCAACAGGCCCCAGGTCCGAGACCAGCCAGGTGACTCCTATGCAGATACCAGTGACCCCTCCCAGAGCACTGGGCGGTACTGACCTCAACAGCCACTCAGAGGTCAGTGGAGCTGGAGGTTTCTGCTCTTCCCAGGTACAGAGCAAGGGGCTCAGAGTGTATGCTGCATCACAATTTCCCCAGAGCTTCAAGAGCAGGCTGGCTTGGTCCCAGAGCGAATGAGGGGAGGTCCCTTGCTACCTGCTCCCCATCCATCCAGGAGAGGAGGGAGCGGGGCACAAAAGACAAGAGGCCTCGGGGAGGGGGGGGGGGGGGGCAGAGCTAAAGCCACAAGACACAAAGGAAATGGCAGGCACAAGGTCAGAACCAGGGGGGTGCGGGGGCAGGGAGCAGCAACAGGGAAGGAATTCAGTGCAACACGGGAACTACAGGCGCTACCTTGAAACTGGGAGGGTGGAAACAGGTGCTGCACAAGCTCCGACATGGAACCTACATGACAGAAGAATGTTCAGACACACCGTGGGGGCCGCTAGCTACACACACGAGACAGGACAAAGATAGCCCAGCCCCCTCCTCCTGTGCAAGGGACCTGGCATCCTGCCCCACAGCATGAGCCCTTACTGCTCTGGGACGGTTTCCGTGTGTGAAGCAAGGAAGCGCCCCATTTTGGTGCTGGCCAAGAGGAGAGGAGTGCAAGGAGCCCCCCTCACTCTTCTACATGGCTGGGGTGGGTGCCAGAGGCAGGAAACCTTGGCCACGAGTGAGTACAAGCTCTGTGGGCCGTGCCGTGCCGTGCCGTGCCGAGGACGGGCTCCTCCACTCCCTTCCTCCCAAGCTCCATTAGGGGCCCACAGGTTCCCCACCCCCACTGCTTCATGCACTGGGCCAGCCCCATTCTCAGGAGGCAGCGCGGGAGATGCCCAATACCTTTGCCCCCAGTGCCCTGTCCGCCGGGTTTGTTGTACAGGTAGAGATCCAGGTCAGGGATGGTCTGGTGCAAGCAGTGCTAAAAAAAATAAAAGAAGAGGAGAGAGGTCAGAGCCAGGCTGGATCACTCCTGCTACAAGACCCGGGCTTCCATTTCCTTCAGTTTAGTTCCAACTTGCCTGTAGCTCAGTGCAGCTCGAAAGCGGCACATTCTCAACAGATCTGAACTGCTCTGTCTCCGTCTCTTCTCTTAAAGAAACAGGACAGACGCAAGAGCTTCTCTTCCCAAGAAGAGAGGTTCCCCATAAATCTGTGGAAGATCTACAATCCAGTTTTAAAGGTTTTACCTGGGTTTTTTACATCTTTCTTGGTCTAATAAAGTTTTAAGAGTTGTTGGTAGCTGAGAGTTTGCTTTCTCCCCATAGCAATCTCTGGGCTCACGGCCCCCAAACCCAAGTGAATTCCTCCAGTGCGACAGGAACACAGGAAACCCTAGGACTCCCTGATCCACTCTTCACAGCAAATTCACCTTACAGAAGCAGCCGCTAGTAGCTGGGGCTGCAGAGGAGGCTCCCCGCAGCCAAGTGCCTGGGGTTTCAGTTGTGTGTTGTCTGGGGTTGGACTGTCTCCTCCCTGAGGAACTCCAGCTCCCAGAATGCTCTGGCCAGGGCTCCTGCCACGTCCCCGACTCCCCACGGGGAGCAGTGGCGTGGGCCACGTCCCCGACTCCCCACAGGGTGCAGTGGCGTGGGCCACGTCCCCGACTCCCCACAGGGTGCAGTGGCGTGCGCCACGTCCCCGACTCCCCACAGGGTGCAGTGGTGTGTGCCACGTCCCTGACTCCCCACAGGGTGCAGTGGTGAGTGTGGCTCTGCGCTGGCGTGTGCCACGTCCCTGCCTCCCCACGGGGCGCAGTGGCATGTGTGGCTCTGCGCTGGCGTGTGCCACGTCCCTGCCTCCCCACGGGGCGCAGTGGCATGTGTGGCTCTGCGCTGGCGTGTGCCACGTCCCTGCCTCCCCACGGGGCGCAGTGGCATGTGTGGCTCTGCGCTGGCGTGTGCCACGTCCCTGCCTCCCCACGGGGCGCAGTGGCATGTGTGGCTCTGCGCTGGCGTGTGCCACGTCCCTGCCTCCCCACGGGGCGCAGTGGCATGTGTGGCTCTGCGCTGGCGTGTGCCACGTCCCTGCCTCCCCACGGGGCGCAGTGGCATGTGTGGCTCTGCGCTGGCGTGTGCCACGTCCCTGCCTCCCCACGGGGCGCAGTGGCATGTGTGGCTCTGCGCTGGCGTGTGCCACGTCCCTGCCTCCCCACGGGGCGCAGTGGCATGTGTGGCTCTGCGCTGGCGTGTGCCACGTCCCTGCCTCCCCACGGGGCGCAGTGGCATGTGTGGCTCTGCGCTGGCGTGTGCCACGTCCCTGCCTCCCCACGGGGCGCAGTGGCATGTGTGGCTCTGCGCTGGCGTGTGCCACGTCCCTGCCTCCCCACGGGGCGCAGTGGCATGTGTGGCTCTGCGCTGGCGTGTGCCACGTCCCTGCCTCCCCACGGGGCGCAGTGGCATGTGTGGCTCTGCGCTGGCGTGTGCCACGTCCCTGCCTCCCCACGGGGCGCAGTGGCATGTGTGGCTCTGCGCTGGCGTGTGCCACGTCCCTGCCTCCCCACGGGGCGCAGTGGCATGTGTGGCTCTGCGCTGGCGTGTGCCACGTCCCTGCCTCCCCACGGGGCGCAGTGTTGCGTGTGGCTCCGCGCTGGCGTGTGCCACTCCCTGCCTCCCCCCAGGGCGCAGTAGCACGTGTGGCCCCCGCACACTCACCTTGAAGTGATGCTCCACGTTGCTGTCCGTGTACTTGGGCGTGTGCAGGAAGGTGAGCAAGTTCTGGCGGAGGTAGCAGGCCACAGCAGGAAGCCAGGGCAGGCAAGAGGGAGGCAGCCTGAACTTCAGCACTTCTGTAGGCGGGCTTCCCGGGGGCTGGATGAACTGCAGAGAGAGGAGCCTGTTATTGTCCAGGAGGATCCAGACACCCCACTGCACAGCGAGATCAGACGCCCACAAGGCTTGGGCTTTGCAGAGACACAGGCTGGGCCCCCCAGTTACCTCCACATCTGCTGGGGTGAGCTTGCAGTTCCGCACAAGCATCACGGTGATGATGTCTAGCGTGGCTTCGTCCAGGCGCCTGCGCAGAACCTTCACCAGTTCATCTGTGATCTCCGGTCCTGGGCAGAGGGAGGGACTCTGGTTAGCGTCCAGCAGGGGGGCTGGAGCCCCCCAGTGCCACGGACAGACAATAGAACAATCCTGTCACTACTGAGAGTGCCGCCCAGAGGCCACTGCAACCACCGTTGGACACTCCTGCTGACAGCGCCACCCACGGGAGGAAGGGAAGAATTTGGGGACAATCCCTCCCCCACTGGGGTGCAGCTCCTCACAGTGACACCAGGGAGGGTCCTGGTTCTGCCCTCTCCCCCTCGACACCAGAACCCACCTGCCTGTGTGATGCCATGGACCACCAGCTGGATGTGCCTGTCCACCTGGCCCACAGGCCGGGTCGACTCCATGCTGCGGCATGAGGCAGCGTCCAGGGAGGAGCGCGAGCCCTGTGGGGAGAGAGGAAGGATCACGAGGAGAAGGGCTGGAAGCCTGAGCCGGAGGGGAGGGGAGAGCAGCGACTCACTGTCAGGTCGTCGTTGTAGATGGGCTCCTGGCTGCGCGAGAGCGCCAACGAACGACACCCCGAGCCCATGGCACTTTCTCCTTCCCAAGCCTTCCCGCTGGCAGTGGTTTCAGAGAGTCTGGGGCAGAGAGCGGGGTGTCAGTCTGGGCCGGTCAAGGGGCTGCACACACAGGCTAGCTGTACGGGGCACAGCCCGGTAATGGGGAGCGGCACCCAGAGACCTTACCGGAGATAAAAGACAGATTTGGTGGAGCGCTCCTGGTACACAAACATGTTCTTCCGGTTCACCACTGAGAAGGCATTGAGCACGGAGCGCAGGGCCTGGATGGCTGTGGGGGCAAAGGAGATTTGGTACCTACCCACAGACCGGTGCCCTGCTCCACCTGCCCCCCATGCCCTCCGGACAGGTCTCCAGTCCTATGTCCTCCCAGTGCCCTGCTGCACCTGCCCCCCCAGTGCCCTGCTCCATCTGCCCCCCATGCCCTCCCAGTGCCCTGCTCCACCTGCCCCCCATGCCCTCCGGACAGGTCTCCAGTCCTATGTCCTCCCAGTGCCCTGCTGCACCTGCCCCCCCAGTGCCCTGCTCCATCTGCCCCCCATGCCCTCCCAGTGCCCTGCTCCACCTGCCCCCCATGCCCTCCGGACAGGTCTCCAGTCCTATGTCCTCCCAGTGCCCTGCTGCACCTGCCCCCCCAGTGCCCTGCTCCATCTGCCCCCCATGCCCTCCCAGTGCCCTGCTCCACCTGCCCCCCATGCCCTCCGGACAGGTCTCCAGTCCTATGTCCTCCCAGTGCCCTGCTGCACCTGCCCCCCCAGTGCCCTGCTCCATCTGCCCCCCATGCCCTCCCAGTGCCCTGCTCCACCTGCCCCCCATGCCCTCCGGACAGGTCTCCAGTCCTATGTCCTCCCAGTGCCCTGCTGCACCTGCCCCCCCAGTGCCCTGCTCCATCTGCCCCCCATGCCCTCCCAGTGCCCTGCTCCACCTGCCCCCCATGCCCTCCGGACAGGTCTCCAGTCCTATGTCCTCCCAGTGCCCTGCTGCACCTGCCCCCCCAGTGCCCTGCTCCATCTGCCCCCCATGCCCTCCCAGTGCCCTGCTCCACCTGCCCCCCATGCCCTCCGGACAGGTCTCCAGTCCTATGTCCTCCCAGTGCCCTGCTGCACCTGCCCCCCCAGTGCCCTGCTCCATCTGCCCCCCATGCCCTCCCAGTGCCCTGCTCCACCTGCCCCCCATGCCCTCCGGACAGGTCTCCAGTCCTATGTCCTCCCAGTGCCCTGCTGCACCTGCCCCCCCAGTGCCCTGCTCCATCTGCCCCCCATGCCCTCCCAGTGCCCTGCTCCACCTGCCCCCCATGCCCTCCGGACAGGTCTCCAGTCCTATGTCCTCCCAGTGCCCTGCTGCACCTGCCCCCCCAGTGCCCTGCTCCATCTGCCCCCCATGCCCTCCCAGTGCCCTGCTCCACCTGCCCCCCATGCCCTCCGGACAGGTCTCCAGTCCTATGTCCTCCCAGTGCCCTGCTGCACCTGCCCCCCCAGTGCCCTGCTCCATCTGCCCCCCATGCCCTCCCAGTGCCCTGCTCCACCTGCCCCCCATGCCCTCCGGACAGGTCTCCAGTCCTATGTCCTCCCAGTGCCCTGCTGCACCTGCCCCCCCAGTGCCCTGCTCCATCTGCCCCCCATGCCCTCCCAGTGCCCTGCTCCACNCCCCCCCCCCCCAAGGAGCTGACAGTGATAGGCCCCGTCAGCACGGTGCATCTAGGGCACAGCGGGTCAGAGGCCCAATCCGTCAGCAGACCGGGCACCGTGGGGAGGGAGAGATCGAGCGGCGGTGCCCAGCGCACGGCCGGCAGGGGGGCTGGCGTCCCATACAATTCGGCTACAAGCCCCGTACCGTCAGTCCCAGCCCGCGGCCGGTAGATGTAGGGCGTCTCGCTTTTCCAGATGTCCTCTTCGCTCTCAGCCACCAGCAGCATATTGCAGACGTGACTGTCGTGCAGATCCTGCAGCAGCAGCCGCTGGCGAGCAGGAGGAACGGGTGAGACCGGGGAGGGCGGGGTCTGGCCGTGCTCCCCCATCCCATCCCAGCAGAGAGGGGGGGTGAGATCGGGGGCGGAGGGGGTCTGGCCGTGCTCCCCCATCCCATCCTGGCAGAGAGGGGGGGTCTGGCCGTGCTCCCCCCACCCTGGCAGACACAGACACGGCAGGGGTGGGTGGGTGTGACAATTAGGAGAATACCCCATCAGAACGATGCTGATTTGCAAAGTGGGGAGAAACAAGCTAATGGATTGATATTTGAGAGTGTCAAGGTATCGCTCCCTCCATTTTGCACAAAGGTAAACTGAGGCAGACACCATTACAGCGACTGCCACACTCTCACTGGAGGAGTGGAGTGCGTGTGTGAGCGGGTGTGTAAAACCCCTGTGGCTCCTTGTCGCAGAGTTGGCAGGCAGGAAGCCCCAGCAGCCTGCACCCCCCGCTCACTTACCGCTGCTGCTCCCTGCTCTCGCGGGTCCTCCCCACCCCCAGCTCCTCTGCTTTACTTGCTTTCACCCGAGACTCGCCTTCACGCGACAGGGCTCCTCTCCTGCCTGCTGCTTCCCAGCCCGATGAGGGCAGAGAGAGAGGCGGCGCTGTGGGGCAGCGCGGCCGGCCACTCCCCGTACTCTACATCAGAAGCCAGACCAATCCTGGCTCGGGTTCAGCAAGGCTCAGCTTTAGAGAATGGCTCAGATTCCATCCTGGCTTGAGAAAAACTCAAAGGTTTGAACCCGTTTTCAGCTCAGGCTTGGTTTGATCCCCAGCCCAGTTACCTGGTTAACGACACGGCAGATCTCGCTGATCTTCCTCACCACGGTGCGATGCAGACGCACACACTCCTCCTCCTCGGTTGCCACGGGCTCCTCAGCACCCAGGCTACTGCGGGAAGGGAGAGGATCAGCAGGGCCCGGACATCCTGTGGCTTCAGGAGCAGAAGGGGGACGGGGGTACGGCTAACGGGGCTAGCATGGCCCTTGGCACGGGCCTGGGATGCAGTGAGGCGACAGGCAGCGTGGGGAAGGCACCTCGGGACGGGTACAGGGCCCTCCCCCAGCACCGCAAAGCAAAGGGGGACCCTCCAGAGGCCTGGCTTGGAATGGCAGGAGGGAAGGAAGAGGCAGCATTACCGTGTGTGGGAATAGACTTCCACCTGGTCCTTTTGGATCTTTATGATCAGCCAGAAATCGGGCATCAGGGGACACTTGGGCTCCGGGTCACTCATCAGCGCCTCCTCGCACTCCGAGCCACTGCTCCCGCCATCGTAACCTGGAACAAGGACGCCCCATCCTGTAGGTGGCGCTGGGGAACCAGCGAGGCAACCCATGCCCAGTGCCTGCCCCCCCCGCAAAACCTGCCCTGCATGGTCTGTGCCCCAGGCTGGCCAGCCGCCCCGCCCCGCCCCAGCAAACATCGAGCTGCACGTCAGCCCAGCCAGGCTCCAGGAGAGGCCTCTGGGGAATCTCACCTAAGTGATCAGAGTCCACACTGCCCTGGCTGGAGACCAGGCTCTGTACCCGGCTGGGACGCTGCTTCCCAGAGCCTGCAGGGAGAGAGAAGAGCTCGCTGCCTGACGGGGTGGGATGCTCCTGCCCCCTATGTGTGGGGAGTCCCTCCCCCCCGCCAAGTGGGGGCTCCCACCCTGCTCCTGCCCTCTGTGTGGGGAGCCCCTCCCCCCGCCAAGTGGGGGCTCCCACCCTGCTCCTGCCCCCTCTGTGTGGGGAGCCTCTCCCCCCGCCAAGTGGGGGCTCCCACCCTGCTCCTGCCCCCTCTGTGTGGGGAGTCCCTCCCCCCGCCAAGTGGGGGCTCCCATCCTGCAACTGCCCCCCCTGCTCCTGCTGCCTCCACGCAAGGGAGCACCCACCCCCACCCCTCGGCCAAGTAGGGCTCCCACCTTCCCCGCCCGAGGTCACTGAGTTGGCCAGGCTCAGTGCGGACAGTGTTGCTGATGGAGATCTCTCACCGTTCCACTTCTCAGATGACGATGACGACAGCACGGTCTGGGGGACGCCCAGGGAAGCTGCCTCTTCCTCAGGGGAGCCGTACTCAAACACCTCCAGCACCTGTAGCAGGGGCGCGTGTGTTTGTGGGGCAGGATTCCCAGCAGGGAGAGACACCGCTCAGCTCCCCCCACCCCCTAGCCAACACTCTCGGTCGGTCTCACCTCCCCTTGGCCGCTCTCGCCCAGTGACCCCCGTGTCTCTGGCCCAGCCTTGGTCTCGCCCTCTGGCCAAGCCCAGAGACTCTGGGTCTCCTCCGGAGGGAAGGTGCAGGGGCTCGCAATCTCACTGCTGCTCTCAAGCCCAGCATGGCTCTCTGCCACTCCAGTAGTGCCTCCTGTTGGTTGCAGGCCGGGCAGGGCACCTTCGGACACCGGAGAGCTGGCTCTGCCCCGCTGAGTGTGCAGGCGGCTGACGGAGATGTAGTAGTAATTGCTGCCTTCAGCATTGAGCACGTAGCGCGGCAAGGTCATTCTCCGGAACTCCTGCCAAGAGAGGGTACCGGATGAGGCCCTGCCACGGGGGGCTGACAGCGGGCAGGGCAGCTCGGGGGAGGAAGCCTCCGTTACCTCTTTAAACTTCTCCAGCGACTGCTCGGGCCCAAAGACGAATTGCAGCGGAACCACCTCACTGTGGCAGCTCGGCCGCCCCTGCGAGCTGTAGACGTGAGTGGCCACGTGGTGCAGGGTGTCAGCCGTGACTGGGCGGTCTTGGCGCAGCGCCGAGACAATCTCGTCATCCAGGAGCCAACGAATCTGAGAGGGGAAAGACAGCTCAGCCAGGCCTGCCCCCCTCCTGCTCCCAGCCCCCGCTGAGGCCCAAGCAGAGCCAGGAAATGGCCATACTCCCAGGAAGAGGGATCGCACAGGTCGGGCTAGGAGGGGCTCTTCCAGAAGCTGGGTGGCGCACCCCTTGGGGTCAGCTGCCCAAGCGCACCTCAGTCATGGTGGCTTCGATGGCCTGTCTGTGGACGCCGGGCAGGTTGGAGAGCGCTGGGTGCCTAGGAGAGAGGGAACATTGGAGTTACTCCCACAAGCCTCTCAGCAGCGCGGCGCCACGCAGGGAGAGAGGCAGCACCTGTCATCGCCCGTTGACGGCAGCCGGTCCAGCGTGGGCATCATCTCCTCGTCTGAGCGGCAGGAAGAGGACTGCCCGGGGGAGCGCGTGAAGAAGGAGATGCTGCTCTCCGAAGTGTACCTGCGGCAAAGGCAGAGAGATGAGGGAAGCAGCCAGCAGGCTCTGCCTGGCCAAAGGGGGCTCCCCCATCCTCAAGGAGGAGGCAGTCAAGGATCCTAGCCGAGCTAGTCAGGGAACCAGCCCCCACCTGTTGTGGGCCAGGTCAGCGTTCACCACTTCTATCTCCAAGGGAAGCGTCAGCACAAAGATGTCCAAGGTCACAGAGAGGTCACGGAGGTCAATGGTGCGCACGGCCTGGCAGCTCTCCAGACAGCTCAACACCTCCCCTGTAGAGAGAGAAACCCTGGGCCAGTGCTGCGAGAGGGTGAAAGCCCAGCACCAGGGGCTGCCCCCTGGGCCTGGGATCCCTCCCCCTCAGGCCCCTGAGCCCCATGCCTTACCCAGACAGGTGGGCAAGGAGCGCACAGGCATGGAGCTGTGCTGGCTGCGCAGCTTCACTGAGCAAGTCAAATTCACAAAGAGCGGCGGCATGTCCTGCTCCAGCAGCTCCTGCTCCAGCAGCTCGTCCCCACCCAGCACGCTGAACGAGTCCTCATCCTGGTTGACAGTGTTGGAGTCCGACAAGGAGTTGGTGTCTGGGAACTCGCTCCCCAGCCGCTCCCGGTACTCCACCTCCAGCTCGGGGTCGCTCTCTGTGCCGATGCAGCAGGCAGAGGCATTCCCTGCATGGGGACAGGGCACCAGAGCCAAGTGAGGAGTGCCCACGCCCCCCACCCCCGGAGAAACGAGATGCAAGGTCAACCTTCCCAACTGCGCCCCCACTCGTGGGGCAGCAGGTGCTGGATCGTCTGCCCCACACAACAGGCTCTGGAACTCAGCCTGGCCGTTACCTTCCTCAGCTGCCAGATCAGCATCCGAGCCTTCCAGGTCTTCACTGACTTTCCTCTCTGCGTGGTCCCGAGAGGCCTCTTCCTGGGCAGGACAACAAGCCAGTCGGATCAGACACCCTTCGCAGCTTGCCCCATTGGGCTCTTGGAAGGAGCCAACCCC
This sequence comes from Sphenodon punctatus, assembly GCA_003113815.1. Classification (NCBI taxonomy): domain Eukaryota; kingdom Metazoa; phylum Chordata; class Lepidosauria; order Sphenodontia; family Sphenodontidae; genus Sphenodon; species Sphenodon punctatus. The sequence goes on from QEPC01002375.1 coordinate 620,181, forward strand.
CCAGTTCCCCGTGAACGCACACAGCATCAAGCAGGCTGAGGCGCCGGCTGCCCCAGACAAGCATACGCCCCCCTACCTCTCTCTTGGCGGAGGGCGGGCAGTAGAAGTAGTAGTGCGGGTTGGAGGGCACTGGCTTGAAGTGCAGGTTGCCAATTTCCAGGAACTTCTCCTGGCAAGGAAGAGAAAGAGGTATGAGGCCAGCTCCCCCAGCCCGCAGGCAGGCAGGCAGGGGCGCACACCGCCCTCACCTGGATGATGCGGTGCAGGTCAGGATATGCCTGGCATGGCTGCCTGTTCTCCAGTAGAGAGAGGGGGAACTCGGGGTAGCCAGCGGATCTGGGCTCCTTGGCGGCGCAGGAAAAGGACGGAGAGTCTTGCTCACTGTAATCCTCCATCTCCGCGCTGCATGGGATCAGGCACCGCAAGGGAAAACTGAAATTGCATGTGTTATACCACCATGTACCCACCCCACAGCTGGAGGCATTGGGCACGGACCTCTCACCCCACAAAGCTGGAAGAACCTCCCCGCCATCGCGCCCCCACATACCCCTCAGCAGCAGCCGGGCACCTCCCCGCTGTCACGTCCTCCATCCCCCCTCGGCAGCAGCCGGGCACCTCCCCGCCAAGCACAACTCTGTACTCCAGAGGCTCCCAAACTCCAGAGCGGGATCCCCATGGATCCACTGGTGCGCACGGCCTGGCAGCTCTCCAGACAGCTCAACACCTCCCCTGTAGAGAGAGAAACCCTGGGCCAGTGCTGCGAGAGGGTGAAAGCCCAGCACCAGGGGCTGCCCCCTGGGCCTGGGATCCCTCCCCCTCAGGCCCCTGAGCCCCATGCTGCCATCCCCTCTACAACAGCAGCACATACAACTCCCTTGCCCAGCTCTCTGGCTGCTGGGGTTAGGAGCAGGCAGTGAGCACCGAGATTCAGGCTGCGTAGCTCCCCGGAGGCAGAGCACAGCTCTGATAGGGAGGGAGGGCCTGGCAGGCAGCGCCTCACATGGCAATGGTGCCCTGCCCTGCTTTCCCACCCACCTGGAAGCCGACACCAGCACCCCCCGCTCCCGGGGGCACAGCTTCTCCTCCTGCTCCAGGCTGCCGAGGCGGAAGCGGACGACGGGCACCTGCTGGTGGCGCTCACGGAAAGAGCGCACGTGACTGCAGAGGGTGAGCAGGAAGGGAGTGATGTCGATCTCCTGCAGAAGCTCCTCACAGTAGTCCACGGCCATGAGCAGGTCTTGGCCACTGATGCCGTGCGCTTGCTGCAGGCTCCGAAACAGCCCTGCAGGGAGGAGCAGGGGGCGTTGGGCCGGGAGAACATAGCGGCTCTGGCCGCTGCTGCGCTCCCAGCCCGTGGGGCAGGGGCAGCGAAGAGCAGGAATGGACCGCTTACCTTTCACGTAGCACTGGTGCGAATGCTCTTGTAGCAAGGTACAGTAGCTCAGCAGCTCCTTGTGCTTGGGGTCTAGCCAGGGGGCGCTGGAGGGGCGCTCCACAGACTGGCACCTGTAAGAGGGCAGTGCCATGTGGCAGAGCTCAGGAAGGAGGCCCTGCACCATGGCCCCTCAACCCCCACCCCTGCCAGGCACTGGCTACACAGCGACCCCCACCCAGTTCAGTGGCGTCTCCCTACTGCAAGAATCAAAAGCTGGGGGGGGGGGGGGTGTCTCCCTGCTGCCCCCCCCCCCTCCCAATGGCAGCACCCAGACTCGCTGAACTGGAGCAGGGAGAGCCCCAAGGAGGGCAAGTAGCCCTGCAGACAAAGGGCCCATCACACCCGGAACAGCGGCTGGAATTCCAGCCCGGCAGGGACTCACCTGAGGAATAGATCGTGCAGAGGCCTGTCTGCGCGGGGACTGACCATCTGCTCCCGCAGCATCTCCACGGAGCAGCTATAGACGTACGCGGGGCACCGCACGCGGCGGCGGCACTCGCCCAGCTCAGGCTGAGATGCCTGGCGGCTGAAGGAGACGTGCCCGTCTCGCCGGGGGGAAGGCCCTGGCTCGCCACGGTCTTGGGTAGCATCTGCGGACAAGAGAAGCTTTCAGGAACGAGGCTTTCCCCAAAGCCGGATGGGGTCCCAGCTGTGCAGCTCGGCTTGTTCACACAGAGCCCCTTCATGCTCGCCTTGCCCTGCTCGACAAGAGCCCCAGGAAGCAGCCTACTTCCCAGCTGCTTAGCTGTGTCTGAGCATCGGGGGGTAGGGGCAGTGACACCCAGCAGCCCTCTAGCCGCTTGGGGGGTCTAGGGAGGAAAGGGCATTTCGTGAGAGCTTTGGGAAGGGGTCTAGTCTGAGGAGAATCCCCCACCCCCCCCCAATTGCAGAACAAACATCTCTAATTGCTGGCTCATACAGGTGCTCTCTGCCAAGAACAGCCAGCAGGTCAGTCACCTCCAAGACAGGCCATGGCTGCCTCACTTTCTGTCTGTCTCTCTCAGCATTGGCCCTGGACAAAGCCCCTCCAGGCACCCAGCCCCTTCCCTGCTCTGTACATCCAGCCAGCTCTCACGTTAGCCTGGGCTGTCGCAGCCCCAAGTTGCTCTTCCCAGGGTACCAGCTTCCCAGACACCATTCTTTGTTCTATAGAACGACCCACAATCCTCCTGGCAGATGCGCTGAGCTGGCACAGGTGGAGCTTGCAGAGCGACCCAGATCACTCTGGGTAACTGCCCTGTCCTCGTTATTTACTGCCCGCAATGGTGTCCGTGTGCTGGGCCCGGAACCTATCCCCATAGGACCCCCCCACCCCCTCTAAGTACCATTGGCTGGGGTCACGCTGAGCGCAGGGACCGACACCGCAGCCTCGGGATCTCCACATGAAGGTGGTGCGAGCATCTCGGCCTCCCCAGGGGGTTTCTCCTGCCCACAAGCCATCAGCTGCAGCACATCTGGCAAAGGAAAGCAAATTCAGGGCTCAGCTCCCCAACCTGGCCCCTTGCACAGACCACAGTGAAGGCCGCTGCCCCAGGTCACTGCAGGGTCAAATCAGCCCCAACTCTCCTCATGTGTGGCAGAGGCGGCAGCTGGCACAGACCTCCAACTGCCCTACCTGGGAACGTGGCTGGCAGGAAGGTGAGGAAGAGGTGGTGTGGGTTCACCAGCCTGGCATAACATCGCCACTGTGGGGGGAAGGCCCCAGACACAGCATGGTCTTCAGGCAGCTCCTAGGAGAGAGCAGAACCACGCAGGTTACGTGTGTGCGTGCGTCACAGACAGCCCCGCCCTCGGCCTGCCCAACGAACCCACGCTCTCCAGCGCCATCGAGCAGGGCTGCAGCAGGAAGCACCACACCAGCGACGGCGAGTTCCTCCTGGCCAAGACCAGTGGGACAGGGAGGCTGGCTCAGCCGTTCCCAGCCAGGACTCAGGGACTGGGTGAGGGGCACGCAGCAGTACCTGCTGAATGCTTGCACCGCTGGTCAGGTCTCTGCGCCCAGCAGCGTGGAAGGGGCTGGCAGGGTCCTGCTGGTCTATGTGCACGGAGGCCTTCAGGGGCTCTTCTGGAAGGGAAGCGACAGGGTGGGATAGAAGGCAGGCTGGCTGTTTGTATCTGCCTCCCCAGGACAGTGCCCCACCCAGCTCCTTACCTCGGAGCACCGGCAGCAGGAATGGGGGCAGGTGGCCATCGCGGTCCCGTTGCAACACATGCTCCATGAAGGTCATGTGATCAGAGTCTGCCAAGGGGACCTCCCTGTCGCTGAGGTCATGCTGGAGGCAGCCATGGAAGAGGTTGAGCAGCATTTCATTGGGTGAGGAGGAATCCTTGGCTGTGACATCATCCTCTGCTCCAGGATAGAACCACCAGCATCAGAGTGCACCATCCATGGCCAACCACCTTGCTAGAATCCTCCCCAGGCAAGTGTGACAGCCCGTCCAAGCCAGATCCAGGAATGGCCGGATCCTAGCCAGCAGGGCTTCACCGGAACCTAGCCTGGAGACCCACCCTCGGCCCAGACGGAGCTGCTGCAGGCAGTCGTGATGGCCGAGGCTCCACCTTGACCACCGGCAAGTTCCCTGGGAAGACAGCTGCTGAGCCTGCCTCCACACGCAGGATTCTCAGGGCTGGGGCCCACTCACCTCTCGCCAGCATCAGAAAGAACATTTCCACCTGTTGGCACTTGGGGAGCAGCTTCAGGAGGTCAAACTGGAAGGGGATCTCATGCACGCGGGAGCCTGTGTTGGCACCTGGAACAAGAGCAGTACCTGCTGAATCCAAGGCACAGCCCTGCCCGCCAGCACCAACACTGGGCTAGAGAGCAAGCCCCCAAGCTCTCAGCCAGAGCTACAGAAACCCTGCCTAGGTTCCGGAAGAGGCCAGGCCAGCAACCCCCCACCCCTGGGGAAACTTCCCTAACCCTTGCAGGGCCTTCTGCAGGCAGCCCGAGCAAACTTTCAGAGGGGGAAGGGGACAGAGTGCAGGCCCCACTCCCTCCCCCGCCCATCCTAGCAGCAGCACCACCACACCGGTGGGTGGCTTGCCGAGGCGTCTCCCCACGCCCCACTGCAGGGTGTGGGGCAGCTACCCCCCCTGCCTGGCGCTCCCGCCATGGGAGAGAGCGGAGGCGCACCATCAGGCGCTGGGTTTGGAAGGACAGGGCAGCTCCATGCTCTCCAGAGGGGAAGAATCGCCCCAGCACAAAGGAAATCAAAGGCTGGCACCCTTCTAGCCCTAGGACTCTACCGCTTCACCCAGACAGAACAGCAAGGGCATCGGGCCCAGTAAAAACAACCCCTTTCCTGCCCTCCAGAATCAAGCTCATGAATCTCTCCCCGTACAACAATCTCGGTGCCCCTTCACCCTCCGGGTAATGCCAGAGATTGCAACATGGACACAATTTGAGTTAAACTGGAGCAGGTTAGGAGGGTTTAACACCACAGCTTTGGTACACTGCTGCCACCCACTGGCCAGCAGCAGAAGTAGCATAGGTCTGAGAACCAGAAGAACCAGGCTGCGGTCTTGGAGGTCCTGGCCAGAGGGTTAGCTGCCCGAGAATGACTGGGATGGTTGGGGGTCTCTTCACACACCTGGGCAAAGCCCACCCAGGAGTCAGTTAGTCTGGCTTGTTAATGGGTCTTTTGTCCAGAACCCCTCCCAATCTGCCTCTGGGTGTCATTGGAACCAGTCCGAGGGGCGGAGAGGACCGTTGGCCAATGGAAGGGTCAGCTGATGCGAGGCAGTTGGGGTCTCACTCTGGATGGGAACTGGGGTGCAGCCTGGGGGTGGGGGGGGAAGAGCCGACTCAGGCCTGGAATTGTCTTTGCTGGGGGAGCTGAGAATGCCGGGGAGAAGAGCTCGGAGCTGTGAGCCTTGGTGTGTGACCGGCCTTGTGTGTCTCTACCGCGAGGTCTTCGTTGCTCCAGAGTCTCTCCCAACAGCACCTGCTATCCCACCGCTGCCACCAGGATGTCATGGCCTCCATGGATCCTTCCCTGCCCAGAGCTGGGATACTGGCAGAAGGGGTGCTCCCACCTGACCCTGCTGGGGCCGGTTTTACAGGGGCTACCGGAAACAGCTGCCCACTCACAGATCCAGAGATGAAACTTCAAGGCAGTCTAGGGCCAGGGTCCCCGGTGACGCACCCCCCTCTAAGCCGGGGCCATCCCAGTGACTCCCCAACAGTGCACAAGGGCTGAGCTCCCTTCAGTCTACGATCCCAGTGCCGCTCCAGAAGAGCAGACTCCTCCCCACCCGAGATGCCCCAGAGACAGTTGGGATAAAGGGGTTTCTGCTGCTCCGTCCCTCCCCAGCTACAGTTGGCTGGGTGCATCCATCAGACTGGGATGTAATTAAACACAGGCTAGGCCGTTCCTAGCGCCCGGCCCCTTCCCATCACTGCTGACCATGCCCCACAGAGCGGGGGGCGGGGGAGGAGGGTTCAGGGCAGAGGCAGGGGCTGGGCTCACCTTCAGGAGCCTTGGCATCGCACGCAGGGAAGGCCCAGTCCTTGTTCTGGCACAGCTGGCTGATGTACTCGAAGGTCAGCATGGTGCAGATACAGGCCAGGTCCCGGGGGTAAAGCTGCACAAAGGACCCGGCGTCAGACTCCGGCACGGCCGAACCGTCACAGGGGGCACCTTTTGACCCGGTCTCTCTCTAACTAGCACTGCCCATCACGTGGGGAGAGGCAGGAATGGGTTTCCAAGCCGGTCTGCCAGGGATGTTCTTGGCAGCCCCACTCCCCCCTGCAGAAAGCCCCTCCCTCCCCTCCAGCACACACCGCTTTGGGGATCTTCTGGTAGGGCAGGCCCTGCAGGTGCCTCCAGCTCTCCGCTGGACTGTTCACATGGCCGCTCTGTGGCTCCACCCAGCACTCTGTGACCAGATGCAACTCCGTGTCCACCTCGATGGCCTCCACCTCGGTGTCATTGTCATCATCTGTGGAGAAGCTGGGGGACAGGAGACACTGTGTGAACAGTGGGGGGGGCCTGAGCGGGGGCCTCGGCCAGCCTCCCTCCCCCCCGCCAGGCAGCGCGGGGCCCTCAGCCAGCCTGCCTCCCCCCCCTCCGGCCAGGCAGCGTGGGGCCCTCAGCCAGCCTCCCTCCCTCCCCTCCGGCCAGGCAGCGTGGGCCCTCAGCCAGCCTCCCCCACACCTCACCGAGGCCAGGCAGCGCGGGGCCCTCAGCCAGCCTCCCCCCCACCTCACCGAGGCCAGGCAGCGCAGGGCCCTCAGCCAGCCTCCCC
>QEPC01002375.1:627102-654524 GCA_003113815.1 Sphenodon punctatus
CCCCCCCCCCCTCCCCAAAGCCAGGCAGTGCGGGGCCCTCAGCCAGCCTCCCCCTTTACGTTCAAGGCTCTTCCCGCCTCTCTTGCTCCGCTCATCACCCAGCAGCTCTGCCCCTCTCCTCGGCCTCCCACCCTCCTCAAAACATAGCTGCCCCTCCCTGCATATACTTGCTCTGCTCCCTCCCTCCAGCTTTCCCTGCTCCCCAATTTACTCCAGGTCTCCCCATCACTAAGTGAAGCATGTGGTGCCCCTGTGACCGTGCCACTCCATGAAGCAGCTCTCCCTCTGGGCAGGGACCTGTCTCTAACAACTGGACACCGCCAGGGACATTGCTGGCGCTAGATGCAAATTCAACATCCCATGCCTACACTTCCTCTGTTTAGCACTGGCTCCTCACAGATAACTTTCTTCCCAACAGCTCCCTCTCAACTAATTGCTTCCATATTAGATGTATAATAAAGCTATCACTCCCCCCCCCCCCCCCCCCCCCCCCCCCCCCCCGCATTCTACTCTCTCAGCCAAGGACTTGACTCCGTGTTTGAGGAAGGTCTATCCCCCCCACGCGGCTCGAAAGCAGATACACTCTCAGCAACAGAAGCGGGTGTAATTAGAGCAGAGTCCGCACAACAAAAGGCCCAAGTCTCTGTGAGAGAATCATGGCTCCAGCCCAACCCAGCTACGCTGACCCCGACTGGCAGGATTGGCGCTGGAGTGGAGGAAGACCCAGAGTGAGCTCAAGCTAGGAGAGCCTGGGGATTCTCTGCAAGCGCTAGCTAGCTCCTTCTGTTTAACTGAGTGCACAATTCCTACAGGGCCCCACGCGGATGACAGGCCAGGCCTCTGTGCAACCTAGGCTGTGTGACTCGGAGGGACTGAGCCCACCTTTCCTTGGACAAGGGGCTGCAGCCTCCGTGTGCTCATGCTCTTACCTGTCCTTGGTGGAGGTGGAGTGTGGCGGGAAGAGCACGTACTGGACGATGCAGCTGTGCTTCTCGCTGCTGCTCTCGCTCGAGGAATCACCCTGGGGGGTGGGGGGTGGGATGTGAATCTGTCCTACTTTCCCCACACCCGACACCCCCAGGGAAACTAAGAATGGCCCCTTCCCCACATCCCAGGGTCCCTTCTGGGCAAAGGCTCATGGCAGCAGCTCAGCCCCGATGCTGGGGGAGTGGGGGGTAATATCCCAGGCCCCAGATGCCCCATCCGCACAGCATCTGAAGCCTCAGGTATGGAATGGGACTGGCCACATGGGAGATACCGTGCCCAGCGAACAGCTATGGGGCTAGAGGGGGGAGAGAGACGGGGGTTACCTGCATGGGCAGCTCCAACACCATGTTGATAATTCCATCGCCACTCGATGCAAAGTGGAAACCCTCGGACAGACGGATCCTGCACAGACAAGAGAGGAGCCCCGCCCATTACCAGGCTCCCGCGGTGCCCCCCAAGGGAAGGAATCCCTCTCTGCTCACCCCTCACTCCCTTAGCACCAACCCTACATCTCCCCTGCGCTGCCCGCACACCCATCTCTAGGGTGGGTACAGGCTCCGACAGGCAGAGCATCAATACCGAGGCCAGGCTGAACCATCCCAGAGAAGCCCAGGAGCGGAGCCGCCTTGCCTCAGCCCCCCACCCCCACCCCAGGGCACACTTACTCGGTGAGCGTGGCGAGCAGCTGAGCCACGGCAGCAATAGGCACGGCCGGCCCCGGCCCCGACTGCACACACCAGACCCAGCGCTGGTGGTAGAAGTAGCGAGACAGGGAGGCCAGGGTGGAAGCAGCAGTGCGGTTGGCCATGGTGAGTGGGCCTGACACCGGGGGGGGCTCCAGGGTCAGGACAAAGGGAGCCCGGTAGTCAGAGGGCAGCTTCTCGTATCTAAGGAGGGAGACAGACCGTCTCTGCTGCTGTTCAGCCGTGATCCCAAACCCCACCCACACGGGGGCCTCGCCAACCAATCCTTGGCCAGACAAGAATCTGTCTGCAATAGGGAGAGATGGGGATTTCCTGCCTCAGAGCAGGGGGTTGGACTAGATGCCCTCGAGGTCCCTTTCACCCCTATGCTCTAGGATCTCCCCCTGCCAAGCACATCCAGACCCCCTCTCCGGTGATCAGCTAATGCGAGGGGCCCGCGAGTCAGCCAGCCTGCTCCGGTCCAGCCCAGCACAAGTCCCTGCTGCACGCAAGAACAGAAGCGCCAGACAAGGCCAGGCCAATGGTCTGTCCGGCCCAGCATCCTGTCTCCAACAGCAGCAGCCTCAGCTGCTTCAGAGAAGTGCCCGACAGGTCACAATAGAGTGACCCATTTCCTATCGCTCACTCCCAGGATTACGGACCAGTCCTCCAATAAGTTTCCCAGTGACGCTGCTGCCCGTAACATCCTCCTCTGGCAACAAGTTCTGCAAGTTAGTTGCACGTCGATTGAAAAGTTTTTTTTTTTAATTGATTCCCATGTGGCTGCCCCCTCTTCCTGGCTACCTGATCATGAGCTTTTCCAGGGGCTTGTGCAGCACCACGAGGCAGGGCCTGTCCGAGAGGGCTGGCTGGGCCCCGACCACGGGCGGAGATTTTGATGGGGAACTGCTGCCGCTGCCGCCACCCAGCATTTTCCTCTTCACCTTGGGCGTTGCCTCCTTACTCTGGACCCGGTGTGGGAAGCGCAGCTGCAGGATGCGGTCCTGTAAGTCTTCAACTATCTGCCAGGAGAGAGAGAGAGAGAGAGAGAGGAGTGGCCTCAGCAGCAGCTCCCTCCGCTGCCACAGCAGGGGGGTGGCTCAGCCCCAGAGCCCATCTGGCCCAATAGCCCCCCAATGGGAGACAACCTTCCCCACTAGCATGGGGGCGTTCCCTGCAATTCTAGAGACGGGGGCAGCGCTCTCTCCCTCGCACCAACAGGAGCCCAAAGTTACTCCCATGCCCACAAGGGAGGGCTCTCAGCCCCAAGGACTAGGTTTGGCAGGAGCAGGGGAATTCCCTGAAACCCCGTTGCATCTCCACATATTTCCCCTCTTACAGGCTCTCTTGGCCAGATGCTGTCTCGCAGCCAGAGCACACAGCTAGCCAGATTCACAGCCAAGAGCCATCCCCATCAGAAGCCTTTTGTCACACTGATCTGTGTATGGAGCCGAGCTCTGCTCTGCTCTCCTGTTTCAAGCTCTAGCAAAATGATCACAAGCTCCAGCAAAATGATCATTCGCAAAAATGAAAGTCCACTTAGGTCAGACAGGACTGGCTGCTGCAGGAGAAGCATGTCAGTTTGGTTTTGTAGCTGATAGATTCCTGCTCTGTCAGTCCCTCCTCCTCCCACAACTGTTCAAAGATGCTAACAGTTTATCAGCCGACAGACTTCCTGCTTGACTAGCTTAGCAGCTGTCATTTTGCAAAATAATGTCATACTTGCAAGAGGCGCTGTTGAACACCCACCGTTACCTGATATGCATGGGCATGGTTTCACGCGAAGCTGTTTCTGCAGCAGCTGTACTGGCCAAGATGGATTTCAGGAACTAGGCAATACCAGCTCATGAGACTCCTGCTCTCTCTAGAGATAGACCTTCCCACCCCACCAGAATCTAGACTAGCAAGGAATTAGGAGCTGAGGCCTCAGCTCTGCCCAGCCCCTTGATTTTCATACCAGTGCCCCAGGGACAGAAGGAAGCTTTCCTGCCCTGCTGAAACACCACGGATTGCTGAAAAAGGAGGAACATTTGCAAAAGATTCTGCTAAGATCCTGATATTTCAGAAATAGCCGATTTCTTATATTTCTATGTGAAAAATAATTTTACTTCTCTAGCGCCCCCTGCTATAACTTTATAGCCAATAATATACCTCACCCCCACCAAACGGTGCATCACAAGATATGATCAAACCTAAAACCCATTTAAAACCAGTTTAGAAGAAGAGAGGGAGGAAAACTAGAAGGGGAACCAGGAGCAAATCAGCCGAAGGCACCTGTAGAATACAACGGCTTCCTGGCGGCATGGAGGGAAGAAGAGATGAATATCTGAAGAAAGCAAGTTCCACTCTGGGCACCTGCTGCAGCAAAGGCCCCATCGCCCACTGACGTACGGTGCAACATCCGAGTGCCGAGAGCCATCAGGGCAAGGCTCCAGGAGCAGGTCTCCAACACGGCCAGGGACCTAGACTACAGGCCCAGGGGTCAAATGTGACGGGGCATGTCAGACCCCTGGCTCCAGCCCCTCCCTGCATGCACTGAAAGCCAGAGCTCAGGGTAAGAGAACAGAGAGGCGGGGCTGCTGCACCCCTGCCCCAGGTACTGAAGGGGGGCCCTCAGGAAGAGGTGGGTCCAGGCCCTATTCATGCGTACAGGCCCTCGCCCCAGGACCCTGAACATCAGCAGAGCAATCTTCAATTGGAAATCCGAGTGCGAGAGTGGTTGCTGTGTTGGTCCCCCATCACCACGACGTTATAGCAGCACACCACAACGATGCCTCAGCACCATGTGCCCGGACATCCACGTACACCATACTGGTAAAATGATCTAGGCAGAGACCCGCGTTGACGGCATTTCCCCAATTGCCATCAAAGGAGAAAAAGAACGCGGTGGAACACAAATCCCTGAATTTGGGCTAGACTGATAATGTAAAAGCTAGGGGGAAAATCAATACCTGACCCTAGTTTAATAAGATGGGGTTTGAGTTTGCACTGGGAAAGGAGCCAGTGTCCTCTGAAAAGCTGCCAGGCTGGTTTGACAAGAGACAGCAATTGTAGGCTAATAAGTTGGCCACTAACAGCAAAGGGAAGACGCCACAGGGGCTAGCGATTCAAGCAATGGCCACTTGCTAGCTGGAAATTAGATTCACATTTGGACTGCGACAGATCAGGAAAGATTCAAGGCTTCTGGACCAGAGAGATTTGGCCTTTCATCTACAGCTACAAAAGACCTAGTCCAGGGACCGAACAGCTGAGGAACCGAGATGGAGACAGACCCACATTCCGGACGGAGCCGGTATTAGACACGTAACCGAGTTATTCCTTCTCTCCAGATCTATTCTGCGTTAAAGCAGCCGAGACAGAAGACAGAACATTCCTGTGATTTCTGCTGGGAGGGAAAAATCACGCCTCCCTTATTTCTATCTCCAGGGAGTGTCCCAATACAGACAGCTTTTGGGTGGTGCTAGCAAGTCTGGCTTGAGATGGGCCCTTGGATGTGGCAGAAGCCCAGGATTCCTGGGTAAGGGGGTCCCAGTTCCAGCTGCAGAGTTCAGTAATGACAGTGTCCCCCCGCCCTCGGAAACACCCCAGAGACTTAGCGGGAAAACAGGTTCAAGAATGACCTGGCTCCCACCTCCCAGGAGGGTCGTTTTAGTTTGCCCCAGATTTCGTGTGACTGGACAGCAAACCAACATCCATGTCTGGTATCTCCCCTGCCCAGCACAGTTAACCCAGGCAGGACTCCCTCTCTTGCCGAGCACCAGCACCCACCTTGTTCCGGACCTGGGCGAGCGTGCCGATGGGAAACCCCAGCCGCAGCACCATGCAGGGAGCTTTGGAGATGATCCGCACCACATAGAAGGAGGAAGGCGATTGATCCTCTGCACTAGGAGAGAGAAGTTAGCTAGGTCAGTGAGCGGGGGCCAGTGCCCAGTGGATGCCACCCCGCCAGCTGGGGGGAGAAGGGGTTCCCCTGCTCAGCGGGCACCAGGAGGGTAGGGAAGCCCCAGGCTGGATTTGTCGAGACCAAGCCTGGCAGACCTGAGCAGGCCCCGATAGCTGGGCCCAGCCCAGCCCTGCTCTGTGCTGTAACCTCCCAGTTACTATCGCCTCTGCTGGGAGCTGAACTGGTTTCCCTGCGTAACTGCAGTGTCTTGTTCAGTGCGGGCAGCCCGAAGGCTCTGACTAATAAGGAGGAACCAGGCCCCTGGCCCTGCCGCAGCAGCAACCGGTCCCTTCCAGGCTACGCAAGAGGGGGTGGTCTGCTCACCTAGGCATGAGCTTGACGTAGGAGTAGCCTTCCACCAGCACAAAGCTGCTCCAGTCCCGCAGCAGAGAGGTCAGTGCCGAGTGCGAGATGCGGCACTGGATGGTGCTGTAGCGCCCATTGTTGCCTGGCGTGTGCAAGTGTTTGGGGACAGGCCTGTGGGACACACCCTGGTCACGTCACGCTCACGTTGCCATCCCCTTGCCCAGCCCGCCAGGGATGCTCCCGTGCATCCAGCCACGTTCTTGGGGGAACAATCCAGACCCCTGCACCCCCAGAGGACAATCTCAGCCTGGCACCACCCAGCCCGTGGGCACTGCAACCACACGCTCCAGTGCCCCTTGGAGGCTGCCCGTGCAGACGGATACCCGGGAGGGGCGAGTCCCCTGCAAGCAGACTCTCTCGAGGGACAGACGTGAAGGGGTCAGTACCTGGGGGAGTGGTTAACGTTCAACACGCCAGCTTGTCAGGCAGACGAGCGCCCCCTTCCCCATTCCTGCCTCTGCCGGTCAGTCCTGAATCTCCTCCCGGATGTCTCCCCCAGGGAAAAGCTCTGCAGCCCCCTGGGGCAGTACCTGACTGGGACGAGCTCTGCCGCCCCAGCAACCCACAGCCTCCCCCCTGTGCACATACGTGTCGTGCTCCAACACGATGACAATGCGGTGCATGTGCAGCCACCTCTGCCAGAAGTTGGCATCCATGGACAAGATGGGTTTCCAGTAGGCAGCAAACTGGGAATGGCTGGAGTCCGAGCCGCTGTGCTGCAGGGACAGCACCTGGAAGACAGGAAACGGTCTCTCACTACGGCCGGCGGCAGCTGACCACCGCCCACAAGACAACAAGGCTCCTTTTCCAGACCGGAGCGCGGTCTGGATGTGAGGGACGGAGACACAGTTCAGACGGGCTGTTTTATTAGTGAGAGTACGTGAGGTTGCTGGCCACATGGGGTCCTTCCTCAGGCAGGTAAAAGTCACAAGTTATCAACCTATGTGAAAAGCATCACTTGGACAAATCATGAGGGCTGGAGTTGGAAGGGACCTCTGAGGTCATCTAGTCGAACCCCCTCAACACAGGCAGTCTGCAGCTACAGCACTCCCGACAGACGCCGTCCAGACTGTTTGAAACCCTCCAGCAGAGCGCCCACGCCCGCCCCAGGCAGTGTCTGTTCCACTGGCAAACAGCTCTCACCGTCAGGAAGTTCTTCCTAATGTTTAATCAAAATCTGCTTTCTTGTCATTGGAGCCCATTGGTTCTAGTCCTGCCCTCAGGAGCAACAGAGAACAAGTCTTTGCCACCCTCTCTGTGACAGCCCTTCAGGGAGTGAAGACTGCAATCATGTCTCCCATTACTCTTCTCTTCTCCGGGCTCAACACACCCAGCTCCTTTAACCTCTCCTCAGAGGACTTGGTTTCCAGACCCCTGACCCTCTTTGTCACTCTCCTCTGAACCCGTTCCAATTTGTCAATGTCCTTCTTAAAGTGCGGTGCCCAGAGCTGGACACAGGGCTCCAGACAAGCTCTGACAGCGCAGAATACAGTGGAACTATGACTTCTCGTGACCTGGACACTCTGCTTCTGTGAATGCACCTAACATTGCATTCACCTTTTTAGCAGCTGCATCACCCTGCTGTGACTCATGTTCAGCTTGTGATCAGCTACAACCCCCAGATCCTTTTCAAATGTATTGCTGCTGCCAAGCCAGGGATCCCCCATCCTGTATTTGTACATTTGATTTTTCTAACCTCAGCGCAGAACTTGACGCTTTTCTCTGTTGAATTTCATTTTGTTAGTTTCAGCCCAGTTAAGAGATAACAGGCCCAGCTAAAAGATAAGATTAGTCTGGCATGACTCATTCTTGACAAACCCATGCTGCATTGTTTTCTAGATGCCTAAAAATCAACTGCTTTGTAATCTGTTCTAGTATCTCTCCAGGTATCGATATCAGGCTGATCAGCCTACAGAGTCTCCTTTTTGAAGATAGGGACAACATTCCTCCAGCCTCTGGGCACCTCACCCGTCATCATTAGCATTTCAAACATTTGAACACAATGGAGATGAGCCAGTAATCAACTAATAAATAGAGGGTAGGCATAGAGGGAGTATCAGTTGCAGCATGCGGGAAAGGTAGATAGCATTTGAAAACATTACATACGATGCAGGGAACCCAGCAGGTATGGATGTAAAGAACAGGCCGTCTCTCTCACATTTCTAGGGCGAGTTGCAAAGCCCAAATCTTTATTTGGCCCATCGTTTTTGGTCTCCAAGAGTTATGAATTTTAGTTCCCAGCCAGCACCATTTTTTCAAGGCATTTGTAGAGATTCCCTTTCACGATAAGGACAAAGATCAGAAATGGGCAAGAGAATGCCCCTTTCCCTGTGCAAGTCCATTCATTTATGCAAGGACTGACTGATTTCTCAAATCAACTGGACTGTGAGGAATTACAGGAGGATCTTCTGAGACTCAGACTGATCAACTAGAAGACTGGGCATCTAAACGGCAGATGAAATTCAATGTTGACAAGTACAAGGTGATACGCGTACGGAAAAATAACCCTAACTATACCGACACAATGCTGGGCTCTCAATTAAGGGTTACCACTCAAGAAAAGGATTTGAGGAGTCATTCTGGAGAACGCATTGAAATCCTTAGCTCAGTGTGCAGCGGCCTCAAAAAAGCAAACAGAACGTTAGGAATCATTTGGAAAGGGATAGAGAATAAAACTGAAAAGATCAAAATCTTGGATCCGCCCCTGCAGTCATCCAGGACTCCCTTCCTCGAGATCCCCCAAGTCTTCCAGGGGCCACGATAGGGAGGGCATTCTCGGTGGCTGCACCGAGGCTGTGGAACTCCCTCCTAGTGGAGGCTCGATTGGCCCCGGACCTTCCCTTGAAGTTGTAAAACCTGGCTGTTCCGCCAGGTGTTTGGCTGGGGAGATGGGTGAAGGGAGGGGGGAAGAGAGGGAGTTTTTTCTAAACCTCCTGCTAGAAGTGGTTTTATCTGTTTTTAATGTTATTGTTGTTGCAAGCTGCCCTGAGTGGCTATGTTAGATGAGGCGGGGTATTAAGTTTTTATAAATAAATAAATATAAATAAAGCCTCTCTATAAATCTATGGTGTGACCACACCTTGAACACTGTGTGCAGTTCTGGTCACCCCATCTGAAAAAAGAAACAGTAGAACTAGAAAACGTACAGACGGGAACAAAAACGATCCAGGACGTGGAATGGCTTCTGTACGAGGAAAGGCTGGATAGGTTGGGGATCCTTAGTTTGGAGAAGGGACGACAGAGGGGATAGGATAGAAGTTCATAAAATCATGAGTTGTTCTTTACCCTCTCAAATAATACCAGAACTAGGGGCCCCAATTCTTCCGTGGAATTCTAAAAAAAATATTCTCATCTGGGAGGCTCGGGGCCCGATTCTGTGCCTACCCGTCGGCAGATTTCAGTGACCGATTATAAACTGCATCTGGTGAAACGGCTCCGCCCATATGTCTCCGACTCCGATCTCGCCAGCCATCCATCCATCCGTCACCTGGAGGCTAGACTGGTGTAATGTGCTCTACGCGGGGTTGCCCACGGTGACGGTCCGGAAGCTGCAACTGCTGTAAAACGTAGCGGCCTGTCTCCTAAGGGGGACAGTTTGCAGGGAGCACATTCAACCGGTACTCCAAACTGCCAATTGTCTTCCGGGCCCAATTCAAGGTGCTGGTTTAGCTCCACACGGCCTGGGTCTCGATTATCTGAGGGGCCGCCTCAGTCCCTGGGCCAGCCCCTGCTGTCATCTGGGGACACCCTCTTGGAGGGCCCGTGTTTTCGGCGGGTCCGGACAGACAGAAGGACCTTCTCGGTGGCCACTGCATCGCTGTGGAATGCCCTCCCGGCAGAGCCCACCTGAGCTCGGATCACCCGACTTTCTGCCGGTGTTGTAAGACCTGGCTCTTCCGCTGGGCGTTTGGCAGGAGTTCAATTAACTAGAACTGGGCAGACCGGCTTTACTGCAGCCATATAGGTTGTTTTTCCTTGAGTAGGCGGATAACCTTGGGATGGACCCCAATATGTTTGACTGGGGGGGGGGGGGTAGGGGTCATCTTTGTAAGGAAGTGGTGACTGGCCAAGTTCGAATTGGATTTAATTTAATTGTATAATTAAGGTTTAGGTATTTTTGAGCATAGTTATAGTAGGCTCATCCTGTTGGATATTAAGTGTGATCAGCCCGGGGCCTCGTTACAGAGCAGGTTCTGTGAATGTTCACGATACCGGATGTAGGAAGTGTTGGTTTGGTTTTTGATCTATATTTTGTATTTCTGTGGGGTTTTTTAAATTGCCTTTGGCTTGAGCAAATAAATTTATTTTTGATTTGATATGAACTGAACTGACTTTTTATTATTGTTTTATTGTATTGTTTTTAGTATCTATGTAAGCCACCCTGAGTCACCGTATAGCAAGAGGGGCGTGGTAGAAATATATTAAATCAATCAATCAATCAAATAAATTACCATTAGTAGGTACACATTTTCATATTTGAGTTCCTTCAGAACTTGGGAGTGAATACCATCTGGTCCTGGTGATTTATTACTATTTAATTTGCCAATTTGCTCTAGGAGCTCTTCCAGAGTCACGTTAATTTGTGACGGTTCTTTCGATTCACCACCTACAAAGTCTAGGTCTGGTGTGAGTCCCTCTCCGATGTCCTCTGCAGCGAAGACCAAAGCCAAGAATTCATTCAGCTTCTCGGCAATATCCTTGTCGTCCCTGAGCAACCCTTCCCCACCCCCGTCATCTAACGGCCCAACTGACCCTCTAGCCGACTTCTTGCTTCTGATGTACTTGAAAACGATTTTATTAGTAGTTTTGGCATCTTCAGCAAGTCGCTCCTCAAATTCCCTCTTGGCCTGTCTTATTAACTTTCTACATCTAGTTTGGCTATGCTTTTGCTCCACCTATGTTCTTACGCATAGTTACCATAAGGGCATTTAGCGCGCTGGATGAAGCGCACACAGGCGGTTGGCCATGGCTGTAGCAGAGATGCGTTGGCAGGCTTTGCTCCTATCTGGGTCAGGGTGTCCTGGGCAGCAACAGTTTGCTCCTGACAATTAGTTCCAAGAGGCTTGGGGGGGAGGGGTGTGTTTGGAGGCCAGAAGAGTGGGGTTCAGGAAAGGTCTAGCCCTCATCGAGCTCGGTGTCTTGTAGGAGGTTCTCAAGGAATTGGTGTATCCTGTCCACTTCTCTGATGGAATGCCCTGCTTAGTAAAGAGAAGAGGAGGCAACTGGGAAGAGATGGAGTCACAGGAGTCCAGTGAATTTTTTATTGGACAAACTTCTGTTGGTGAGAGAGCGCTAGCTTTCAGGCCACAAAGAGCCCTTCTCCTGGCCTGTAAGAAGCAACAGGCATTATCAATACTCCTCAGGGAAACCTTGCAAACATAAGGGACCTATAAAGGCCGATGGACCAGGTCAAGACTTGGGGTTCATAAGCTTACTGTGCACACTACACCTGCTGTGTTCCCTACATTGCACTTAAATGCTTTGCAATGCTAACTAATTTTCCACTTTAACCTTTTCTGCCGTTTCCTCCCTAGTCTTTGCTCTGGTGTACGCATCCTAGCCTACATCTATTCTGCTGATCATTTCATTATTGGCTTCTGCTCGTAGAATTTCAATGGTTAAAAAGTCAATGCCTTTTCTCTCTCTCATAAGTGCCCCACCACTGAGTGTTTCATGTGTGCACCCTGCCCTGCATTTCGCTCCGTTTATAGTTCTGATTTCTTACATGTTTGAGAAAGGGCCTTGAAAGATCACGCGCTCTTGCCAGCAGAAGCGAGTCCAACAGAAGAGCTCGTCTGAACTATTCTGGCTCCATGTTTTGCTTAGTGAAGGCAGGTTTCAGCCTGGTGAGAGCCACATTGCAGGTCTTCTTTTCAGAACAGATTCAGTGGCTCCAAGTGCTGGGCTGTAGAGGAAATTTTGGGTGGCTGCGGATTGGATAACTGCTTGGTTTCTGGAAGACTGTGGTCTGCGGGGTTAATGTAACTGCGGTGCCTAGGCAGCGGATACTGCCGCAGAGATGCTCCAGGATTTGAAAGGGGGGGGCACGCTGGGGTAGTCTAAGCTGGCATTTGACAAAATCCTCATCAGTGTACAGAGGTGTAAGGAAGGTTTCACAGCGTGGTTTGCCAGGTACCTTTCATGGGATCGGAGCCAACGTCTTATTGTGGATCAGTAACTGCCTGAAGGCTAGGAAGCAAAGAGCAAGACTGGATAGGGAGGGATATAAACGCTAAATAAATAAATGGTCAGTTCTCACACTGAAAAGGAACAACTAGCGAAGTGCCCCCGGGATCTGTACCGAGAGCGGTGCTGTTTAATGGATTCATTCATGATCTGGAAAAGGGAGTAATGAGCGAGGTGAGGAAATCTGCAGACGACACCAAGTTATTCAGGGAGTTAAAAACCAAGCAGACTGTGAAAAATTGCAGGGGGATCTTGGAAGACTGGGTGACTGGACATCTAAATGGGAGATGAAATAAGTTTGGACAAGTGCACAGTGATGCACATGGGAAATAACCACCCAAACTTTATGTACACAAGGCTGGGTTCTAAATAAGGAGTTGCCACTCAGGAAAAGAACCTTGGAGTCATTGTGGGCAATAGACTGAAATCCTCCGCTCAGTGTGCGGTGACAGCTAAAAAGGCAAACAGGATGTTAGGAATCATTCATAAAGGGACAGAGAATAAAACTGAAAATATAACGCCTCCATATAAATGTTGAGTATCGTGTGCAGTTCGCCCCATCTCAAAAAGATATAGTACTACTACTAATCATTTCTATAGAAATAGATCAGTTCTGATATAGATCTATATCATTGCTCTCTACATACAGTTTTTAAAAGAGACATAGTAGAACTAGAAAAGGTGAAGAGAAGGCAACAAAGATGATCAAGGGTTTGGAAGTGACTAGATTAGGGTTCTTCAGCTTGGAGAAGAGACGACCGAGAGGGGATAGGACAGAGCAAGCACACTTGGGGGGGGGGGCAGTGTACTAGGGAAGAAGGGTGTGTGCGCGCACGACAGAGTGAGCACACCGGGGGTGGAGCAGTGTACCAGGGCAGACAGAGGTGTGTGCGTGCATGACAGAGTGAGCACACCAGGGGTGGGGGGTGGCAGTGTACCAGGGCAGACAGAGGTGTGTGCTCACAACAGAGCAAGCACACCGGGGGTGGGAGTGTACCAGGGCAGACATAGGTGTGTGCGCGCGCACGACAGAATGAGCACACCGGGGGTGGGAGTGTACTAGGGAAGAAGGGTGTGTGCGCGCACAACAGAGCAAGCACACCGAGGGTGGGAGTGTACTAGGGCAGACAGAGGTGTGTGCTCACAACAGAGCAAGCACACCGGGGGTGGAGCAGTGTACCAGGGCAGACACAGGTGTGTGCGTGCACGACAGAGTGAGCACACCGGGGGTGGGGGGTGGCAGTGTAGCAGGGACAGAAAGGGGGGGGGGCAGATGCACACCGGGGGTAGGAAACAGCAAGCCAAAAGCAAACTCTGCAGTAGGAGCAGCCTGCCAGGAGAGCAGTGAACGTCGGTAGGGAGAGCAGCTCACCGGAACAGTGGAGCCCGGCGGGATGTAGAAAAGCGGAACTCCGTTTTTGGTGCTCTCTGGAATGGTGAAGTGCTCTGGGACGGTGTCGAACGACTGCAAATGAACCAGCATCTGGTCGGTCTGGTTGATGCTGGAAGTCAAAATTCCCCGTTAGTCTCAAGGTCACAAATCCCACCCCCATCCGGTCCTAAAGAGACCCACATGTGCTGCGGCAGGAATGGCATCATGCGAGGTCTTCCTTGCCCACCTAGCTCCACGGGAGGAGCCTGGAGGAGTGATCTTGCACACAGCAGCCAGGCACACACTGGCCTATAGAGTCCGTGCCAGTCTGCTTTGCATGCTCCATGCTCCGCCCTGCCGGGAGAGAAGCACCCGGGCAGCTCCGCTGCCTGGCTTCGGAAATTCAGCCCTGCCCCCTCTCAGGACGCACTGCTGCAAAGCCCTCACCCCCCCATTTACTGAGTATAGCAGCGAGGCACTGTCTGCCCCCAGAAAAGGAGTGCCAGGCACCAAGCCAGCTGGTGGGCCAGGCCAGGCTCACTTCTGTAGGGTGTAACGGTTCTGTCCTGCCAATGTGCGGAGCGGCCTGTCCCCGTCAGTAGGTCAAGCCAGGCCAGGCCGGGCCCACGTCTGTGGGATGCAAAGCTTCGGTCCCTGTGACGGGCTGGGCTGCCCTGAGCAGGGTCACGCTTTCCATCCCATGAGTGAGCTGGGCTAGGCCCAACGCTACGGGCACAAGGGCTCTGCCCTGCCCCGATCAGAGGGGAATCAGGCCAGGCCCACCCACCCACCCACCTCTGCAGGGTGTTCCAGAAGCGGCGGATGACCGTGGTGCGGTAGAGGCTGGTGATGGGCTTCCTCATGGTGCAGCTGATGTCGTGCAAAATGTCGTAGCTGCCCTCCATGGTCACCTCCACCCACGTGCTGCGCTTGGAGGGATCCAGGGGCCATGGAGCCACAGCCAGGTACTCGATCCGCATGTTGTGCTTCCACAGCAAGACCAGCTTCACCTCCAGCTGGGAGCCCCCTGCACAGAAGAGCAGCGGCCTCACAACAACATTGAGCCCCCGGCAGCGATGCACTGGGGGCTGCCATTTCCTCTCCCCTCCCCTTCAGGGCTGGCTGAAGTCAGAGCGCTCCGCGGTCCCCCACCCCTTTGCCAGGATGGTCCTCGTAGCAGCTAGAGAGCCTGCAACTTTCCCCTCTGCTGCTGGAGCCACATCCTGGGGGAGGGTCTTGCTCCCTGCCCTCATGACAAGGTCTCATTTTCTTCCCCTGGGGAGCAGCCCCAACCTCACCAGCCTTTTCTCTAAGCCCAGCCGTGCCCATGCAAGCTCCCCAACGCCTCAGCCCCATGCAGACAGCAGAGCAACTCCTAACAAACATGAGCTGTTTAGTGGACATGCCCCAAAGCATGGAGACGTCAGCAAGGCAAGATTGTCCTTTGAAAGGTTCTGCCACTTGCGCTCTCCCCCTTCAGCATCTTCTGGGCATTTGACAACTCTGTTTTTACTCTGATCAGAAAGTTTCCCTGCGACTGAAGCAACGCTTACTAACTAGTCATAACCCTACCTTACCCCCCAGCAACTCTTTCGAAGGAGAGGGTCGTACTCTTGCTCTCCACTGCCTTCCAGTGGCAGGTTTTACCGAGTGGTGCACAATTCTGCTGGCAGCTTAGTTGCTCGAGCCTTCAGCTGTTTGATCAATCCTGCTGCTTCAGTCTGGTTCTAGGAAATTGCTATTTGGATGAGTTTTGTGCCAACATCTCCTCAAGCCCTGGACTCTACTTCGCCTTTGAGCAGGACAGGTATCTCCCCAGCTCGCACTGGGCAGAGTATTCATTGGCTTTGCTTTCAACCTCTTTCACTGCTCTGTCCTCCCCGAGCTTCCCTTCTCTGCCATCAGCTCAGATTTTGTACTCTTTGCTCTTCCATTTTCTATTTTCCCCAGTACTGACCAAAGTTTACCTGCGGAGTCTATGCTACTCTCCAGAGGCTCCTCAAGGGCTAGGCAGCCATTGCCAAGGGCCAAATCGCCCGCCCCCCTTCCCAGACAGGAGCTCAGGTCGCACAGTACTCGAGTCTCAGCCAACATGAGCACAGCACCTCCCAGCTCCAGGGCACTGATCGCCTTGTGGTGTGCACGGTCGTTCGCCTCGTGGGGGCACGGAGCCAGCTCCCCAGCCCCTTCTGAGCCTGTGCCGCTGCCCGAGCACCCAGCCCAACCTCCAGTCTAGCAGCAGGCAGGCAGATCACCTTTAGTGAGGTTGACCTCACGGATGCTGTAACCTTCACGCAGCCGGACAGACAGTATGCTCACAAGGTCAGCATGCACCTCCTTCTCCGTGTGCTTCTTCCGCCGCATGGCCAGGGCAGGGTTGCTGCTCGCCGAAACCAGGTGCTCATTGAATAGCCGGTGCTGGGACACTGCAACGACAGGCACACAAGCAATAAAGAGCCACGGAATTGTCCCGTTACAAAGTTTTGTCTAATATTTAACCTAGACTAGACCTCCTTTCCTGTCATTGAAACCCATCGTGGCCCATCCTGAATAGCAATGGAGCATGAATGGAACATTTTAAAAATAAGTGAGACCGGTCAACATGTTCCTCTGCCCCAGTAATCTTCTCTAGGCTAAACAGGCCCAGTGCCTCAGCCTGTCCTTGAAGGACTTGTACTCCAGATCCTTTATTGCGCTCCTCTGGGTGCTTCCCTGTTTGCACCATCTTCCTTGAAACACAGCCCAAAGCCAAACACAGTGTTCCCAGAGAGGTCTGGCCGGTGCCGAGTACCGGGGTGCAACTGCCTGAGCCTTGAACCCAGAGCCCAAAGCTGAGCACAGTGCCCCAGAGAGATCTGGCTATAACTGCCCGAGCCTTGAACCCAGAGCCCAAAGCTGAGCACAGTGCCCCCAGAGAGATCTGGCTATAACTGCCCAAGCCTTGAACCCAGAGCCCAAAGCTGAGCACAGTGCCCCAGAGAGGTCTGGCCGGTGCCGAGTACTGGGGTACTAGAACTGCCCCAGCCGAAACCCCAAGCACAGTAGCCCCCAAGAGTTCTGGCTGGTGCCAAGTACAAGGGTGCTATAACTGCCCTAGTCCTGGGACCACAGCCCAGTGCCCCTGGAGAAGTCGGGCCAGTGCCAAGTACAGAGGTGCTATAACTGCCCTAGTGTTGGGTCCCGAGCACAGTGCCCCCAGAGAGGTCTGGCCGGTGCTGAGTACAAGGGTTCTATAACTGCCTGAAATTTGAACCCAGAGCCCAAAACCGAGCACAGAGGTGCTATAACTGCCCGGGGCTTGGACCCGGAGCCCTGAGCACAGTGCCCCCAGAGCGGTCTGGCCAGTGCTGAGTACAGGGATGCTGTAATTGCCTGAGGCTTGGCCCCGAAACCCCAAGCACAGTAGCCCCCAGAGAGTTCTGGCCGGTGCCGAGTACACGGGTGCTATAACTGCCCGAGGTTTGGACACGATGCTTCAATCAACCCAGCCCAAAATGGCACAAGCCTTTCTTGCAACAGCATCCCCCTGCCTACTCGTGTTCGGCTTGTGAGCCACTGTAACCCCCAAATGCCTCTCGGCAGTGCTAATCATCTCCCATCTTGCACATGCACATTTAGGTTCCACCCCCGTGTTTCCCGTTACCTTCACCTTTGTGGAGCTTTATTTATTATTTTTCCTATCGAGATGATTTTGAATTTTAATCCTAGCTTCCAAGGTATTTGGAATCCCTCCCAGTTTTGGATCATCAGCCAATTTGATCACTAGAATCCCCACTTCACTCCAAGTCATTAATGAGCACTGGCCCCTGACTCGATACTTCTCCGGCTCAAATTTGGCCTATTAATTATCACTCTGTTTGTGCTTTTTCAAACATTCAGCCTTATTCTAGGGCGACACGAAGGCTTAGCTATGGATGAGCAGAGGAGTTGGAAAACTGGGCTGAAACTAACAAAATGAAGCTCAGCAGAGATAAATGTAAAGTTCTGCATTTAAGTAAGAAAAATCAAATGCATAAGTCTAGGCTGGGGATCCCTGGCTCGGCAGCAGCACACGAGAAAGGATCTAGGGGATTGTAGTGGATCACAAACTGAAGCTACGTCAGCAGGGCGATGCAGCCGCAAAAAAGGCTAATGCAGTTCTAGGCGGCATTAACAGAAGCATCATTTCCAGGTCAGGAGAAGTAACAGTTCCACTCTATTCTGCGCTGGTCAGAGCTCGTCTGGAGTCCTGTGTCCAGCTCTGGGCACTGCAATTTAAGGACACTGACAAACTGGAACGGGTTCAGAGGAGAGCGACAAAGAGGGTCAGGGGACTGGAAAGCAAGTCCTATGAGGAACAGTTGAAGGGGCTGGGTGTGTTTTGCCTGGAGAAGAGAAGACTAAGGGGAGATATGATCGCCGTCTTCAGCTGCCTGAAGGGCCGTCACAGAGAGGACGGAGCAGACTCGTTCTCGTTGCCCCCGAGGGCAGGACTAGAACCAATGGGATCAAATGACAAGAAAGCAGATTTTGATAAAACATTAGAAAGAACTTCCTAACGGTAAGAGTTGTTCGACAGTGGAACAGACGCTGCCGGGGGCGGTAGGGGGACCTCTCTTTGCCGGAGGTTTCAAACAGAGGCCGGACGACCATCTGCCCATCGGGGAGGCTGTCGCTGCGGATTCTCTGCACTGAGCAGGGGGCTGGACTAGATGCCCTCTGAGGTCCCTTCCCACTCTGATTCTAAGTGGGCAGTGGTGTAAGAGACCCAGCCGGCCGGGCCCCCACCCCCTCGAAGCAAGCGTGCCGACACCGTGCTCCTTAGCGGGCATGCACTGTGCCCTCCCACACTCTGCCAGTCATGTTGCCAGCAGAACAGATGCCAACCCAGGCTGGCAAGGAGGAACAGTTTCACCTTCACTGAACTCAAGGAACAAAAGGGATCATGCCCTGACGGGCCAGCCCGAGGGACAGAGAGCGTCCAGAGCCAGCAAGGCCCGCAGCCCTGAGCAAGCAGAGGTCCCCGGGGGACCCCAAGCCATCGCCGCTGCCCACTCTGCCCCAGTCAGTGGCGCTCCAGACAGGAGGAGACGCCGAGGCTCCTCACCACAGTAGTACTCCAGGTTCAGCGACTCCCCGCTGCGCAGGAAGGAGTACAGCAGAAAGGCCTTGTGGTACGCATTCAGAGTCAGGCTCGACGGGTCAAGCTCAGGGCACGTGGACAGGTAAGTGCCAAAAGTTGCCATGGCAATGAATTTCATCAGCTCCACATTGGGGACATGACCAAAGCTACAGTCGTATGAGTAGACGCCGCCCACCTGGTGAGAGAGGCACATGGAGAACAGTTCAGCACTGGCACCCACCCACCCCGGGCACGTGCCCAGCACGCCCCTCCTGCCCAGCGTGCCGTCACACCCCCATCACACCTGCACAAAGGAGCAGGCCACCGTGCTACTGCGCAGCTGGTTGAGCAGAGTCTCGCAGACAGCCACATCTGGGATGCTGGTGACGCCGTCCGTGATTACGATGATCCCTGTAAACAGTGAGTGAGCAAGCAAGGACTTGCAAGAGAGACAGGACAAGCCCCAGGGCCAAGAGGAGTGGATGGATGGGCAGGGGCAGAGGAGAGGGGATGGAGGGTGCACACAGGAAGAACCTCCTCAGGCCGGGTCCCAAAAGCAGAGACTCGGAATTAACCCTGCAACGTCTGATCTAGAGAGCCAGGTTATCGATACTGGCTTTTACACGCAGCTCCCCCACACCCCACCCCTGGTGTGCAGGGAGAAGGAGCAGCCTGCATAACACAAGCATGGTTATTTCTTCCACAAACACAACAAACTGCACTCCTCCACAAATAACTTATTCGCATCCACACTGGATTCCCCCCACGCCCGGTACAACTTCCTTCTGTGCTGCCTCGAATCAACATGCTCTCATTCCGCCCGCCGGTGCCTCTCACCCCCTAACTCTCCAGCAGAGAAGGAAGTCACTAGCTAAAAGAGGGGTAAGGCCCGAGGTGGAATCAGGGTTGCCACTGCTCGCTGTTTGACTCCCATAGGCTAAAATGGGAGTTTGAGGATCAAACTGTGACAAATGGCAACAACCCTAGCAGGAACCATATTCTCCCTTCCCTCCATCACACCCCAGCCCTGCTCTGAGGTTCAGGTGGGAGAATGAGGGGAATCCTCTGTCCTAACCCTTTGGAGCAGGGGCGATTGCGATGGTGTAATGTTCCTGAAAAACCAGGGCTGCACTGTCAGAACACAACGTAATAGAAACGTGCATTTGGTAGTTAACAGGTCACAGTCAGATGTAGGTTAAATAGTTGTGGGTAAAACTAATAAAGCAAACAATTAATGTTAGGGAATAATATAGAATATTAGGTCCTAAAATGACCTTCCTAAGGGAGAAGCTAAAGGCTTCCACCACCACCCCCACGTGCCCAGAGCCAACACAACGCTCTGTCAGACACACCAACCAAAAGGGCACGGAGTGCAACCAATGAAGGCAAATAAATGGACCCTGTAGGACTTCCTCATCAAAGCAAACCGCTGCAGAACTTCCAACCAGGAAGCTAGGAGTGATGCAATCACAGGGGAGAATTCTGGGGCAGGCTCTGGATTGCCAAGCTGGGGCATCTCTTCATGAGGGCACCCAGACAAGAGCGTTGAGCTTTAAAAACCCACAGAGAGCAAGTTCTGGCCAGGAAATCGCATTTCACATCCAGCCTGTAGAACCCCCATCGGCTTAGCATGGTAAGTAAATCCTTATTTTCGAGGGGAAGGGATTTATTCTCTAAACCCTGCAATGATGGCGGCTGACTGAACCCACCATGGAACAGCAAGCTGTCGACCTGCCAGAATCCTCCTGCAGATAGCTATGGGCCACATCAGTGAGGCTTGGCAGACCCCTTTCTTGTGAGCAAGGAACACGCCCTGCAAAGGGCCCTGAGGGGTGAAATATCATCCCAGCCATAGAGACTGGTAACCCCGCCTCAGCTGCCCCACTGACACCCTTCCCTGTGCAGCTATCTATTTGCTTTCACCTTTCGCACCCTCTGCCACATTCCCCACCCAGGCCCAAGGCAAGGGCTCCCCTTTGCCTCACCTGCGCTGGAGTTGGACGGCAGCAGCTGCAGTGCTAAGATCCCCTGCCGGATCATACTGACGAGGCCGACGTCAGCAGTGACCATGGAGACCCCCAGCTTCCTTCCCGAGGGCTCCTGGGGGTCACAGGGACTCTCTTGGCTAAGGGGTGACAAGTCCACCTGGCAACAAGAAGCCAACAGCCCAAAGTCAGCACCTTGTACCCCAAGGCCCTCACAAGCCTCAGACACTGCATGAAGCTTTACTCTCCATGCCAACATGGCTTTCTGCCAGCCCCTCCAGAAGGGAGTCTGCCTCTCCAGAACAAGCCTCGGCTTATTAGATCCCTCCTGGGGTCCAGATGGTCTGGGCTTCCCAGACTCCTCTGCTCCCGCAGGCTACCAGCACTCCTGACTTGGTCATTACAAAGTAGTTACGGCTTTTGACTGTGACAACAGCACACACTCAGCAATAGCA
This sequence comes from Sphenodon punctatus, assembly GCA_003113815.1. Classification (NCBI taxonomy): domain Eukaryota; kingdom Metazoa; phylum Chordata; class Lepidosauria; order Sphenodontia; family Sphenodontidae; genus Sphenodon; species Sphenodon punctatus. Next base: position 648,181 of record QEPC01002375.1, read on the forward strand.
GCTGTTTCAATAAGAATCTTCTTAATTCCTTTCCCTGTTATTGGAACCCTCTAGGTCTCTCTAGGGGAGCTAGACCTGTTTGGGGTCTCTGCACGAGGACACTGGGGCAGGTCGATTGCTTCACCCCTTCTCTCTTGCTGACCCCCAGGCCTGGAACTCCCTCCCTCGATACGTTCGCTGCTCCCTGCTCCCTCCCTCCCAACTTTCAAATCTCTCCTGAAAACCTACGGGTTCCATCAGGCTTCCCCTGGCTCCTCAGCCTCTTCCCCCTCGCTCAGAATCTCTTCCCTGTAACTACATGAAGCACGTGACGTGAAGACTCCAGGGTTTCATGGCCAGCTCCCGCCCCAGCAACCCTCTTCCATCATCATCATCATCATCATCCCCACCCTGCAGAGTCTGGGTCTTCGCAGCCTCTCTTTGGGAAGTTTTCACTCCCAGTCGCGTAGGAAAAGGACTGACAGATCAGCTGCATTAAGTGGCCCGGGAAGTTACTCCTTCGCTTGCAGGAATCCTAGGTGGCCCTGGGCAGGTAGACATTTAAAATGGGGCAGGACAGTTAAGTTTACTCTTTCCTTAGAACAGTACTGAGTCCAAAGTATTTGCTTCCTAGAGAGGCAGCTGGCAGTATAGAATAAAAATCATCATCTTTAATTTTAAATAACATCCCCATGCCAGAGTGCTTCACATATAACACAACTTTTAATCCTTTTTATCCGAGCCAACCCTCCATAGGAGCTAGCAGCTTCGACCTAACCACAAAAGCAGGCTCTGTTGTTGCTGCCTAAAGGCCTGATTTGGAAAAGGGCGTTAAAGAGTGAGGTGAGCAAATTTGCAGATGACACCAAGTTATTCAAGGTAGTTAGAACACGAGTGGACTGTGAGAAATTGCAGGAGGATCTTGTGAGACTAGGCACCTAAATGGCAGATGGAATTTAATGTGGACAATTGCAAAGTGATGCATATAGGGAAAAACAATCCAAACTATGTACACAATGATGGGTTCTTGGAGGTATTGTGGAGAATACATGGAAATCCTCAGCTCAATGTGTGGCAGTCGTCAAAAAAGCAAACAGAACGTTAGGATTCGTAAAGGGATAGAGAATAAAACGGAAAAGATCATAATGCCACTACATACACTTATGGTGCAACAGCACCTTGAATAGCGCGTGCAGTTCTGGTCACCCCATCTCCAAACAGATATAGTAGAAATAGAAAAGGTAGAGAGAAGAGCAACAAAAATGATAAGGGGTCTGGAACGGCTCCCCTATGAAGAGAGGCTGGATAGGTTGGGGCTCTTCAGCTTGGAGAAGAGATGACAGAGGGAATAGAAGTTTATAAGGATCTAACCGAGTCAGACCAACAGTCCAGTATTGTCACAACCTGACACGACAGCAGGTTGTTTTTTTTTCAAATCCGGCTCTTGCAGAGGCCATCTCGGCGTGCTACCTGAGACCCCTCCAAGATCCCCGGCTGAGGCCAGCATTCTGAATTGGAGATGCCAGGGATTGAACCTGGGACCTTACACATGCAAAGCACGCGCTCCTACCACTTGAGCCACAGCCCCACCCCTTTTTAAAATCATGAGTGGTGTGAAATGAGTAAATCGTGAACGGTTATTTACCCTCTCAAATACTAGGACTAGGGGACACTCTATGAAACCAATGGGTAGCAGATTTAAAACAAATAAAAGAAAGTCTTTTCTCACTCAACACACAGTTAAGTTGTGGAATTTGTTGCCAGAGGATGGGCTCAAGGCCAGTAGGATAGCTGGGTTTAAGAAAGGGTCGGACAAGTTTCTGGAGGATCCGTCCATTAGCAGCTCTTGGCCAGGTAGGTTTGGGGAATGGAACCTCTGACTGTCTGGAGCTGGGAGTGAACAGGGAATGGATCGTCCCGGCATTGGGACCTGCTGGGGAGTTCTCCCAAGTGACCGAGATTGGCCGCTGTCGGAGACAGGATGCTGGGCTCTGGCTCAGTAAGGCACGACTTATATTCTTATGCAAACCAGACCTTATTCTTTTCTACTGTATCTGGCTCTGAACAGCAGCTTGAGGGAGCTTTTTTCAGCCAAATAATAAAACTCATCAGCCTTTCACTTCAGGGGGATTAAGAACCCCCCTCCACCCAGATTTTCCCCAGCTGTAAACACGCTTATTAGCTCGAGTGAGAAGCATGCAAGAGGAGGAGAATGGTTGTGCTCTGCTCTAAGCCCAGGAGAAGGCAGGGGAACGTTGTCCTCTGCCCTCCATACATCAGGTGGTTTGTTTGTGCAAGTCCCTCTCAAAGTTCCCCCTGTGGAAGCCCCTTCAGTCTGCTTACCATGGGTGGCCCGACAGCTCATACCTGTTCTCTAAACAAGGAGCATGCTCCCAGCATGACATTGGCTCAGACCAATGGTCCATCGTGCTCCATGTCTTTTCTCTAGCAGTGGCTTCAGAGGAAGCTGCTACAGGACAGTCCTGGAGCGATCCTGCTCCCCTTGATCTCTCCCAGCAGCTTAGGAATGGACCCCTTAACACGAGATGGAGTTGGCCAACAGCCCCCAAGGCACCCATTTGGGTCCTTCTAGGAAATACCCAATGGCCCTGTCCTCCTCACCTGAGCTTTGGGCTCATGCTGCTGCTGGAGCATCTCGGCCACTTTGCTCTCAAAGGCGCACAGCTGCGTGTAGACTTGCTGCAGGAAGGGCTCTGTCTCGGTCTCCTCCAGCTGACAGCCCTGGGACAGCACCTGCCAAAGCGCCACCGGGGAAGCAAGGACTATTATTTAACCCTGGGGCTTACAAGGAGCTGGGAGTCCAATTAGACTAATGACTAACAGCATAAACCAGTAAACCACACTGTGCTGCTGAGTCCGCACTGGGCAGCTGAGAGCTTTCCGGGCACAATTCAAGGTGCTAGATTTGACTTTTAAAGTCCTAAATGACCTGGGTCCCAAGTATCAGAGACTGCCTCTCCCCTATGCTCCACCTCCATCACAATCTCTGCGCTGAGACGGGAGCACCCTCCTGCAGATGCCAACTCCCCATCTGCTCCATACAATCAATCAATCAAAAGCGTATTTGTCTAGACCATTGGTCATAACAAAATACAAATAAATAAAACCATAAAACAAAACACAAGTTGTACAATAGACATTAAATAGATAAAAACCTGACAAGGTTATTTTATTGAGGGTCCCAAGCTTAAACTAATTTAGGATATCGATGTATTGCATGTGCTTAAGTACAGTCAGCTTCTGGTTAACCAAGCCACTTGCTTCTGTACTTTTGTATCAGCATTGCAAGGAGAAATGATATTTTCAGCTGGATATCTGGCAATTGTTTGTCCCTGTACAGAAGAGGGAGGATCGCATCCCGTTCTTTGACCATGTACATACAATCAAAAAGAGAGTGAGGTAGATCATTCACTTTGTTCAGTCCACAGGTACAAAACCTAAGGGAGTAAGGTATTCCCAGCCGTCTGCCAACTGTTACCATGGAAAGCATTGTTTGAAACCTAAGCATGGTTGGTGATCGCCTGGTTTTAAAGTTAGTTAATTCAGCCAGATAAGGTCCCAAGCTGTGAGGAGTTGTAAGCAAGGGGTACCAAGGTGCTATGCCACTTGTGTTTATTGTTGCCAGATCATTCTGAATGGCAATCTCTCTCAGCCCGAGGCTTATCTGGTTCATCACAGTGTAAAGCTTTTTTTTATTTTCCTCAAAGAGCATTTGGCAGACAGGGATGGTTGGGTTACTGGGGAGGGAGGGATTTATTATTGTAAGCCACCCTTACAATAGGGTGGTGTATAAATTTAAAAAATAAATAAATAAAATATGACAAGGGCATGCAAGAGCTGCTCTTATGGAATTCCCTTCCCTTGCAGGTTCAAAGCCCAAGCGTTGTCTGGAGAAAACACAAAACTTTTCTTTGTGGCCAAGCATTCGGCAAGTGGGGATAGGGGGTTAGGTAAGGATTTCTAGGGGGATTTTATATGGCTTTTATGTTGTAACCCACCCTGACCCTTAGGGGAAGGAAAATATACAAGTTTAAATAAATAAAACAGCACCAGTCACGTAAACTAAAACATACTGCTGGCTAGGGAAGGGCTCACAGAGAAACAGGTCCTCAGAGGGCATTTAAATGAAAAGAGAGGGAGACTTGACAAACACAGATAGGAGACCACTCCAGGCATAAGTAACAGTACAGAAAAATGCACCAAGACAGGAATAAGAAAGCAGGGGAAAACGCTTTAATGTTCTATCCAAAGCCAACCCACCCACCCCAAGGCAGAAAGGGCAGAGAGCATGAGCAGGACAAAGAGAACAAGACGGGCAGGATTGAGAGGGTGAAGAGCCTTAAAAGAACAAGCTGAAACAAAGAGAAGCCCGCAGTGAAGAGAGCTAACGAGGGGGTTGGTGTGGCTATGGCAAAGGGAATTACTGTGGGGAAGGCCACGCACAGGCCTCCAAGCAAGCATCAGAGCAAAGTCTGCCATGACAGACACACAGATGCCAGCTACATCTGGGCAGCGACCTCGGAAGGACTTTGTGAGAATCAGTAGCAACCTGGCCCCGAGGCAAGGCCCTAGGAGTCAGAAAGGAGAGAACTAGGATCTTTGTCCAGGAGATCAGAAACATTTCTAACTATCAAATCAACTACCACAGCCATCCTAGTCCCACCTGCCTGGAGATGTATCCTCGGTGCGAGAGGATAACGCATCGCCTGGAAAGCAGGCTCCAGCTACAAGATCGCTCCCCCCAACCCCCATGCGGCATCTCACATGCTTGTCCACAGGCACCTGGAGGAGCCGTGCCCAGCCCATCGCAGACACGATGCCCACATATGCTCTACTGCTAGGGCAGAGGCTACGCTCTGCCCCACTACTCATTTCCGTGTTCCTGGGGAGGAGGAGGAGGAGACCATGTTACCTGGTGAGACTGGAGGCCAATGATGGAGGAATAGGCCTGGATGGTGATGGAGATCTCTGGTTGGTAGAGAATATCAGACCCAGGGATTCGGAAGGGTTTCAACAGCCCCACCAGGCACCGTGAGAGGGCGTGGAAGACCTCATCAAAGATGATCTCCCCCGTAGAGTCATCCTGCAGAAAGGGAAGTGACAGAACATGCCACTATTCCAATCGGAAACCACAGAAATCATTTTCCAGTGGAAATTCAGAGTGGACCATTTTGCACATGCACGCGTGTAAACAGCCATTTTTCTTTGATCGGTCCAGACTCAAACACCCCCCACCCCCCCGTTCTGTGAGAATTGGAACTGGGCCAAGATGCTGTTTCCGCCCCGAGGAAGCGTTCAAGCTAGCCCTTCAGGCACATGTCCTTCCTAAAGCTCATGGACAGAGGGTGCACACTTGCAGCAGCAGACAAGGCGAGCTTGCAGGAGCTACCAGGAGAGCGGGCAGCTCCCAATGGAGAGAGGCCAGTTCTCTGGGGCAGGCACAGTCTCTCAGCTCAGGGGAGCTCCTGCCCAGCCAAGCCCAGGGGACAAACACTCACCACGATCCCTGTGGAAGGGCTTAGGTCGAGCTCAATCACAAAGCAGTACTGTCGGGCCAGGAAAGTGACCCTTGTGGAGGGCACCAGGAGGTAAGGCCTGGCGGGTACAGGCTCCTCTGGCTGCCACCCATTAGGCAGGATGCTGAGAACATCGAGCTCATTGTCAGACGTCACCTAGGAGAGAAGAGGAGCCAGGACTCACGAGAAGCAGGCAAAAAGCCGGGTGTCCCCCTCCCACGAAGGGACGTAGCAGTACTGCTAACCCCGCCTGCCCCTGCCATTGGGCCGGCCGGCCCGACCGACCGACCAGGGCAACAGCATCCACCCACCAGCTCTGCCTCAGCCACAGCCCAGATGACCTGATGCAGGTGATTGAGGAACCAGGCAAGGCGCACGTTGCGGGAAATGCGATAGTCCTTCTTCATCAGCAGGAAAACCTGCCCTGCTTCCTCCACCTGCAGAAGGAGAGAGAGTCACCTTCGGCCAAGGCAGCAGCCGGGGCCCAGGGACAGTACAAGGGCTGCACCGGTTAGGTCCTACAGCCCGCAGAACTGTCAAGGCAACTATGGGGCCTTCACACCCAAAGATTTGTATGCCCCGAATCCTGTCACACGTTGGCTCGGTTAGTCACAGCCCTGGTCCCTCCTGAAGCCAGGGGTTTAGCCCAGCCCTGCCTGGCTCCACAGGAGAAACCTTCACACCACCCTGCTCAAAATGCTTCCGACAACTGTGCACCCCAGCATGGCCCCCGCCCCACAAGCTGGAATCCCGCCCAGCCTGCCGCCCCCCGTCTCTCTACCCCTCCCCCCCAGCCTGCCGCCCCCCGTCTCTCTACCCCCTCCCCCC